>JBAIZL010000004.1:209242780-209842780 GCA_036971475.1 Prosapia bicincta
CCAATTTTTCAATACCTAGAAATATATTTCTCAAAGATGTATATGAATTGTTTTCCCTCATCTTGTTGCTGTTGAAACCTCCATTGTACAACCTTAAACTGTTGCAATGGTTACCACACAATACCATAAATAGTGCTCTAGGGTAACTAAGATAAAATTTTCTTTGTAAGTCTCAGACAGAATTTACTTAAAAAATTTTTTTTTCATCTTACTTGTATCATATGAAATCTAACCTGATATAATGTCAGCCTTCATAATGTCTTTTCTTTTGTTCTGGATAGTAACTAGTTAATAGAAAAAATTTTTATATAACATGATCCTACCATTTATGGATCCATCTTCAAAATCTATTACTGGCAAAATTTTACCCTTATCAGAGATGTATAATATCATTATTGGTTTTATCTAACACTAGAATTTGTATAGTCTACTTACAAGGAAGGTAATTTGTATAGTGTGCTAGAAAATGTCACTTTAAATGCACTATTCCTTGCTTGGAATGAAGAATGGGAGACAAATCAAGAATACTGTCCACTAAAAATGAAGAAATGGAGGTCCTTCATTTTGTTTGAATCGTAGAGAGGAAGTGTGGTTACTTGCCTTCGGATTGCCCTCTCTTTGTTAATGTATGGATGGTTGATGCAACATGAAGATCTATGTTGTCAGTTTTGTGGAAGAATCATCACAATCGAGCATATTCTGCTTCAGTGTGATGAGTTGACTGATTTATAGATACAACACAATCTTCGAGGGAGTTTAATGGTGGTTTTAAAGGATGATTTTGCCGCCATCAATCATAGCATGGTCTTCTTATGCCACCTGAATCTGTTTAGCCATATTTATAAATCTTTTTGATTTGATTTTAGCTATTTTAGGTTAGAGTTAGTATAACTTAGTTCTTTAATATAAATTTACTATTTATGTTTCAAGCTAGGTGTTTGGGCTAAACTAGGTTATGTATTTAGTTCTAAGTCTGTATTTTGTGACTAGAAGTAGTTCTGTTTGATTTGGTTATTTAGTTTTAATGATGGGTTTAATGTTTTATTAGATTAACTAATCTCGGTAAGGCAATGATGACAGTTTTTGGTTTTTCACCTTAAAAAGTCACATTTTTATGACGTCTTTAAGATTGGTTGGCTGGCTACATCTAATGCTTGTAGTGAACATATTAAAATATAATGCAAAAACTCAGTTAATTTAATCCTCAAGCAAGAAACAGAACTAACAAGAAACAGTTTCCACATTCAAGTTTGTGTACAATACTTAGCAGGAAGACTCAAATGTTCCCTCCTATATGTATACCAGTGGCTCACTGAAGGGAGGGGCTAAGGGGGCCTGTTGGGCTTCTCTATAAAGAAAAAGAAATTACGAGCATTGTCCTTCATTGGAAAACGTTAGTGTGTATGCGCCATATATAAATTTAACTTCCAAGATTTACCAATAAATAGAAGTTATTTATACATTTTTTATTTTTATTTGTGGCTGAAGTATACATTTATAAACATTATACATGATTTTATCTCAGTACTAAGATCACAGAAAGAATGACTTAGAAACTTTGCAAAGTACTTACTATTTAGTTTTTAAAAGGAAATTGGTGTTTTAAAAATTGAAAATTTTAACCACGATTCAAAAATTGCTTTCTTTTCATATTAAATCCTTTCTAAGGAGGAATTATTTTCAATATTTCCAGAAAGTGAGAGAAACATTAGTTTATTCATGAGTCTCAGTCCACATAGCAAGAACAATCCTTCTAGTTGCCAGAGTAGCTTTACATTACTTTTAGCATTTAAGAAATCCTTCACAATTTATAAAATGAAATTTAGTTCAAAAATGTTTATGGTATTTAAGCATTTGAGAATGAGTATGTATTTTTAAGATCCCTGTATTACTAGAAAATATGTGCATTAGATGAATTAAGATTTGGTTTATAACGAGCCTAGTATAGTAATTTTTGTAATCAGTTAGCTATAATCACGACCTTACAACGTTTTAAAAATTTAATATTAATAATGTATTAATTAAAGAATTTAAGAAAGGTCTGTCTTACTCAGTTTTGCAATTTTAATTAAATTAATAAAGGCCTTTTCTTATAAAAATCAGTACCAATTTAATAATAAAATGAATATGGTTTTACAGGAGATGCAAACAATGAATTGTTTCAGCTTTACAGTGCAACAAGAGAATTACGCCTTCGTCAGCAAATTGACCGTGAAGTAACACCTCAAATCGATCTCACCATTGTTGCAACAAACAATGTTTCTGGACCACCACAATCGCCAAACAGTTCTTCTTTGCTTACCATTACAATCAATGTATGTTATAACATCTATGTACTTAGTATATTTTATAATCAAATGAAATGGAAACATAGTAAACAAATGTGATGACTGAATGTAAACAAAAATATTTGAATTATTTGTATACAAAGTTTTACAATATCTTTACTTCCTTCCTGTTAAATATTATAATATGTTTGTAGGATTTACCAGTTAATTTTCTATGTTTTAGATCTTATATATTAAATGAAAATTTTCTATATATTGTAAAAAAAAATTTAAAATTGTATAAAATTTTCAGAATTGGTGTATGTTGTGTTTGAGAACTATAGGTAAATTATATTTGTTAAAAAAGATACAAGGTAAACAAAAATTTCTGGAATTTAAACCTTGATATGAGTTTTTAAAATTCTAAATCTTTATAAGTCTTCTGTTTAATAGCCAGATAGAAATTCCTCCTGGGGAAATACAAGATATAGATATATATTTTTAAAAGGTTGAATATCTATAACATTGGTGAAATCATTTTACGTGTATTATTTTCAGGTGCAAGACATCAATGATTCTCCACCAGTGTTCCAGCAGTACTTGTACTCAGGAGGTATAAGAACATCTGATAATATTGATAAAGTTATTTTGACTCTTAATGTAAGTTCATAGTTCACCACTACATTTTAGTTAAAACTGTCTTTAAATCTATAAGGAGAGCTACACCTTGAGAGTATTCAAATCTTTTAACTCTAGATTACTTATGTCTAAATTTTGCCACACAATGACTTATGTATCGTAAATTTGACTACTCCAATTTCTTTTCTTTTTATTTGCCAATATAATGTTTTTTTAATGTGTTAAACATTATGATATCCCATACTTCTTTAGCTCTTGGGAAAAATATTATAGTACCTACAAATCCTACTATTAGAAAGAAAAATAATATTTACTATGACTGTTTTAATTAAATAGTGAAACTCAGATGTTTTAAAAGTCTTTTAGAAATAATGTTAAACACATATGATTTACAAAAAACACAGAATGTAACAAACGAATGAGTTGTAGAACAGGTTTTTAATAAAATTGAAGAATTTTTACAAAAATATGTATAGAAAACACAATCTTAAAAAAGTCACACAGAATGACGCGAGCTCTGTTTTACTAACACGCATACGGGCTTTAGCAACGAAACTGCACATCAGACATTGGATGTTGTAGGTTCGAAGGAACTGGTAAGATAGATGCGCGGGAACCGCTCATTTGTCAGATACAGAAATTTTTGAAATGGTGCGTCATCATTTTGACGAGGTATAAGTGATCTGGATTAAAGCAATCCAGTAGAGTCTGAGTAGTTCAAATCATGTCAATCTCAGTAGTTCAAATCATGTCAATGTGAAAGTCTGCTTAACTCCTGAATGCTTAATGCAGCGTCATATGCAGATAGTTGGACTAATTAGTTTTTTCTGTGTTGAATGTTTAGTCTGCTTTACCCTTATTAATGTGTTGTAATCTCCATACTTCAGATAAGCACATTTTAGACAACACCTGACCAAGGGAATGTTTTTGCCTCACAAAACTGTCACCATAGTGAAAGATAGGTGTCCTACTGCATTCTGGGAATGGAAGGACTATAAAGAGAGATATTTATTGGCACACTAATGTTTTCCAATAACAAACTTATCAGCTGGTAACTTCTTATTTTAATATTCCTTGCTTTATTGTTCAGTTGACCCTCAAAGGATAGCTTGAAATCATCAGAATTAGATTTGATGCTATTGGATTGAGAGAGTGAATACAGTGACAATGCCAATAACAGTTTAATGTAATTCTGTCCATGTATTTTGCTAATAAAATTAGTGGTGGTAATGGCTTTATGAATATTGGCAAAGAGTCAGGCAATATTCCCACAGTCTCTCTCCTTTATTATAGATCCCATGAAAAGCCTTAGTAAATCAGTACTGTTGCCTTTTCATATTGGTAATTAAAAAATTAGTGAATATATTTTATTTAATTATTTTACTTGTAAGGTTTTTGCAAATGTAAAGTTAGAATTAGTTGCATGAATGTTAGGGAAAGCCTACAATCAACCGCTAAGCTTAAAACCATAAGTAGCTTTTAATTATTCATTTATTATTTTTTTTTTACATACTTATTATTCCACATATTTTAATTCATTAATATTTATTTTTAATGATAAAGATTACAAATAATCAATTAAAAATTAATAAACCTGCATAACACAATTCAGTTGCTGTGACTACTGAATTCAAAGCTAATCCTTACCTGGTGGGTCGCTAGAAACGCAAATCATTTATTAACCACTTAAACAATAGTTTATGACTATCCGAACTTTGAATTTAGTTATAGTCATAAACTATTTTTTAAGTGATTAATAAGATTCACCGAACGCAATGGACTATAAAATTCAAGAATGCAAATCATTTGATCAGCATTGTGTTAATCCATCAGTATTGTTAATTGTTAATCATGTTTGTATGGTTGTCAGTCTGCCTTGGCATAAAAGAGAAAATTGCTTTAATTAAATCACCAAATTAATAAATATTTTCATGGAGATAGTTGCTCAGTTAATGGAGAGCAAGTTAAAATGTTGCAGTTGTGTCTTTCTTCAATAAAAACAACTGTCACTAGCTGCTGATTCATCATTTATGTTTTGGAGCTTTATTCAGTAACTACAACCTTAAAATTAATTTGGAATAACAAAAACCATGTAGCCAAACAAATGTTTGATCGAAGAGTATGTGTGATCTGTGCCATTTGTTCATTTAGGATGTCATTTTTATGTGTGTTGCTATGTCTATATATTTCATACTGTTCTAGTGTGTTTAATTTATGGCCTTTGTTGCATGTGTGGAGGATGCTCATGTTATTTTCCATACTTTTGCATGAGTGTTTAGTGTCCATGAGGGGATTGGCGAAGGTGGATTCAATAGTAGTGTGCAGCGCGCTTTTGTGTTCTTTATATCTTTCGGCAAAAGATCTGCTTGTTTGTCCAATATAGAACTTGTTGCAGCTATTGCATTTTAGTTTGTATACTCCTGGGTTATTGTATGTGTTGGTATTGTTATTAATGCTGTATCTGATAGCTGTTTGGCTTTTATTTGTGGTTCTGTAAGCTACATTGTATCCTGCTTTTTTGAATTGGTGTGCTATTTTATTTGTGAGTTTGTTTATGTATGTGAGGGTGATGAATTTGTTTGTGTTTGTGTTTTTGTTGTTTGTGTTGTTGTTACTGTTCTTGTTGAGTATTTTTCTATGCAGTTTGTCTATTAAATAATTGTCATATCCATTTTTGTGAGCTAAATATTTGATTGTGTTTAGTTCCTCTGTGTAGTTAGTTGTGGACATAGGTATTTTATTTAGTCTGTGTAGTAAATGTTTGAATGCTGCGTGTTTATGTTGTATTGAGTGGTTCGATGTGTTGTGTATCAGTGTGTCTGTCATGGTTGGCTTGCGGTATATGTTGAATTCATGTTTGTTTTGATTTTTTGTTATAGTGATGTCTAAGAATTTCAATGTTTTGTTGTTTTCAAATTCTGCAGTGAACTGGATATTTTTGTGTATTTTGTTTATATGTGTTTGGAGTTGTTGGCATTGTCTTATGTATCCTCGGTATAGTATTATAACGTCATCTACATATCTGTACCAATATATTATCTTATCTGCATGTTTGTTGTTATTTATGATTTTATTCTGTTCTATGTGTTGTAGGAATACTTGTAGGAATGCTCGAAATCGGTGAACCCATTATTTTGAACACCATTACACAACAGAACTACTTCAGTCACAACAACAAATATTACACACATAAACAAGGCCTACCAATGTACTTGTGAACTTACTTGCTAACACATTTCGAAATAATCGTTTCATTGATGACTGGGTGGGCTTCATCAACGAAATTATTATTTAGAAACAAGTCGGAAAGTAAATTCAAAAGTAATCACTGAGTTATGCAACAATTACTTACAAAAAAACATTTAGCTTGTTTTTGCATATAATTGTTATATAGTGAACAATTTGCATTAAAAAATGTAAGCCAATTTATTTTATTCAGTTACTATAAGAATAATAATGAATTAACAAGATGTTTCACCTTGTTGGTCAGCTTAAAGTACACTCTCCAAGTTATCTTTTTTCAATGTAAGATTTTTTTTGCAGCTTACCTTGCTCAGTTTCTAGTCTTCTGTCTTCCTGATCTTTTCTTCTAAACCCACTATATCTGCTTTCACCCCTTTCAGAGACATCTTTTTCTTCAATGAAGAAATATGCACTTCATCACTATCATTCGATTCTCCTAAAATATTTTCTTTATAATTTTTTGTTTCTGCAACCCAGTGGTCTAATAGTTGATGCTAAAACATTAATCAGTTAAATGATTGGTGTGTAGTTTTTGTGGAAGATATAAACAAAAATTACTAAAACAAAACCTTTAAAATACTTCATTAATAAAAAAAAGCTGTGTGAGTGGTTTTACAAATTGGTACTAATTAAAGGGGAAATTAAAAATACACAAAAATTCTATCAGTCTGTTTTGAGCATTGATACTTTGCTGACAGCTCTTGTGTTATGTATGAGAAAGGTAGGGGAAAGGTGGGCATAACGGGCAAAGTGGCCATGGGGTATTTTTCTGCTATACTGTGCTGTAAACAACCGAAAAGGATGTCAACTACTTTATACAACAGTGGCAATTAGTGTGGAAACGTATTGTGCATATCTAGTTTATTTGGAAAAAGTTATTAGGTTTTTTGGTATTTTAGTCCTTGCTGATCTTAGGCAATTGTTCTAAAATACTTGATGCAGTTGTTATTTCATCATCTTTTCATAATCTATAAAGGCACACGCCAAAACACAATATCTTTACCTACAAATTGATATGTTTGAATTAGACTTAAGTTTACTAGTTTGGCCTCTACAATCCAATTTATGTGATAGTGTCAAAGAGGGCAACTTTACCCTCCTTTGTGGCGACTTTGACTGACAAACAAGTAACCCAATACCAGGTGTCTTATCTTATTAGTGTAACGTTCCTAAATGCAGCAGTTCCTACTATTGCCGTTAAAAGTTTTAGAAAGTGTAAAATCATTCCAATTGTTTGGAATGTCTTCAACGATTTGCATTTTGCAGCAGCATTGACAATAGAAATTCCTGTTTCATCTGGTACAAGTGAAGGCACATCTCCCACTGCAATTTTTTTCAATACTCAGGTCATCGATTGTTTCTGAATTATCAAAAAAGTCACAGATCAGCACTCTTCACTTCTCAGGAGATCCAAAGGTTACACAGTCCATTGGTGTCAGACCAGTAGGTCTTCTTGCTCCATCTTTAACCACATCTCAGCTCATTGGGTCAGGAGATCTAAAGACTTCTTTGGTTTTACTACCTAATACCAAATAATTATCAAATAATCTAGAAGCCAGTTCATTTACAGTAAGTCTTACAGACATAATACCAGTTTCAGCAAACGTCCAAATAAATGATAAAGTCAGTAGGCAGCGGTTTTAACATCGTCTCTGCAAGACAGACCTAATAACTGTGAAAATAGAAAAGAAAGAAAAGGAAAGGGCAAAACGATTGAGAACAAATTTAAGAAACCAACAAAAATGTAAAAAGTAATAAAGATATGACAAAAGGGAAGACAAAATTGAGCGATGTAACTCGGATCTTATTCAAGAATTCCGATGATACGAGTAGTGATGTCGATTGTATTTTTTGTGGGGATTGTTTCTCTAAGTCAAAAGACAATGAAGGTTGGATCTGTTGCTCAAGCTGTTTACAGTAGCCACATGAAGAATGCGCTGATTGTGAAATAAAGGACAATGACTTTGGGATATTTATAACAAATTAGGCCTGCAAACTATGAAACAATGTCGTAAGTTGCTTTATTATGTGTGCTTATAAATTGAAAATGAATGTTTAACTACTGGTTTGGCACAATGTATTTAACAGTTAAAATTAAATATTGTGGCTTATTATAAAATGTTAAAGTTATTTTTCTCTTCTAGACAGCCACTTTGCCCGCCCTAACAGGGCAAAGAGGCCATTTTGTCAATGCAAGCAATATCAGCTATACATCTCAAGCGTAATAAGATATGGCAATTATATTTTTGTTGTGTGATGGTAACATATATTGAATTTATTAGTACCACCGATTAACCTGAATTAAAATAAGTTTTGTCTTGTACAGAAACAGTTCTTTCTAAGAGTTCTTCCACTCTGCCCACCCTTCCCCTATATGCCCACTCAAGGCCAACCCATATTTACAGGAAAATATTTACCCCTGAATTACGATACTAATTTACATGACTACTCCAGTGTTGAGGGAATTATAGGCAATTACATTTGCAAAATCATCCGATCACATTTCTAAAAAAAAATTTACTTCAAAAGTCTGATTAAAAAATTAGTTCTAAAAAAATTATCAGTACTAAAAGATAACAAGAAAACTTTTTTTAAAATTAGAAACATTGGAATAAAGTAGAAATATGTCCTAAATTTAAACAACTGAACCTTTATATTTCATATGTGTTATAATAGCACTCATTCTTGCCTTTAGGCAACAGATCCAGACCTTAATGACAGTATTAGCTATTCACTAGGCAGTGCAATAGCTTTCTCAGACTCAAGTTTGAATTTCTATTCAAAAAATGGCATTGTAGTTAGTGCTTCTGGACAAGTTATTCTTAACTTCAAGCCTCAAACATCAGAAAAGGGATATTTTTACTTCAATGTAACAGCTACAGATTTAGGTAATATAGACACTTAAAAAATTTTATTCTTTTATTATAACCGTCAATTAAGATATAAAGTAATGTTATTTAATTTGTAAGTAGAGAAACAAACATATTTTGCTACTTGCTTTATCCATTATTCTTCTTCCTAATGTTTTTATATAAGTTTTTTTATACTGAAATGCTTTTTTGCCTTTCTTTAGTTCATTTCAACCTCTTTTGAACTTTAATCTCTTTATAAAGAAGAGAAAGTTCTTCTAACTGCAATTTTTTTTTGTTGTTTATGATGTCCCCATAATTTCTAGAATATAGTTTATATGATTTGATTTCATCTTTAATTTAAAATGTGTTTGCTTTATCTTATATTTTATAAATAATATAACCTCAACAAAAAAAAAAAAACAAAATTGTACCAAAAACAAAATATTTAGTGAATGAAAACTAATAGTGCATTTTATAAGGAACAATGCATTGTTATTATCATCTATAAATGTACAAGAATAAATATTAAAAATAACAATGATTTTTTCTCATCTACCAAAGTATAAAGAAAGGTAATAGATATCAAATAGTATCCAATTTCGATCTCTTTCCTTTTTATAAATTTTATTCAACTATCCTGTAACTGCAAATTTGGAATCTCTGGAGTAAATCATGGTGTCCTTTTTTTCAACTATGGTAGTTCCAATCATATTTCATAAAATGGCATGATTTTTTTGACTGTTTTGTAGAACAATTTTTGAAAAATCATGAAAACCACCGTTGCCAGCTAATGCTTCTATGATAAAAATCTGAAAAGGGCCGAGGGAAAACAAAGTGCCATTACATAAATATTTATGCTGTCATCTAGGACTAAAGCCTTTGAAATTTTGGATTTTCCAGTTAAAATGGTGTAGGGTTGTAAGAAATGGTGTAAGAAATATTAGAACATATTAAAACTGTTAGTCCATAATTTTACAAAACCGTTTTTCAACTGTTTGTGCTAATGCTTACGTAAACAAACAGTGGCAAGGAATTCTGTCTCTTCTTTGTTGTATATTTATCATATTCTGTTACAGTGGTGCTAAAATCGTCCGTAATTTACTGAAGTTGCTTGTTGTATTCATATTGAATTCACTAATTAAACTATAAGTAATTATTGCATAATGGAGTGATTACTTTAGAACTTTGCTGGCACGTTTCGAAACAATCCTTTCATTTATGAAGCTAACTGAACAAAACAGTTACGATTGTTTTGAAACACGTCAAAGTAAGTTCTAAAGTATTCACTCAGTTAAGCAATAATTACTTGTAGCATAATTTACTTCTAAGTATTTGTACCTTCTGTCTAGATTTATCAGCAATGTCTAATCCAAGAGAATTTGTTTGGAACGATAAGAAAATGTTGTGCGGCTATTTGAACTCATCATGAAACTGTTTTTTCTGTTATGATAGGTCTCTTTTATATATTTGCTTCCAGAATACTTGGTGCTAGAGAAAGTCTATAATACTTTCCAACTTCATAACCATGATTCTGTATAGTTTGGTCAGATTCATTGATAGTTGACATCCTCAATTAAGCAAAGCTTACTTGGTCTTTGTTTTTGTTCTTTATTTTTTGTGTGTTTTCAAAAATCGTGTATTGCCATAATTGAGTTCCTATTTTCACTTGTTTTAAAAATAAGCAGTGATATTTTTAAAGTACTTTGTTATTCCTGGCTATGTTATTCTCCATGTCAAGTGTTGTCTAGCTTAAACATTTTTGAGGCAGAAGTTCCTGTTTCCTAATTCTTTGAATGCCCTCAACTGAGCTTTCCATTATTTTTGTATTTACCAATTGGAGCAATGATCTCAGATTTTTAATTTGATAGTAGTAATAACATGCTGAAATTTAGTTTCGTACTACTTATTCACACAGCTTAGCTTTGAAAATGTTATCCAATTATGAAAAGAAACACAATAAAGCATCAACTTTATAAACAGAATCAATCACACATGTAGAGTATTCTGTTAGAGAAAACTGTGATGAAACTGAGAAATAATTATTGGATCAATGTGTTACCAAGCATTTAAGACTCTAAGAGCCCTCGCTTATTATAGAGATTATGGTATTTATGTTGTTTATATAAAAGGGTAAGTTAGTAATATTTTTTTAAATTGTTTTAATTCAAAGTTTTTCTAATAAGTTAATTCTTTATATAGCTAACCACACTGACACTGCACATGCCCAGGTTTACTTGATATCAACTTCTAATTTGGTTAATTTCATTTTTCTCAATACATTTGAATTTGTTGAAGGACAACGTAACCAGGTATGTATCACATTTCCTAAAACCAGTGTTGTACCAGAATTAACTACATATTTTTCCCTTGTTTTAAGATGTCACTACTAGGAGAGTTATAGAGAACTTTACATTGCATAGAACAAAACTCCTATCACAATATTCTTACCTATTCAGTGTAAATATGTTACACTTGCCTGTAGTAGCACTTACCTTTATAATTGTTATAATTTAGACCATCTGAGTTGACAATGGGACACATTTCCCGAAATAGGTCATCCTCAACAATTATAAAAGTAATTGCTACTATAGGCAAGTTTAGTTAAAAACTAGTAGATCACGTCAAAATGGAATCAATTAATAATCATTGTGTTATAGAAACAATTCCATGTACCCTTTCATTTTAATTAAATCCTCTGGTCATGTTAATTTTAACAAAACCTAGATAAAATTAATAAATAAACAAAATCATTTATATGGTATAGGTTGCTTTTATTTTTTGTAAGTTTAAAATATACTTTCTGTCAATGGTAGTTCTGCTTTTCTGTTTTAAATGCAGACAAGTGAATATTTTAAAAAATTACTTATTTAAAACATTTTTCTCTATTTCTTTATTTTATTTACTTTTTTTATAATAAAATTATAAGTTGTACTCTACACTGAACAAAAAAAATTAAATAATAAATTATTCTTGGCTAAAATAAATAAATTCAGCTAAAAATTCTATCAGTAACAAAAATTAATCATATATAAACTTCAATTGTTTTTGTAAAAAAATATTGTGTCGTCAAAAAAATAACAGCAGCCTCTTTCTTATACATATTTCCTATGCATAACAATATAATATTTTTTTATATATTTTTATTATTCACAAAACAATTTTTTATTATGAAGAGTTATTGTATAATCCATCTGATAATGAAATGAAGGTAGTGTGACTCATGAGTGTATCTAAAACAACAATATTTTAAAATCTCTTTCAAATATCATTATTTTATTGGTCTAATTAAATGATAATTGCAGAGAGATATTTCCAAACTTTATAACAATGTAGTTATGAATAAATCCTCAAAGTTTCTGCCTGGTTTAGGTGCCTTTATTGTGCATTGCAATGAAGTAAGAAATTGTCAGATTGAAAATTTGCATCTTTTTATGATCAGCAGGCTTTATTTTATAACAAAAATTTGACACATCCAAAGAATAAAATTTATAAGGGGTGTAAAATCTCTTTTAGAAAACAAGTAAAATTATACTTGCTTGCTTTATACTATTTCTTGATTTTTCAGTAGGTTATTATGATATTTAGCTACTTGTGAACCTTCCAAGCACTATCCCTCAGGTAATTTTCATAAGAAGCTAATAAAAATCTGAGCACAAAGGTTAATAATATAGCTTGTTTTGACCTTAGTTATTAGCTAGAGAAGTACAGTGGAGTCTCGATAATTCGAGGTAGATGGGACCAAGACCCTCTGGGATTATTAGAAACTGGAGTGCACGGAAATACATTTCTGTGCAGTAGAAAAAATAGGAGTTTTAATTAACCCTAATACAGTACTAAAATTAATAATTTACAAAATCAGTTTATAGAACTTTATATGGACATTTATTGAAAGTCTGAATCATTTCTTTTGCATACCATATTAATATAAACATATCTTAGAAGCCTGACTTATTTCCTTTGCATACTGTACTTATATGAACATTTCTTGAAAGGCCTACTCATTTCCTTTGCATACCTTATTGATATGAACATTTCTTGTAAGCCTGACTCATTTCTTTTGTATACCGTATGGCTATAAACATTTTTTGGAAGTCCGATTCGTCCTTTCATTTCAAATAGATAAAATAGGCTCGAATAGAAATAGACTTGAATTTAACGGAACCTCTAACTATCGGTACTCGGAATTTCGAGACTCTACTGTACTTAAAACCCATTATAGGGGAAAAGTACCTCCCTATTGTGTTTGTTGTGAATGCAATAATATAATACTCTATGACAATCCTCTATGGAAAAAAAAAAAGAAAAAGAACATTATATAAATTAACAGATGATTTGTAATTGTTTTAGTTTTTCTCAGTTCTTTGTTTAGAGTTTTGTTTTAAGAAAGATGTGAAGTAATAAATAGTGTTTAAATATGAAATAAGTTTTATTACCAGCATAATTATATAAATATGACGAGTGTTCCGCCTGTAGCGGCAGTGTCAAAAGTTTATAGAAATAACATATGGCGACCGTGACAGGATAATAATTTGGTTACAGTTAAAATCTATGATCCATTAGTAAGTATTTTATAATGGATGCTCTGAAAAAGAAAAGAAAATTGTTTAGAACTGGATTTTCACGTTTACACAATACATTATTAGAATCCATAAAAAATGAAGATGATGTGATTTTGTTAAAAGCTAATTTAGAGCTATTACGTGAAAAACATAATCAATTGGAGGTCTTAGACCGAGAAATTATTGAAGTTTTACTAAATGAAAATGCATCTACTGAAGTTTTAGAAAATGAGGTAGAATCTGCCGATGAATACTCAGGCAAGTTTAAAATAGTTGAGTATTTAGTTGAACAGGCTATTGACAAGGCTAGGCCTAAGACAGATACTAGTGTGAATGTAGAAAAACGTAAATTTGAGTTACCCACACTTGAGTTTAAAAAGTTTGGTGGTGATATTAGTGATTGGTTGCCGTTTTGGGGCCAATTTAAGAAAATCCATGAAGACCCCTGTATTGATTCTGATGACAAGTATCAGTATCTCCTGCAAGCGACTATCCCTAATACTAAGGCTAGGGAAATTGTCGAGAGTTTTCCCCCATGTGGACGTAGTTATGAACAGGCTATTGAACATTTAAAATCTCGCTTTGCCAAAGATGACCTGTTAGTAGAGTTTTACATAAGAGAAATCTTGAAAATTGTAATAACATTAAATAGCAGTGAAAGTAAAATTACTATTTCCTCACTTTATGATCAAATTGAGTCAAAACTAAGGTGTTTAGAAACTTTAGGTGTAACAAAGGAGAAGTACGCTGCTATGCTCTTCCCATTAGTAGAATCTTGTCTCAGGGAGGATTTATTAATAGCTTGGCAGAGAAGTAGGCCTAACTCTCAACAGGACGAGACCGCGTCAGAAAGTAAAAGTAGGCTAGATAGCCTAATGAATTTTTTGAAAATTGAAGTGGAGGGAGAAGAAAGAATAAACTTAGCTAAACAGGG
This sequence comes from Prosapia bicincta, assembly GCA_036971475.1. NCBI lineage: Eukaryota > Metazoa > Arthropoda > Insecta > Hemiptera > Cercopidae > Prosapia > Prosapia bicincta. Next base: position 209,257,275 of record JBAIZL010000004.1, read on the forward strand.
ATTTGGTTTACAAAAAACAAAAGTATCAACAGGTGATAATACTACGAGTTCATATAAAAGAGACTTTGCAAGTAAAGATAAGCATATTAAAAATACAAGAAGGCCTACCAGCAATGTTACAGCAGCTGGCCTTGTAAATGTAAAATCAAATACGTCTACAGTAAGCACAGATAAGACGAAGTTATCGATGTGTGTGTTTTGTGACGGTGGTCATTTAAGTGAAAACTGTTTTAAAGCTAGGGACATGTCTTTAGAAGAAAGGCAGAATATTCTTACTAGCAAAAGGTGTTGCTTTTCTTGTACAAAAGTAGGACATTTAAGTAAACATTGCAGAGCTATTGTTAAATGTATTATTTGTAATGGAAAACATGTACCACTTATGTGTTCAAAGTTGCAGAATAATTTTAATAGGTCTAACATTAAACCTAAATGCGAGGAAAAAGAAGCTGAGCCCAATTTTGAGAATTCCTTGTCCAATGTGAATGGCAATCAGGTTTACATGCAAACTCTTGTTGTCAAGGCTGTTAGTGACACAAAAGAACTCAATGTGCGTTTACTTTTTGACAATGGATCCCAGAGGTCATACATAAGGAAATCGACTGTTGAAAAAATGAAATATGACACTTGTGGTGAAGAAACATTATTACATGGCCTGTTTGGAGGAGAGGTCACTAAGCCTCGCAATCATGCATGCTACAAAGTCAGACTACAAAGTATAGATAAAACATATTCTTGTAATTTCAAGGCACTTAGTGAAATAAATATTTGTACTTATGTTCCTGCCTTGAAACCAGGAAGATGGACTGATGAACTGATGGAAAGAGGTATTAAATTGTTTCAGGATGCAGACAGTCCAATTGAGATATTAATTGGGGCTGACATATATGGGAAACTTCTAACTGGAAGAAAAGAGGTTCTAGATTGTGGTATTATAGCCCTTGAAACTCATTTAGGATGGGTTTTGACAGGAAAATTTCAAGAAAGTAAAGAATTTAGTTCTATGACAGCACTTTCTATGTTTGTACAAAGTAATTCAATATGCAAGCTGTGGGAAATGGATGTTTTAGGTATAAAAGACCCACTACAGACCAGAAGCAAACAAGAAATTGAACATTCTGTTCAAACACAATTTTTGGAAACTGTGAGAGTAAATGAAGAAGGACGCTATGAAGTCAAATTACCTTGGTCCGAAGACCACCCAGAAGTTCCAAGAAATTTCAATCTTGCAAAAAAAAGGCTTGAAAACTCAGTGAAAAGGCTAACAAATGAAAGTTTATATAATGTATATAACAATGTGTTTTCAGATTGGCTGGAAGATGGTGTTATTGAGGAAATCCCAATAAGCAAATGGGATGAAGGTCACTATTTACCTCATAGACCAGTGATAAAAGAAAACAGCACCACTGCAGTAAGACCGGTTTTTGATGCCTCGTCTAAAGAAAAGGGTTACTATTCCCTTAATCAGTGTTTGGAAATAGGTATTAACTTAATTGAAATAATACCAGCTTTGCTTTTACGTTTTCGACTTTATAAAATAGGAGTTATCGCTGACATAAAAAAGGCGTTTTTGCAAATAAGTTTGTATGAAGAGGACAGAGATTTCCTAAGATTTCTGTGGCAAAACACAGATGGATCACTCAAGATTTTCCGACATAGAAGAGTTGTTTTTGGAGTCTCAAGTAGTCCATTTTTGCTCAATGCCGTCATCAACTACCACCTGCAGAAGTATTTAGTACCGTGTGCTGAAGACAATCAATTTTCTAAATGTACAATAGAAAAGTTGTTTAAAAGTTTCTATGTTGATAACTGTGTTACAGGTGTAAATAATGAAAGGGATTTGAAACAGTTCATTTCAGAAGCAATACAAATATTTTCTTTGGGAAAGTTTGAGCTGCGAGGATGGGAATATACTGAACCTGACGAAGAATTAATTTCTTTAGAAAAAAAGAAAGGACCTACACCTTCACTTTTAAGTAATAATTACCCAAAAGATTGGTTTTATTACTTTTCAAATGATTTTGATAAGATTGTGTGTGTTTTTGCATGGTTGCTGAGATTTATTCATAATTGTAACCCCTCAAAGAAGGAAAAGTGTGTGAGTAAAGTTTTGTCATGTAAGGAGATTATTGAAGCTAACAATTTTATAATTAGAATTGTTCAACAGCAATCATTTGAAGGAATAAGGGAGCCTAAATTGGCTTCATTGTCACCATTTATGGCTGCTGATGGTATTATAAGGCTAAAGACAAAATTAACAGAAAGAAAGGATTTGGAAAATTTTAAATTTCCTGTTGTTCTACCATCAAAACATGACATTGTAGATATTCTTATTCTTACAATACATAAGAGATCATGTCATGTGGGAGTTCAAGGTCTCTTAAGTTTATTAAGAGAAAACTATTGGATATTGAGAGGAAGAAAAACAATAAGTAATACTTTGAAAAAATGTATTCCTTGTCAGAGACATAATTCAAAAAATGTAGAAACAATCACTCCACCCTTACCTGAAAGTAGAGTACGAGATGCCGCAGTATTTGAAGTGGTTGGAATTGATTTTGCGGGACCTTTGTTTCTACGAGATGGCAGTAAAGTTTGGATCTGCATATTCACTTGTGCAGTATACCGTGCTGTTCATTTGGAGTTAGTAAAGTTTCTTTCTGTCGAAGCATTTATAGATACACTTAGAAGATTTATTGCAAGGCGAGGAAGACCATCAATAATATATAGTGACAATGGTACCAATTTCACAGGTACAGAAAAGGCATTTAAAATTCTAGATTGGAATGCTATCTTAAAATATAGCTCATGCCAACAAATTGACTGGAGGTTTAACCCTCCCTCTGCTGCATGGTGGGGCGGATGGTGGGAGCGACTCATCCGACTCATGAAACAGTTGCTACGCAAAACCTTGGGCAAAACGTCATTGGATTATGAGGAAATGGAGACAATCTTATGTGATTGTGAAAGTATCATGAATTCTAGACCTTTGACATATTTATCTGAAACTTCTTCAGACCTAACTGCTATTACTCCAAATATGTTTTTACATGACTTAAAAGAAATTGGAGTTCCAGATTGTGACCATGTAAATACAAAAAGTCTTAACAAGAGAGTACGTTATCGACAACACCTGAGAGAAGCATTGCGAAAAAGATTTAGGATTGAGTATTTAGGACAATTAGCTTTAAAAAGTAAGAAAAACGGCAGACAGTTGAAAGTTGGAGAATTAGTACTGATTGAAGTTGAAAATAAAAAAAGAATTGATTGGCCAATAGGACTGATAGAAAAGACTATCATTAGTAGAGATGGAGTGTGTAGATTAGTGCAATTGAAGACTGCTTTTGGAAGTTTATTGAGACCAATACAAAGACTATATCCTCTTGAAATGCAAGAAGAAACCATCCAAGAACAATTAAAAGAAAAGATTAAACCAAAAGTGACAAAAACCAATGAACATGAACTACACCTGGAAGAAGATAATGTGACAAAAGAAAATAAAATTGTGACATATTCAAGAAGTGGCAGACAAATTAAGCTTCCACAAAAATTTGTTGATTAATCTTTTAACAATATACTATTTTTTAATGTTTTGAGTTAAACCATAACTCAAAAGGTGGGAGTATGTTGTGAATGCAATAATATAATACTCTATGACAATCCTCTATGGAAAAAAAAAGAAAAAGAACATTATATAAATTAACAGATGATTTGTAATTGTTTTAGTTTTTTTCTCAGTTCTTTGTTTAGAGTTTTGTTTTAAGAAAGATGTGAAGTAATAAATAGTGTTTAAATATGAAATAAGTTTTATTACCAGCATAATTATATAAATATGACGAGTGTTCCGCCTGTAGCGGCAGTGTCAAAAGTTTATAGAAATAACAGTGTTTCTAATCATTGTGACAAAACCGAGCCCCTCTTGTTCTCATAACAGAATGTGTAAGGGTTCAACCTTCCTTTGAGTGTTTTTGAACCCCACATTATGTGCTTAAAAAATACCTTATAAATGTTACTAATAGCTTAGGTTTTATGGTAAAGTTCTTTGAAGCTGTATTAGGCGAAATACCTGGAAATTGATAGCTAAAAATTAACTGTTGGTTTTGCTGCTTATATTTTGCTTTTACTAATCCAAAACTGCTCTGTATATGAACACCTTGTTTCCAGTTGTTCTTATAATTTTCAGACATTCATAATCATTATTCACATATATAATTTTGTAAACCGAATTTTTAGAGAAAAAATGTAGGAGCTTAGAAAGTCATACAGAGCTGGGAGATGGCTCAAATTAAAGGTATTGACATGAAGGAATTGGGGGAAAATATAGGTTTTTCTCAATTTACAACATTTATAGGATTTGAGGAACTTAAAATTAAACTTAAGGAAAGCTACCAAAAATCTCCATAAGGGATATATTGCAATGAAAAACAGCTGAGTATGATTTTCAAATATATAAATTGAGTACAGCTGAGAAACAGTTGTACAAATATTATATGAAAAACAGCTGAGTAAAAATATTTTACCAGTATTAATAGTTAATTAGAAATATGAACTTGGGATCAGGGATTAACTTAGTTAATGGAGTACGTCTTATCGTACTAGATATGTTTGTCAAGTGTATTAAATTAGAAATAATCATTGGTTGTTGAATAGAAAACATCACGTTTTTACCAAAAATTAAATTAATATCAAATGAAAAGGAACCAATTTCCTTTAAGACGTATTTTCAAACACTATAAATAAGGCTCGGGGTCATTTATTCTTAAAAGTAGGGCTTCAATCGACCAAACCTGTTTTTACACATGGTCAACTTTATTTTGCACTAAGTCGAGTAAAATCTCAAGATGGATGAAAGATACATATTGAAAATATGATTGGTAAAAAAATCATATTGAAAACACATTCACAAAAAATGTGGTCTGTAAGGAAATTTTGTTATGAAATACAAAATTATAATAAATTTAATTTTTATATTAAATTTAATTTGTATTAAAATATAAAATTACAATACCAAAGTTTAAAATTTGTTTCAATATGAATAGGAGTATTTGTCCCTAGTTTACTTATAAAACCAACTCTTCTATTTTTCTTCTGCCTAAAAACTTCTTTTTATTGCAAACAATATATAACCCAAAAATTTCACTCAATTCACAGTAAAATAAAATAAAATTGTGACCTTTATTGGGGTGCTCAACAACAGACTACAGATAAAATGTACACTAGGTCAGTGAAGAAGTGATTGAAGGTATAGTATAAAATAGCATGCCCAATTTTTTTTTTGTTCAACTCATTAAAAGAATAATTGTAAATAATTTGATTTTCTTACAGATAGAGAATATATTTACATCTGTATTTGGATACAAAAGCTCTATAGACTCCATTACCAAAGCGGTAAACGAAAACCAACAAGCTATTGCTAACAGGACAGAGGTGTTGGTTCTATTTATTGATACCAGCAAAGACCTACCTGTGGATGGTGGAGAGATAAAGCTGTAAGTTTAGTAAATTTAGTTTGGTATTCTGTTTTATCAATGAAAAACATATAATGTATCTGCAATTCTCTGTGTCCACTCACACTTATGTTTATAAGATAACGGATAATAGTGAAGCCTAAGTTTGTTTAGTTTAGCCTCAATAAAAAAAAAAACTACTATAGTTAAATTAAATGATGATTATGTGAAAATGCCTATTCTGCAAGCTCGAGGTATGTTATGTCAGTTACTATCAGATTTGCTAAAGTCTCATGTATTACAACCTCTCAATGAGTCACTTTATAAATATTAAGTATGGTGTACTTTATAAATCGTAAGTATGAAGTGCACTTTCATTCTTGTCCAAAACTATATCCAGTTTTCTATCCAAGAACCTATCTTTCACTTCACAACCTACATACCTTTAAGATTCCACTTTCTGATTTGTCTCAGAAATGATCTGTTTATCCCAATGCATCTGCCATTTAATATCTTCTTTACAATTCTTTTATTCCTTCCAGTACTTACTTCAGCAGATAGTTTCTTCATAAGAAATTCCCTGGTAATTTCACTTGCATATAGCCTTGCTTTTTTTCTAAAACATATGGATCAATGAATGTACTCTAAAAAAATGTATTGATTGTGTTACCATCATATGGAGTATAAAACAATTAACATTTCATACCGGTGAAGGACAGTGTATAGGTAGTTTAGATACTTATACTTTAGTAAAATGAGCATTGGCAAAATTTTACATTGACCCTTCTTTATCCATAACATCAAATGTTAATTGCAATCAACAGGAAAACATTTCATAACAAATCTAACTGGTGGGTTTTTCTCCTACCACTAGTATTCTTCACACTCTTTTATAATCATTCATTTTTCTACTGTATCAAAATCATGTAACAACCACTTGAATTTTCATTTATCTGAAAATGGTTATATTACACATACAAGACTCAAACTACATAAGAAAAAATCAATGAAATATTGAATAGCTTACACTGAAACAATTGTAAATATTTCACAGCTTGCCTATAGTACTTACACTTACTTATAGTACACTTACTTATATTGTTGAGGACGAGAACGGGAGTTGACAATGGGATACATCTCCCGAAACGGCCACCCTCAACAAATATAAGTAAGTGCTACTATAGGCAAGTTGTAAAATATTTACAAGTGTTTTAGTGAAAACTAGTAGCTCACGTGAAGATGGAATCAACAAATATGATAAGAAGTTGCTTGATGTAATCATCTTGAATTCACTGATTAAACTATATTTAAAAAGTACTTACCTAAGTGAGTAAGCCAACAGCAAGTAAGCCATTACATATTCACTTAGTTAAGTACTTTTTAAATTTAGAAATATGAATAGCTTAGGTAAATAAACATTGTGATAAAATTAATTATATATAGAGTGCCGAAAACAAATGTGTTTTATCAGCAAAATTCTAGGCCTTGCCTATTTGTACTAAGGTTTTTTAAATTATCGTTAATTTACTTGAGAAATTACTCAAAAAATAACAGCAAAACACTATTACACTAAAAAATAAACTTAAATTTGAAAAAAATACCAAGATTATAGTCTTTATATATAATATTATCAATTAATCAGGGAATTTAACAACAACAAAACTAAAAGCAATTACTACAGTCTACTTACTGGTAGTTCACATCTTCAAAGAATAAAGTTATGTTGAAACACTATTTTTCTAATATAAAAATAATTTGTTTTTGAACAATACTCAGTTAATTAACTTTGTATAAATAAATAATGCTCAGAATACTTTTTATATTTAATATATATATATATATATATATATATATATATATATATATATATATATATATATATTTAGGTTAGTTTTGGTTGGTAAAGATTATTTAGATTTTTTGGACTAGGAGACTGACAGACTTACCTTGGTAAGAGTCCACACTGTAGTCTTGAAATAGAAACACAAGTGCTTTTAAGTGCTTTTATGTGTTTCTATTTCAAAACTACAGTGTGGACTCTTACCAAGGTAAGTCTGTCAGTCTCCTAGTCCAAAAAATCTATATATATATATATATATATACACTGGCATTCTTCAAAAAATCTTATGTTAGTATAAGAGATACAGGCACTTTAAACATTGAAAATAATATTCCCCTCAACTTTACCATAACAAATAAGCTACTTATTTCACTTTTATAAGTTAACTGCAAAAAAAATTTTAGTCAATTTTGTGTATAATTTCATAACACTTCTATTTGTGGTAATTTGGACAACGTAGGATAGTTGTAGTGGTTGTGCCAAAACTGTTCATCTAATGTGGTAATTCAGAACTCTGTACTGTCAGAATTTAATTCATTTCAACTATTAAATTTTGTACGTTAAATTATAAAACTATTTCAAACATAATGTTATGTTTAGGCAAACAGAAAATATAGCAATCATTACCAAGTTGCGAGCACAATTATTTGGCGAAGCTTCGTTACAACTGGAAGACCTGAAAGCCCAAACAGATTCTCAGATGGTAAGAAACGCCAGCCAGTTGTGGAGCTACATTATTATTGTTGCTCTGATTTTGATGACGGTCTTGTTGGTTGCTGTTCTTGGCTTATATTTCTGGCGGACTAGAAGGTATATCATATTTAAATAAAATGAACCATATGAGGACACTTGTATAGTTGTGAAAATTCTTTAAATTTTAAGATGAGTAAGAGCAGGAATATAATATATCCATGTAAAAAAAGAATGAGTTTGGAAATTTCATATTAGAGTTAATTATGTAATAAAATCCCTAGTAAATCTAGAGCAAATGTAAATTTTTGTATTTATATATTGTAAAAAAGTGTGTCGTAAATAATTTAATAAAGAATTAAGAAACATTAGTGAGTTATGTGAAAGTGCAGCAAAGCAGTATCAACGATCAAGATGCAAGGGAATCGACAAACAGTAAGTTCTTTCTTTTCATTAAAATTAGCCAACAGAGCTTCATAAACAGTAATTTCAGAACAATTTTAAATTCTGTAGTATAAAATAATAATCTAATTTTTTCACCACTTTCTAATTTATAAAAAGATCTATAATAACGACGCCAGAGAAAGAGAAATTAACACTATCATTATTAAACTTTATTGTAATAACCTAGCCTCAAGAGTCCACCTTTTGTTTTTTGTGTTTTTTTTGTAATTGTAATATTAGTTAAGAAATTAATCTTGTCACAAATAGTATTAAGAAAAATGGGTATAATGTGCATTAATTAAATGCAAGTAATGTTAAAATTTATATTGGTGTTAATTAATTAGAAACCTGAGGGTGAGACAAAAGAGTGTTAAGGTAATTAAATTAATAACCTAAAAGAAAAGTTATATTTTAAATAACTTGTGTTATAATATATATATATATATATATATATATATATATATATATATATATATATAAAGTCAGTGCAACGGAAAAACAATGGATAACGTAAAATATCAAGAATATATATATATATATATTTAGGTTAGTTTTGGTTGGTAAAGATTATTTAGATTTTTTGGACTGGGAGACTGACAGACTTACCTTGGTAAGAGTCCACTCTGTAGTCTTGAAATAGAAACACATAAAAGCACTTAAACAATGATATATTTCAACCACACAGTGGTCTTTGTCAATCGAAGAGAAAACACAAAAAGAAATATGAGAGAATAAAATAAAATAATTCAATAATAATTATTTTATTTTATTTTATTCTCTCATATTTCTTTTTGTGTTTTCTCTTCGATTGACAAAGACCACTGTGTGGTTGAAATATATCATTGTTTAAGTGCTTTTATGTGTTTCTATTTCAAGACTACAGAGTGGACTCTTACCAAGGTAAGTCTGTCAGTCTCCCAGTCCAAAAAATCTATATATATATATATAATTAATAAATTTAAAATATTTCAAAAACAAGAATACTTTTAATGAATATTCATTTATTGAAATATTTTAATTTATTAACTATATTACAAGAAAATATATCACCATATTTAATATATATATATATATATATATATATATATATATATATATATATATTTATTCTTGATATTTAACGTTTCATAACTTCATAACTTCATATATATATATATGATATTTATATATATATATATATATATATATATATATATATATATATATATATATATATATATATATATATATATATATGATATATATATTAATATTAATATACTCATATTTATATTAACTTTACTTATAAAATTTTAAAAAAATTGCCAACCTCAGTCAAAATTCAATTAAAAAAATTGTAATATAATTCAAAAAGTGTAATTAAAACCTTTTTTCTATATTACTTATTCTATAATGGGACTGCAATTGCTGGTTTTTTTTAAAATGTGAATTAGGCATTTAATTGATTAAATAATGTTAACTATTTTAATTGATTTCATATTAGACAATTATTTAAATCAATAAAATCAGGTTTTTCTCTAATTATGAATTATCATATTTCAGTCTCCAAAATCGTTTGGACAAAATGGTCGCTGCTACTATTGCAGAAGCTCACAATGAAGCGATCAAGAATGTAACACTTAGTACTGCTAATCTTTTTGAACATAAAATCAACCCTGCTCTTGGCATTAACAAGCCTGTTTATGTAACTGGAGAAAAGTAAGTATGATTATGATTTGTAACAAAGGAAAGAGTATTCAGGATTTCTCTTATGCTCATAAAAAGTTTGGTTTGTATAAATATTATTTCATTAATTTTACATTAGTTTATGACTATCTAAACTTTAATTATTTTTGTAAATTTGTAAAAACTTACTGAGACAAATCGTGTTTGATCACTCCGCGGCTATCTTCATCAGTATCTAAATTTTCTGCTTGAAGTTGTCAGGTTAAGAGGTGATGGTTTTAAAGTTTTTAATATTGTTAAAGACTTTGTGTGATTTGTATTGGGTTTGTTTGTCTAATATGTTTGTATTTTGTGTTTTTTGTAAATTTCATATTGTTCTAGTGTTTCTTGATGTAATCATTTTGAATTCACTGATTAAACTAAATTTAAACTACTTAACTAAGTGAATACATAATTGCTTACTTGCTGACGCGTTTCGAAATGTCCGTTCCTTTTACGAAACTAACCCTCTACTCATGTGAGTAGAGGGTTAGCTTCTTAAAAGGAACAAACGTTTTGAAACGCGTCAACAAGTAAGCAATTACGTATTCACTTAGTTAAGTAGTTTAAATTTATTTTGTTCTAGTGTGTTGAGATGTGGTCCTTTTTGTTGATCTGTAAGATTTCTAGGTTATGGTTAATGTCTGTTTATTTAATATAAAAGATTAATTAAGTATCACTGAATGTCATGCACTACAAAATTCAAGAGATTATTTTTACTTATTTTTAACTACCGGTATGTTTCATTTTGTAATGCAATATAAAGCTCAAGAGGATGAAATCTTGAAGCTTTTCAGCAACAAATATGTCTAGGTTATTATAAATAAAATTTATAATTTCTCTATTATTCAATTCTTTCTATTAGTTCACGTTATCCTTATATATATATATCTTGTTCAAATTTTCAGTTGTTAATGAAATACTATTTATTCATCCACTCAAGTTCAAATACATTTTCTAAAATTTGTAGTGAATGACGATTAATCTTATTACAGTTTTTTTCAAATATTAATTCATTAATTAAATTTAAAGCAAATTAATTTTAGTTTTAAATGGAGACAAACTTTTCATTAGAGAATCAAGACATGCAATATAGTTAATTCCTCCTATTTGGCTTGAAATAAGTGATAACACATGGCTCCATAAAACAACTGATTTTATGTTATAGGTTATGTGGTAGAACAGCAGTTTTAAAGCATAGGCTATGTTACTTTATTTATATTACTGCAATTATTTATTAAAAAGTAACTAAAATAAATTTTTCTCTTTTGGCCTTAGTAGGAATTGACTTGAAAAATTTTGGTTTAAATTACTTGTTTTTAATTTAAAGGAGCATTGTGGATTCTTTGTTGCAGCAAATGTAATACTAGTTTTGAATTACAATATGTTGTTTCATTACCTTTTCATCTCCTATTGGCAGGTAGGAGACTTCCTCTTGCAGGTCTTTTATATTTTTATAATATTTTAATTTTTTTTAGATATAGATATTCTAGTATCTTTAATGTCTGCCTGAAACTGAATTACTGTTTAAACACAGATTTAGAGACTTTATATATAAAATTACAAATATCTCCATGGTGAAACAATGTATAGGTGCTTCTTTGGTTGTAACTCCATCTTAACTTGAGAACAAACATAGTGCACATATTCTCCAAATGTAATTTGATTGAAATAGCTGACCCCTGCCATTTATTTATTGTCTGTAGCATTTTATCTCAGCTGAAAATTTTTCTGGTTCTAATAATGATTCAAAGAAATATAATAATTTTATCTGAAGGATTGAGCTTGAATTTTCTGTTGATATAAATGTTTATCCCTCTTTTGATGTGTTCAGTCACATGAAAACTTTCTAGATGAAGCCTCAATTACCACTGCGAAGTTATGGAAGAGTTTCAAACTTGGCTACATTCTTGTTATTTCATATAAAGGTCAATTAGTCCTATTTTAAGTAACACCCCAAGTAAACCTTGATGTCTGGTTACTGTAATAATCGTAAACTCTCCATTATTTACAGAATTGGGTATTATGGGCTTCACAAATAGTAAATATTTCAGATAACACTCAAAAGTGCCCAAAATGAAAGATAAATCTAATAAAAATTATTCTATCTTATAAACTTGATTGTATTGCTCATAAGACATAATATAAAGAAGGATAGTGCTGTAAAAATTATTTTTTTATTTTATAGTAAATTACAATTTCTAAAAATTGATTCCTAGGAGTTTTAAATCATCACATTTAAGATTATTAACATAATAAAAACTTAAGTTTACCAGGTGACCAGAAAAGGCAAAGCTGTTGAGCAACCTACATTCATCAGTTTTCCTATCTAAAATGTACATGCAATATATCACTAAACACTTTTAAATGTTTATAAATTTGCTTATAGTAGCACTTACTTATGTTTGTTGAGGACGGCCGTTTCAGGAGATGTGTCCCATTGTAAACTCAGACTGTAACGGACTGTGACGTAACTAGAGTTACGGTCTGAGTTGACAATGGGACACATCTCCCGCAACGGCCGTCCTCAACAAACCTAAGTAAGTGCTACTATAGGCAAGTTCATAAACATTTAGAAGTGTTTAGTGATCACTAGTAGCTCACGTGAAGATGGAATCAACAAATAAAATAATAGCAATATATCAGTTCTCATTGAACTGGTTTTATATTGGTACCAAAATACTTTTCAGGTTTAACAGTTTACTAGAGTTATTCATGTTTTCTTGGACAGCTGAAGTATTCTTGGAAGAAGGAATTCTTTAGTCTTCCTAAAACATCAAAGGAGTTATATCAGTGCTATGGTGGGATGGGAACAGCGTTCCCACACTTTCATTTCCTTGAATCCTATTTATTAATAGGCGACCAGTATTTTACAGTTTATTAGTAGTAGCTTGAAACAAATATAGCAATTGCACTGTTTGGTTACCCACTATCTAAGTCTAAAAATTTGTGAGCAGAGAGCTCTAGATCGCCCAATGTTAGTCAATTGTCAGAAGATAATGAGCATTCCCACTCTTTCATTTCCTTGAATCCTATTTATTAATAGGCAACCAGTATTTTACAGTTTATTAGTAGTAGCTTGAAACAAATATAGCAATTGCACTGTTTGGTTACCCACTATCTAATACTAAAAATTTGTGAGCAGAGAGCTCTTGATCGCCCAATGTTAGTCAATTCTCAGAAGATAGTGAGTGTTCCCACTCTTTCATTTCCTTAAATCCTATTTATTAATAGGCGACCAGTATTTTACAGTTTATTAGTAGTAGCTTGAAACAAATATAGCAATTGCACTGTTTGGTTACCCACTATCTAAGTCTAAAAATTTGTGAGCAGAGAGCTCTTGATCGCCCAATGTTAGTCAATTCTCAGAAGATAGTGAGCGTTCCCACTCTTTCATTTCCTTGAATCCTATTTATTAATAGGCGACCAGTATTTTACAGTTTATTAGTAGTAGCTTCAAACAAATATAGCAATTGCACTGTTTGGTTACGCACTATCTAAGTCTAAAAATTTGTGAGCAGAGAGCTCTAGATCGCCCAATGTTAGTCAATTGTCAGAAGATAATGAGCGTTCCCACACTTTCATTTCCTTGAATCCTATTTATTAATAGGCAACCAGTATTTTACAGTTTATTAGTAGTAGCTTGAAACAAATATAGCAATTGCACTGTTTGGTTACCCACTATCTAAGTCTAAAAATTTGTGAGCAGAGAGCTCTAGATCGCCCAATGTTAGTCAATTGTCAGAAGATAATGAGCGTTCCTACACTTTCATTTCCTTGAATCCTATTTATTAATAGGCAACCAGTATTCTACAGTTTATTAGTAGTAGCTTGAAACAAATATAGCAATTGCACTGTTTGGTTACCCACTATCTAAGTCTAAAAATTTGTGAGCAGAGAGCTCTTGATCGCCCAATGTTAGTCAATTGTCAGAAGATAATGAGCGTTCCCACACTTTCATTTCCTTGAATCCTATTTATTAATAGGCAACCAGTATTTTACAGTTTATTAGTAGTAGCTTGAAACAAATATAGCAATTGCACTGTTTGGTTACCCGCTATCTAAGTCTAAAAATTTGTGAGCAGAGAGCTCTTGATCGCCCAATGTTAGTCAATTGTCAGAAGATAATGAGCGTTCCCACACTTTCATTTCCTTGAATCCTATTTATTAATAGGCGACCAGTATTTTACAGTTTATTAGTAGTAGCTTGAAACAAATATAGCAATTGCACTGTTTGGTTACGCACTATCTAAGTCTAAAAATTTGTGAGCAGAGAGCTCTTGATCGCCCAATGTTAGTCAATTGTCAGAAGATAATGAGCGTTCCCACACTTTCATTTCCTTGAATCCTATTTATTAATAGGCGACCAGTATTTTACAGTTTATTAGTAGTAGCTTGAAACAAATATAGCAATTGCACTGTTTGGCTACGCACTATCTCAGTCTAAAAATTTGTGAGCAGAGAGCTCTTGATCGCCCAATGTTAGTCAATTGTCAGAAGATAATGAGCGTTCCCACACTTTCATTTCCTTGAATCCTATTTATTAATAGGCGACCAGTATTTTACAGTTTATTAGTAGTAGCTTGAAACAAATATAGCAATTGCACTGTTTGGTTACGCACTATCTAAGTCTAAAAATTTGTGAGCAGAGAGCTCTTGATCGCCCAATGTTAGTCAATTGTCAGAAGATAATGAGCGTTCCCACACTTTCATTTCCTTGAATCCTATTTATTAATAGGCAACCAGTATTTTACAGTTTATTAGTAGTAGCTTGAAACAAATATAGCAATTGCACTGTTTGGTTACCCACTATCTAAGTCTAAAAATTTGTGAGCAGAGAGCTCTTGATCGCCCAATGTTAGTCAATTGTCAGAAGATAATGAGCGTTCCCACACTTTCATTTCCTTGAATCCTATTTATTAATAGGCAACCAGTATTTTACAGTTTATTAGTAGTAGCTTGAAACAAATATAGCAATTGCACTGTTTGGTTACCCACTATCTAAGTCTAAAAATTTGTGAGCAGAGAGCTCTAGATCGCCCAATGTTAGTCAATTGTCAGAAGATAATGAGCGTTCCCACACTTTCATTTCCTTGAATCCTATTTATTAATAGGCGACCAGTATTTTACAGTTTATTAGTAGTAGCTTGAAACAAATATAGCAATTGCACTGTTTGGTTACCCACTATCTAAGTCTAAAAATTTGTGAGCAGAGAGCTCTTGATCGCCCAATGTTAGTCAATTGTCAAAAGATAATGAGCGTTCCCACACTTTCATTTCCTTGAATCCTATTTATTAATAGGCGACCAGTATTTTACAGTTTATTAGTAGTAGCTTGAAACAAATATAGCAATTGCACTGTTTGGTTACCCACTATCTAAGTCTAAAAATTTGTGAGCAGAGAGCTCTAAATCGCCCAATGTTAGTCAATTGTCAGAAGATAATGAGCGTTCCCACACTTTCATTTCCTTGAATCCTATTTATTAATAGGCGACCAGTATTTTACAGTTTATTAGTAGTAGCTTGAAACAAATATAGCAATTGCACTGTTTGGTTACCCACTATCTAAGTCTAAAAATTTGTGAGCAGAGAGCTCTTGATCGCCCAATGTTAGTCAATTGTCAGAAGATAATGAGCGTTCCCACACTTTCATTTCCTTGAATCCTATTTATTAATAGGCGACCAGTATTTTACAGTTTATTAGTAGTAGCTTGAAACCAATATAGCAATTGAACTGTTTGGTTACGCACTATCTAAGTCTAGAAATTTGTGAGCAGAGAGCTCTTGATCGCCCAATGTTAGTCAATTGTCAGAAGATAATGAGCGTTCCCACACTTTCATTTCCTTGAATCCTATTTATTAATAGGCAACCAGTATTTTACATTTTATTAGTAGTAGCTTCAAACAAATATAGCAATTGCACTGTTTGGTTACGCACTATCTAAGTCTAAAAATTTGTGAGCAGAGAGCTCTAGATCGCCCAATGTTAGTCAATTGTCAGAAGATAATGAGCGTTCCCACACTTTCATTTCCTTGAATCCTATTTATTAATAGGCAACCAGTATTTTACAGTTTATTAGTAGTAGCTTGAAACAAATATAGCAATTGCACTGTTTGGTTACCCACTATCTAAGTCTAAAAATTTGTGAGCAGAGAGCTCTTGATCGCCCAATGTTAGTCAATTGTCAGAAGATAATGAGCGTTCCCACACTTTCATTTCCTTGAATCCTATTTATTAATAGGCAACCAGTATTTTACAGTTTATTAGTAGTAGCTTGAAACAAATATAGCAATTGCACTGTTTGGTTACCCACTATCTAAGTCTAAAAATTTGTGAGCAGAGAGCTCTTGATCGCCCAATGTTAGTCAATTGTCAGAAGATAATGAGCGTTCCCACACTTTCATTTCCTTGAATCCTATTTATTAATAGGCAACCAGTATTTTACAGTTTATTAGTAGTAGCTTGAAACCAATATAGCAATTGCACTGTTTGGTTACGCACTATCTAAGTCTAAAAATTTGTGAGCAGAGAGCTCTTGTTCGCCCAATGTTAGTCAATTGTCAGAAGATAATGAGCGTTCCCACACTTTCATTTCCTTGAATCCTATTTATAATAGGCAACCAGTATTTTACATTTTATTAGTAGTAGCTTCAAACAAATTTAGCAATTGCACTGTTTGGTTACGCACTATCTAAGTCTAAAAATTTGTGAGCAGAGAGCTCTTTGTTAGTCAATTGTCAGAAGATAATGAGCGTTCCCACACTTTCATTTCCTTGAATCCTATTTATTAATAGGCAACCAGTATTTTACAGTTTATTAGTAGTAGCTTCAAACAAATATAGCAATTGCACTGTTTGGTTACGCACTATCTAAGTCTAAAAATTTGTGAGCAGAGAGCTCTTGATCGCCCAATGTTAGTCAATTGTCAGAAGATAATGAGCGTTCCCACACTTTCATTTCCTTGAATCCTATTTATTAATAGGCAACCAGTATTTTACAGTTTATTAGTAGTAGCTTCAAACAAATATAGCAATTGCACTGTTTGGTTACGCACTATCTAAGTCTAAAAATTTGTGAGCAGAGAGCTCTTGATCGCCCAATGTTAGTCAATTGTCAGAAGATAATGAGCGTTCCCACACTTTCATTTCCTTGAATCCTATTTATTAATAGGCAACCAGTATTTTACAGTTTATTAGTAGTAGCTTCAAACAAATATAGCAATTGCACTGTTTGGTTACGCACTATCTAAGTCTAAAAATTTGTGAACAGAGAGCTCTAGATCGCCCAATGTTAGTCAATTGTCAGAAGATAATGAGCGTTCCCACACTTTCATTTCCTTGAATCCTATTTATTAATAGGCAACCAGTATTTTACAGTTTATTAGTAGTAGCTTCAAACAAATATAGCAATTGCACTGTTTGGTTACGCACTATCTAAGTCTAAAAATTTGTGAGCAGAGAGCTCTAGATCGCCCAATGTTAGTCAATTGTCAGAAGATAATGAGCGTTCCCACACTTTCATTTCCTTGAATCCTATTTATTAATAGGCAACCAGTATTTTACAGTTTATTAGTAGTAGCTTGAAACCAATATAGCAATTGCACTGTTTGGTTACGCACTATCTAAGTATAAGAATCTGTGAGCAGAGAGCTCTTGTTAGTCAATTCTCAGAAGATAATGAGCGTTCCCACACTAGAAAATTTAAAACTATACCTCTGTATAATATGAATTTATAAATGTTTAAGTATATTTCAAATTATTTTTAAAATAAATATTTGTAAAAGTTCAAATTCACAAAAACTTGTTTTTATTGCTTTTAATGCAATATATTGCATATTTATATTGTATATTGTTTAATTTGTTGGATGTAAAAAAGTAGATCTGAAATAGGAATATCAGCTGCATATTAATATAAAGTAGCCAATAATGTTTATTTTTTAATAAAAAACATATACTTGTAAAAATAATTATTTCTTATAAAATTTTATTTGTTTTTACAGTGAATTGAATACATATATTGATGAAGCTTTACATGGTCTTGAAAATAAAATCGACTTAAGTTCCAAGCCTGAGTAAATACTGAGTTATTCGGACCAAGAGTTCATGTAGACTTACTGTACATAGTACTATAATTTTAACATTTATAATATAGATTTATTTATAAAAGCATATATTAGTGGTTTGTTTTTAAAAAACATGGAAATTTTATTTCCTCTGTCGTAATTTTTCTTCCATTCACCTTTCATATCAGTTCCTCCCTCAGAAACTAGTTTTAACCCTCTGGCAGATATTTGGATAACAGTATTACATTAAGGTGCAAGGGCTTTCCCTGTAGCCCAATTTGTTTTTGTAGATAAATGTATTAAGTTAATTAATTTTGTTAATTGTTTATTAGATTGTTTTATTTTACCCAAGCAATAAATTTTTGTTTACAATAAATTTAATTCTTGACAAGGGTGACCCTCCAGCTTTGTCAGTATTATAAATTCTTGATATATTGATTAGAATATATATATATATATATATATATATATATATATATATATATATATATATATATATATATATATATATATATATATATGAAAAAAAAACAGTAGACCATTGTTATGTATTTTGTGATATGTCATTTTTCATACACATTTAGTCTAACACATCTACTTCAATTTTTGTTTAATTATATAAGGTAAGTATTTCTTGTTTCTATGGGTTTCCTGTCTCTTCATTAATCTTGTGGTCATCTTGCATCATTGAAAAAAGTATCACTGCCTTATTTCGTTTGATCCAATAAGATACAAGATTCTTTTCTTTATGGTGGTCAAATAAAGACAAATAGATTCATCGTTCCTGGTGTGTTCTCGTTTCCAAATGCACTCCCTCTAGGTCTAATTCCCTCTATGTTAGATCTGTTTGTGCCTATCAGCTTCTTTTCTTCAAGAAGTCTTTCAGTTAATTAAGTGACCCATTATCGGATGTTATGTTTTTAGTACTTGCTATAGGGTCAATCATTCAAACTGTTACTTCCTAGGCAGACTGAGAAAGATTCTATGGTCCATCAGGCTGTCTAAGAATATACACTTATAAGTTCAAATAATACATTGATTTTGTGCATTTAAATGTAAACACTTCCATGCCATATTTTTCAGGCTTACTTGGTACATACATTCTAAATTGACAGTACCTACAATATTTTACTAACTGTTAGTAAGTACTCACTAGGCATACAATGTTGTTGAAAGCTTTAAATAACAAGTTCAAATGAATCCCTAATAGTTGCTATACCTCGATTAATTTTCTTATGTGGCAATCTATTATATTATCAAAACAGTTTGCATCTTAGTAGAAAGTGAAACAGTCTTTCACTCATAGGTAACAAAGCTCTACACTTGTTCCACATGAGTTGTCCCAAAGATTTGTTTTTTATGGCTTTTGCCTAAAGAGCCCAAAGGAAGTAAAATGAATTTCTGTTGCAGCGAGTCTTGCATCTCTTTCTTGCTTACTACTGTTAAAAATGTATGTATTTGTTTATGCCAGCTACAATAATACTTTAAAACATTCAAGCTCGGTTTTGGATTTTTTGCTTCTATTTTGGTTGCATTCATTTTCTCCATTGTTTCTCCTCCATTTCCATACATTTGGATGATCAGGTAGAATATTTTTGCACGTCATGACATTTTAAAATTTATCTGTAGTAAAATTTAGCCAAACACTTGTGATCTCAACTAAATTCATCAATGGCCATTGAATCTATTTTTTTTCGATCACAATTTTCATCCTCTTTCAAGGCAACAATGTCACATTCAATATTTTTTCCATCAATATTCTCAACCATTCTCCCCATTTATCACTGCCTATTTGAATAAATTCTTTTTCATCCGAAGAGTCATACTCCACAATTTCATTAAAAATACCAGCACTTGTTAACCAGATACGATTTTGAAAACTCATAACAAAAAAGGTTTCATAGGCTATAGGTGTAGATAAACAACTTTAATTGAAAACAGTAAAAACATGTATGATGCCTCAGTAACACTTACCAACTGAGTACAACGAAATAGATCATCAGGTTTCCTCTTCTGATTTTACATGAAAATATATTATAGGGTAAGTAATTATAGTTTTTCTTGTTCCTACTGTAACCAGCACTAATATCATCAAAACGTTATACATACAAACACACATTTATGACATTTGAATTTCTATACACATCTGTGACTCACTTCAGTTTCCCTCTCTGATTGACAAAGGACACAACATGACCAAAATATATTATTTTAGTGTTTTAGTATTCATGTGTGTCTATTTTAAGATTAGACTACAGACTGGGCTATTACCAAGGTAAGTCTGTCAGTTTACTATCTAGCCCAAAAATCCTCATGTATAAAGTTTATACACCATATTTATTTAATAATAAACTGGTAAAAACTTTGGCAATTTATTATGTATATTGGAATAGTGTTGGACTCTAAGTGTATTTTATAAGTACATAATAAAAAGTAGGGATGGGCCGATTCCGATTCTCGATTCCAGGAATCGTCGATTCTAGGTGGTATCGAGGAATCGTCGATACTCGATTCTTCATTCATAAAAGCGTCGATTCCGATTCCTATTTTGTTAACTATTAAAATATGCGTGTGGAGTAATTTATTACCAAACAAAATTTATTACCAAAATTTATTATATTTGTGTGGAAAAATAATTAATTACCAACTATGTCTTATTTATGTATTAGTTGATTTGAATGAATTAAATGATTAAAGTAAATGAAAATATTATTATTTATGAAGCAACAGCAATCAAGATCGTAACCATTTCTGGTCGTTTGACATCGCTCGTCTCTCTCTCTCTCTCACTAAATGTCAGAACAAAACACAAAAAAGTACAGTAAAAACTCGATTAACCGTCACCGTCGGAACCGTGGCCATGACGGTTGAGCGAATAGACGGATAACAGAAACACTGTATTATTCCTCCGAAACTTAACGTTAATAAATTATATTATAGACAGATATCACTATCACGGTTGAAGGTTTTGTGTAGCCTATTACATTAAAACAGAACTTTTAAAAGGTTTTGCCATATGTTAACTAAATTAATTATTAGAGAACTAGCATGTAAGCTAATATAACGTGAAAGAATCGAGAATCGAGAATCGACTAAAGAATCGAGAATCGAAAGGAAAATTTTAGAATCGGAATCGGAATCGGAATCGAAAATTTTAGGAATCGGCCCATCCCTAATAAAAAGCTATACTTAAAACACCACAACACAGCACTTCTAAATACAATAGATTCAAAATAACCTTACATCACCTTATCAGTCAATGTTGTCTGTGACTGAGCAATGAACAATGCACTGACCTGCTGTGGAACATTAGTAAACGGTGTTTTTTTTGCCAAGTAAATTGATATATAAATATTTATTCAAAAACCTCAATGCATATAACTCAACAAATGCAAGTTTTAAAAGCTAATTACATCATGTCACTGCTGATTTAAAATTGAAATTTTTGTTGGATTTTATTTATAGAAATCTGATTAATTTAATTCATATTAGAATTAGGAATTATTTATCATTACTAAACGTTTTTAGGGAAACAGTTTTTTTTTTTTTTTTTTGAAGGGAAATACAGTATTGGTATAGTATAGGCCTACTTAAATTTTAATTATGTAGTTCACAGTTTGTAAAAGCTAGCATCTTTTTCAAATACACAAAATAAGAAATTAAATTCATAGCAAACATTTTATTTATACTTCAGGTACTAGCATTAGCTGATAAAACTGTTGAAAGGCTTTAGTTATACTTTTAAAAGAAATAAATTAGTAAGACGAAATTATTTTTCGTTATTTCCACTTTGCCGATAATGCAGCCTATTTACGGGTTATAATTTAATTTGTTCTGTACAGTGCTGCTACCTAAATATTTGTTGGAACTGTTGTGTTGTTTCTATTTGGGAGGTGCTGCTTCCTATAGCATATGTTTGGAAACTTGAAGACTATTTTAAAATATGTAATTTGGTAAATCATTTAAAATTGAAATTCTCTTAATATTTCAAGCAAAATGACTAACAGGCAGAGTGAACAATTTCGGAAGCGGCAATATTCACTACAATTAACTAAGGATATCCAAAGTAATTACAATTGTGTTTAAGTGTTACAGGCATAGGTCTATACCATTGATTTTGTTTAGGACTTCAAATATTATTTTATTTAGTATAAGTGTAAACAACAAATCTAGTTACATATCTGTTGAAAAGTCCTGCTCTCGAACTGTCAAACATTACTTTTTTTAAACAAGGACATTTTATAATTTTTTTACCGACTTTCGTACAATGATATAGTTCAGTGTAGGCCAGGTAGCGAAGCCATACAAGGAACTACAGAATACAATGGTGCGATCAGCTTTGCCGAAGCCTTATACATCAACACAATACTTACATTTTCAATAAAAGACGAACAACTTCGCAACTCAACAAAAATTAATTAGTTAAAGAAATGAAAAGAAGTTTGAACGGGAAAACGTAAATTACTGTTGTCATCCTCTTCCACAACATGTAAGGATTCCTGCATTACAATGCACGACAATCGTACATTAAATTGATATTCATTGATTTTTTAACTCTAAGGGGACGAATGGCCTTACAGAACTTTTGTAAAAAAAATGCTTCCTTGTAAATTGTTAACTGTTACATTTTAAACTCGTGGAAAATCTCGCATAAATTAGCCTATATACGAGTATTTTATACATTTTCTTATTCACAATATGAGAGTAAATACCTCTATCTATATGACCGTGTTAGGACAAATCTGCTTCTGAAATTTGGCCTTGTCCTTACGAGCCCCGATTAGGCCCGTTTTCTGGTTCGTCAAGAAATTCATTCGCACCTTAATTAATTAATGTTTTCACTTTCTTGTACCAATCCATTGAATCTTCATATTAGGCATTGGTTAACTTTAATATCTAAAAATAAATATCCACTGTCTAGTCTAATAGAAATCTATAGCAACTATTTGGTTTGATTAGGGCCTCTTACACAGATTGGCTTTTTAGCAGTAAAAAAAGACACCAGTCAGCAAAGACTGACCTTTTGACAATTAATTTATTACCGACGTCTATGCGCCACTCAAGGAATTAAAAGGAATTGGTAATATTTTAAGTATCATTTTATGTATTTAAGTAATACAGTACACTCAATATTGTCCGATAGCGGGGAAAAACATAGCCATCTTGAATGAGATGGTTTTGTACTAACCTAGCTGAAAATATTTTCAATGACTAATAACCTATAAATTCTCCATCCTGCAAACATTATTCTTGAACTAACTAAAGCGCATTTTTACAACATAATGTAGTTACTTGAAATATGAATGACGTAGCCAAATAAAGACAAATATACGCTTGATCATGTATTAATGTAACATTTACCCATAGTAGCACTTATTTTTTGTTTAATGAGGACGAGAGCTACATCCCTTTATCAACTCAGAGCATAAATGACTTCTTGGTTGTTTTGGGTTGGGGTGAAATAGGAATAGGGTAGTGTAGTGGGGTTGGGATAGCGATATTAGTATTTTTTTAGGGAGTTTTGGAAGTTATGATGTAAAAAAATGAGTGGAATGATAATATAATTGGATGTTCAGTATGTGTGTTGAAATTAGCTTAAAATTTGCATTACTGTAAAAAAATATATGCTGAAAGTAATTGTAAACGAAATTAGTTTTAGACGGTAAAAGGGTGAGTGAATTGTATTGATGGCCAAGTAACGCAGCTCTTGAAATTCTTTACGACCACATACTGTGTTGTATAACTACGGAAAATGAAAGCCAGTTCTTCGATTTAACAACCACTTAGATTAGGTTAGGCAACTTATTTTTCAATTCCTTCTATTATCTCAAACTCTCCTTATATTTTGCAGAAATTTTCAATCGTTAATAAAAATACTTTTTATTTATCCAATCAACTTCAAATACATTTTTTTTAACCTTTTGTGGATGACAATTGATGTTAATAAGATTTTTTCAAATATTTATTCAGTAATTAAATTTTAAAAAGTTGGGGTCTAGGTCGGATTCGAACTGAACGACTTTATCTTTGAAATTCGGCACTTTGTGACTGAGCCAACTTTCCAACAGCTAGAAATGCATTTCTCAAACATATAGGCCTATATGAATTTCTCTTTTGCCCTTATCTGGTTGCCATCGAAACCTCCATTGTACAACCTTAAATTGTTACCACGGTTACCACAGAATATCGTAAATAGTGCTATATGATTAAAAATGAATTAAAACATTAAAATGAACAAACTAAGTGGCCTTTGTGAAGCCTATATATTTATATTAATTGTAATTATAAAATAAAAAGTAACTAAAATAAAACACGTGAATAGGAACTTTAAACATTGTTTTTCCATATTACTTGCTTCTAACCAAACCCATGGCTCCTCATATGAAACTTTGTAGGCGGAGCTGGATGAAGGTATTGCATCGTAAAAAATCAAGCAGCTAAAAAATTAAAGTTTTAACCTAGTTTAACCTATTACTACTTATAGAGTACTAGGCCACGGTACTTCATGTATAAAGAAAATGAACATATCAATCTAATTACTTGTACTTTTTATTAAAATACATTGATACATACACACACACACACACATATATATATATATATATATATATATAAGTTACGTTTTATATTAAGCAAGAAAGGTTTTTAAAAATGATTTTTATTTTTACAAACCTTTGAATTTAATAAACAATTAATTTTGAAAACTGTTACATAAATTTTTACTTAATAAAACAATACAATTGATATGCACTCGATCGGAGTGGAAAACGTCTGTGCGATACAGAGGCGACTTACACACTGCCGGGGCTCTGTTCTCACACCTATATAATACTAAAGCTGCGTAAGCAGGAATCTTCCTAGCACGCATTTAATTATGAAATGTTCACATAAAATGTTTATATAACTCCTCCATCCCTAAAGAAAACTTCGGGGGGTTGGCGAAGTTTCGGCATCGGTTGAGGTCCTCTTCATCTTCTTGATGAGGGCGAAGTATATAAGCTGCTGAATAGGCCTCCGTAAAGGGCAATTTTCGGCATGGGTTGAAGTCCTCTTCATTGGAGAAAGTCACCAGGCAACGGTTGATTTCCAAGATCCAGTTAAATGGGTTGTCTGCGATTTCCAACGCAGTATCCTCGTAGTTTGTAGGCGTTATTGTTTTTGATGATGGGCATTTTACAGTCTAATTTTCTGTTCATTATAATTCAACTGAGCAAAAGTATTTGGAATTGATTAATACAATTTATAATGAGTCTTTTCTATCATAGGATAGATACAAAATGTTTATAACATATACACTTGTTATCAGAATCTAATTTTTTGTTCTACAAAATTTACATTGATTACAATAAAAGTTTTATATGATTTTTCATAATTTTTACCATCATTTACATTCAAATAGCCTGTTATAGCTTTGATAAAGGATTGTGGTCAGTTTATAAGAATTCTTTTTGTTTTGTTATCTCTTTAAGAGTATGGTTTCTAATCTTCTTCAATTACAATTCTTTTTTTTGTGATTAACATATTTCAAATAATTAACAATATTTATTACCATAATTAGTTACATATCATTTAATAAATTACAACAGTTTGTAACACATACAATTAATAAAAACAATGTTGTTTAAAAGTTTAATAAAGTTTCTTGTATAGAACTAGTGGACAAAGGTATGGTAGGGATTTTAATTTGATTGTGTCGAATATGAACAAGAAGGATTTTGGTCATTAATTACATTTTTTATCTTCTTAGGCCTTTTAATTTTTGACAAATGTATTTTGTCTTTTGTATTATGATGTCTAGGCTTTATTTTTCCAGTTTTTCTTTCTTTATCTATCGAAGCTATTTCTTCCTTGCTATATCTGTTTTTAGTTTTGCTTTGCTTCTGAACTGATTTTATATAAACTTCAGATGGTATTTCTGGAAGTGGTTCTTTGTTTACATTCCTTTTTTCTAAAACTTTTTCTTTAATTCTTTGATTGCTATCCCTAATGTTTTCGTAAAGTATTTTTGTTTTTTCCTTATGGTTTAAAACGTAGTCATTTACAATTTGTTTTTCTAAATCTATATCTAATAAAGAGTTTGAATTTATGTGTCCAAATAAGACTTCGCACGGCGTTAATTTTGTGACTGAATGAATGCTATTGTTATAGGCAATTATAGCATATTTTACTTTCTTAATTATACTGTCTTTTTTTAAATTCGATTTGATTATTTAACAGCCTTATGTGTTCTATTAAGGTGGAATGAAATCTTTCACATAATCCGTTTGATTGGTTGTTTTGTGTACTGATAAAATGGATTTTGATTTTATGCAGGTCTAATATCTCCTTCACAATCCTGTTATTAAACTCCGTTCCATTGTCTGAGATAATAACTGTTGGTAAGCAGAACTGCGCAAAGTAATCTAATAGCTTGTCTGCAATCTCTGTAGCTTGAGAGCTTCCCAAGCGATAAGCTTGAGCATACTTTGTGAAACTGTCGACAATGCTGATAAACGCATTCTTTTCTAAAGAGATAGTGTCGATGTGAATTATCTGGAAAGGCCTTGAAGCTGTAGGCGTCAAGTTCATCTCTAATTGTAAGGGCATTCTGTCATATTTGGTTCTTTGACATATGTCACACTGATTTATGAAATTTTGGATTAGTGATTTTAAATTAGGCCAATAATATCTTCGCTTAATTTGTTCGTATGTTTCTTGTATCCCTCGGTGATTGGTTTTGCTGACATGATAATTACTTATCGTTTCTAAGGTATCTTCTTCCGAAGTTAGGTCTAAGAGTTTGTTATTACACTTAACCAAATTTAGTTCAGTTTGTTTGAAATTTTTGGCTACGCATGATGCAAATTTCTCGTAAAAATCGTCTTCAAAATATAGATTATATTTTATTTTGGGTACCAAATATGATTTTACGAAGTTAACTATGTCTTCTTTAAAGTTATTTTCTGATATTTCGACCATTAAACGAATTTTTGAAGTTCCGAATAGTTTTATAATTTTTACTTTCTTTGGTTCGTATTTTACTAATGACAAAAATATTTGATTTCTCCCAAAGTTTACAGGTTCGTCGGAAATTGGTATTTCAATTTGGGTGTTCCCTTCGAAGTTGGAATGCACGGTTTGACTGTCACTTTCTTGATCGTACTCTAAGTTGGCATTATCTGTTGCGTCGAGTTGTACGACCATAGACTCGTTATCTTCATTTAATTCCGGGAAGAAACGTTGGATTAATCCAGCTGGAGATAAATCAAGGTCTGGTTCTACAGTGTGTTGGGTGTTTGTTGACTTTTTATTAGTAATGTTCAATTGTATTCTAGACAGGGCATCTGCGTTTTGGTTTAATTTCCCTTTTTTGTATCTTATGTCATAATCATATTCTTCTAATTTTAATCTCCATCTTAAAAGCTTGGAATTTGGTTCTTTAACTGAAAATAACCATTGTAAAGGTTTATGGTCTGTATAAATTTTAAATTTTCTTCCAAATAAATAAGGCCTAAAGTGTTTAGTGGCCCATACGATTGCTAGTAATTCCTTTTCAATCGCGGAGTAATTAGTTTCGCTGTCGTTTAAAGTTCTGCTGGCATACGCTATAGGAAGGTCCTTCCCATTTTTGTCCTGGCTTAAAATTGCTCCTAGTGCAAAATTACTAGCGTCTGTTGTTAGAGTAAACTCCTTTTCAAAATCTGGGTATTGTAGAAGGGGCTCATTAGTCAGTATATTTTTACATGTCTCAAAACATTCTATGAAGTCTGGATTTTCTATGTTTATTTTTGCATTTTTCTTTAAACAGTTAGTAAAGGGTTTTGTTATCTTGGCGAAGTTTTTAATAAATTTTCGATAATAGCCTATTAGTCCTAAAAATCCTTTAATTTGTTTGGTGGTTTTGGGTATTGGATAGTTTTTGATTGCCAAAATCTTTGCTGGGTTAGGTTTTACGCCTTCCGGTGTAACAACATGCCCTAGATACGCTACTTCTTTTCTTAAAAATTCTGTTTTATCCAGCTGTACTTTAAAGTTGGCTTTGCGTAATCTGTCGAATACTTCTTTAAGTCTTTGTATATGTTCTTGGAGGCTAGTGGAGTAAATTATAATATCGTCTAAATAAACTAAACATGTTTCATTTTGGATTCCTCTCAGAATGTTATTCATAATTCTTTGAAATGTAGGGGGGCTATTCTTTAGTCCAAATGGCATTCTTAAAAATTCATAGTGTCCCGTTTCTGTTGAAAACGCTGTTTTTTCTATGCTATTTTTATCCATTTCTACTTGGTGAAATCCTGAGGCTAAATCTAAAGTTGTAAAATACTGAGATCGTCCTAATTTATCTAATATGTCGGTAATGTTTGGCAAGGGAAATTTATCGTCAATTGTTTTCTTGTTTAATCCTCTAAAATCTATTACTAATCGAAATTTTCTTTTGCCAGAAGCGTCTTGTTTTTTGGGTACAATCCAGACAGGAGAGTTCCATGGAGAATTTGAAGGTCTAATAATTCCTTGTTCAAGCATGTCCTCAGTTTGTTTATTAATTTCGTTCTTGTAAATCTCTGGATATCTATAATTTCTGGAGTATACGGGAATTTCATCAGTAGTCCTAATAACATGTTTTATTTGGTTGGTAAAAGTTAAATCGTTTCCCTCAATATGGAATAAATCTGCATAATCTTTTATTAAACTTGTTATAGCGGATTTTTCTTCCGAGTTCATATGTTCCATTCTAAATTTTGATAAATCTAAATTTTTTCTTCTCGAATTTTTTTGTTTATAATCTAATAAATTGAAATTAGCGTTCATTTGCATTGCATCAGGTCTAAGGATATTGTATTCTTCTAAAGATTTTAATTCTAATGGTTCATTTACTGTTAATTCTACATTTACTTCTGTGTTGTTTATTATAGGGCAGTAGGCTTCTCCCTTGTGTACTGAGACTATACACTGCGGAATTTCTAATCCATTTAAGTTTTTGTATGGTAAGAGTCCTTCTCCATCTTGAATATTTTGTATTCTAAATTTAATCGTTTGGCTAGCGCGGGCTTGTATAACATAACTTGTTCCCTTTTTTGCTTTCTGTTCCTGACATTCGCTTATATTATTATTATTATTGTTATTATTATTATTTTGTTCTTCTGTGTTAAAATATTTGATCGGCATTTGCTTATTGCGAAATATTAATTTATCATTCACAAAATTTAAATTAATTTTTAATTCTTTTATGTTATCTAATCCAAGGAGTAAGTCAAAATCTTTATGGAAATCAAATAAATAGAATTTGGTTGTTTCTTTTCCTAAAAGGGGTAGCGTACAACTGTATTTTTCTTTTGATACTCCATGAGCTGTACTCACTTCAAATGGCTCTTGTTTTAGAGTGTTTTTGAAAAATTGGAAAGCTATTGATTTTTTAATAAATGATCTCGTACTTCCAGTGTCAATCAGCATCTTTAAATTGGTCTTGGGATCGTGGATGTACGGTAGTTCGTTTGTGTCGTCTTCTATATGCATTATGGAAAATGTCTTTTTAATGTGGTTAGTCCTAAAAAATGATTTTGGGTATGATTGTCCTCTTGAGTGAATCCGCATGCGTTTTCCTCTTGCGGGGAATCATCAAAGTCTATGTAGCTGTCAGGGTCCTCTTGCGGTTCATAATCTGTTTGTTCGGTCAGATAAGAGTTAGTCATTTGTTCAGTCAATCGATTCATAGTTTGATCGTAATTTTCCTCCTCTATTGGTTTCCCTGTCATCTGATAAAGTCTATTTTGTCTAATTGTGTTCCCTGTTTGACGTGTGGAAATGCTCATTGGTTCTGGTTCAAATTTTTGATGAACTTTTAATGGTGTGTAGTTGTTAGACTGTCTCGGTTGTTGATTTTGCTGCACGTATGAGTTAGGTTTAGTAAATTGGTTAGGATTATTTTGGTAGTTGGGCCTATAGTTTTGGAAGGTTTGTTTGTTAGGAAGGGGTTTGCGAATAGGCGGGTATTGTGGGGCCCTAGGTGGAATGTTCTGTTTAACATTTTGAAATAATTTGTTATTTTTAAATTGAAAATCGTTAGTAAGCATATTAAGTGCTTCGCTAAGAGAATCTGGATTTTTGGTTCGCATTAGCGATCCTACAGGTTCATGTAAACCTCTAAGGAGAACTCTTAAAGCTAGTTTCTGAACATATTCTATTAAAACATCTTTGGCCAATTGTCTTTGTGGCTCTTTATTAACAAAAAATGAAATTTGTAAATTTAATAGTTTTTGAATTCTTTCATAAAATTTAAAAGGTGATTCGTTATGCTCTTGTTTTAACTCAGCCATTTCTAAATTTAAGGTAAAACAATCTCTTTTGTCTGAATAGCTGGTTAATAATACATTTTTAACCTCATACCAATTATATGAATTTGAGTTTACAACCATTTCCAATGCTTGGCCTTTTAGTTTAGCTAGTATAGAAGAAAATAAATATTCATTTTGAAAATCCTCTGGATTTTCGCTTACATAAAACTTATTTACTACTTTGTCACATATAGAAATAAATCTGTGGAGCATAGTGGGCTCTCCACTATACTCAGGAATCATATCTAGATATTCTTTCTTTAATGTTGGCGTTGCCATTTTAAAATATTATTTTCTTTAAAAATAATAAAATTAAAAATCAATTATATAAAATTAAAAAGTATTTACTCTACTTTTTCTTAATTCTATATCTTAAGATCTACTTACAAGTTGATCCAAAATACTTTGCTCATTTGAACAACTTTCACTTTTCACTTTTCACCTACACGATATTCGCTCGTGTTCTTAGTAGATATGCGCTCTACTAAGTGGTTGTAGATATTCACTCTACTTAAGGTTTCCTCAATTAACGGTTAAAACCGACGGACGTTATATTCGTTAACTTCCTTGAGGTGTCCTACCGTTTTCTTGATGTCGTTACAGATATGCACTCTGTAACGAATCGCGTGTTTGCAGTATCTCGGCTAACGATTAAAATCGAAAAAAATTATGTTCATTAATTTTCCCGAGATGTCCTACCGACTGCGCCAGTTACGTTTTATATTAAGCAAGAAAGGTTTTTAAAAATGATTTTTATTTTTACAAACCTTTGAATTTAATAAACAATTAATTTTGAAAACTGTTACATAAATTTTTACTTAATAAAACAATACAATTGATATGCACTCAATCGGAGTGGAAAACGTCTGTGCGATACAGAGGCGACTTACACACTGCCGGGGCTCTGTTCTCACACCTATATAATACTAAAGCTGCGTAAGCAGGAATCTTCCTAGCACGCATTTAATTATGAAATGTTCACATAAAATGTTTATATAACTTATATATATGTAGAATATCAAATATATTTTCCTGTTAGAATTATTTTTAAGATTAAATAATATACACTAATTACAGGAATAATTTATTGAATAATACACTCAAATCCTTTCGTTGGTTGACATTACCAACATCTTCAGGAATTACAATACTAAGAATAATGACAAAAGAACATTGAGTTATTTTGTCATTCTTAGTATTGTAATTCCTGAAAATGTTGGTAATGTCAACCAACGAAAGGCTTTGAGTGTATTATTCAATAAATTATTCCTGTAATTAGTGTATATTATTTAATCTTATATATATATATATATATATATATATATATATATATATATATATATGAAGTTAATATATTACTATTGTAAGTAATTTTATCCACCATTAAGTGCAATGATGGTGCCTTCAAGGTAAAATCATTGCATTTAATGGTGGATAAAATTACTTACAATAGTAATATATTAACTTCATAAAGTCAGTGCAACGGAAAAACAATGGATAACGTAAAATATATATATATATATATATATATATATATATATATAGGTATAAGTTAGATTCACGGAAAACGCATACGCTATTTTTTGTATATAAGTATTTTAGTCCCAAGTTATTTTCTACAATTCATCAAGTTTTTAAATAGGCTAACTTTCTCGAAAAAAATCTCCTGGTCTACATGGGACACTTAGATATTTATTTTGATTTGTTTAAATCTGGGAGTAAGCTATGGCGGCCTTTGTCCCCCGGTATGGGCGCCTATAACCAAACCTATCCTAACCAAATACTTTGTAGTTATTTATAATATATTTACAATTTCTGTATTTGGTAAAGAAACTATGTATTTATGAATTTGTTCCAACTTGTGCGTTCAGAAAGTGAGGTTATTTTTGATGAATGTGAATTTTAACAATTATTTCTCAGTTTAATAAAACAGACTAGTTTCGGCAACGATGTAGCTTTCATCAGTGATTGGCTAACTCTGTGGTTAGAGAGTTTGAGTCCAGGGGACTCTTAATATTTACCTCTGGTGTATTGTTTTCACTAGCTAAGCTTCAATTAACTGTAGGCCTATACCCAGTTGTTGGAAATGTATAATTAAATAACAATCTTCCCATTAACCTAAATATTTCTCTTCGACTAAATTTATTCAATCGTTAGGTTGTAAAAGGAGTTAAAAGGCCTATACCCAGATGCAGTTGTTGGAAATGTATAATTAAATAACAACCTTCCGATTAACCTAAATATGTCTCTTTGACTAAATTTATTCAATCGTTAGGTTGTGAAAGGAGTTAAAAGGCCTATACCCAGATGCAGTTATTGGAAATGTATAATTAAATAACAATCTTCCCATTAACCTAAATATTTCTCTTCGACTAAATTTATTCAATCGTTAGGTTGTAAAAGGAGTTAAAAGGCCTATACCCAGATGCAGTTGTTGGAAATGTATAATTAAATAACAACCTTCCGATTAACCTAAATATGTCTCTTTGACTAAATTTATTCAATCGTTAGGTTGTGAAAGGAGTTAAAAGGCCTATACCCAGATGCAGTTGTTGGAAATGTATAATTAAATAACAATCTTCCCATTAACCTAAATATTTCTCTTCGACTAAATTTATTCAATCGTTAGGTTGTAAAAGGAGTTAAAAGGCCTATACCCAGATGCAGTTGTTGGAAGTGTATAATTAAATAACAACCTTCCGATTAACCTAAATTTTTCTCTTCGACTAAATTTATTCAATCGTTAGGTTGTGAAAGGAGTTAAAAGGCCTATACCCAGATGCAGTTGTTGGAAATGTATAATTAAATAACAATCTTCCGATTAACCTAAATATTTCTCTTCATCTAAATTTATTCAATCGTTAGGTTGTAAAAGGAGTTAAAATTTATTCAGGAAGAAGATGACAGCACGGCATCATCAATGTGAAGGTAATAGCTAGGCGTAAAGATTTTAATTAAATTTTATTACAGTTATGTATTATATTGCTTACTATTACCAATAGCGCAGCGAGGTAATATTGATATATTGAGGAAGGTAGATATTGATATTTCGGAAGGGTTGGCAGCTAATTTATGCCCTTGAGGCAAAGTTTTTAAATATTAGGTGTCACTTCACGCCATTCTAACGCTAAAAGTAGATACAAGTTGAACTTGTGAGTAAATTAAATTTGTTCTTAATATAAACAAGTAATATAACAATTTTTAAAGTCAATTCCTACTTAAATCAACAAAAAATTATTGATTTTAGTTTCTTTTTATTGTATAATTATAATTAATGTAAATATGTATTTACAGATGTCAGAATAAAAATATTAGGTGTTAAAATAGAAAGCGAATTTCTTTGCAATTTTCAATTTTCTTTTCTACGTATGGTGTTGGACTATTATTTTTGTTTCTTACTCTTTACATGCTTACTTTTTCGTCGCTTGCATTGTGTGTGATTTCTTTTCGCTTTCCTTCCGCATTGTCCGTTTGTGAAACAATGTTTGATACCGTTAATCCGGTTTGTTTATTTTATTCTTTTCATTCATTTTTAATCCTAGAGCATTATTTATGGTATTTTGTGGTAACCATGGCAACAATTTAAGGTTGTTGTACCAATTTAACATTGTAACCATGTTGTGCAATGAAGGTTTTGACGACAACCAGATGGGGCAAAATAAAAATGCATATAGGCCTACATATTTGAGAAGTACATTTATAGCTATGGGAAAGTTGCCTCAGTGACGCTAGACTTCGAGCATGCAGATACTCAGTTCAAATTCAACCAAGAACCCCAAATTTTAATAATTTAATTATTGAATAAA
The DNA here is from genome assembly GCA_036971475.1 of Prosapia bicincta. NCBI lineage: Eukaryota > Metazoa > Arthropoda > Insecta > Hemiptera > Cercopidae > Prosapia > Prosapia bicincta. The sequence goes on from JBAIZL010000004.1 coordinate 209,291,577, forward strand.
GATTTGAAAGAACTGTATCAACATCAATTGTCATCCACTATAAGTTTAAACAAATGTATTTGAACTTGATTGAACGAATAAAAACGTATTATATTTGAAAACTTATACAAGATGTATATCAGGAGAGTGTGAGCTAATAGAAGGAATTTAATAATGAATTCCAAATTTAAAGAATACATAATGAATATTAAAATTACTTATAAGGTAACATTTACTAAAGAAATCCGGTTAGACTTACAAGAAATAACAATGTTTTTAAAAACAAACATTACATTTTCATTTTCATTAAATTTCATTTAAAACAATCAAGTAATAAAAAAAAGTCAATTACTGCTTAGGTCAACAAAAAATTTAGTTTTTTAAGATAGTTTTTATTAAATAATTACAATTAATATAAATTTGTCTATGCATATGATAGAATCGCAATACTAAATGGGAAAATACAGTAGAAAGCGAAATTAATTAATGAAATTTAATTAATGAATTAATATTTTAAGAAACTGAATTAACATCAAGCGTCATCCACTACAAGTTTTAAAAAAATGTATATGTTCTTGAATGGTGAATAAAATGTAATAAATTAACGTACTATAAATTTTTGCAAGATATAGGCCTATAGGGAGAGTGTGAAATAATAGGGAGAGTGTACACTAATAGAAGGAATTTAATAATATTGAGTCTAGGCGACTTTTTTGAAAGTTCTACAAAAACTGCATTCTTTGCTACAACGATTTCCTCCTAGAGAAGCCATTTAGGCGTTCTTTGGAAGTTCATTTCTCGAATATGCGACCATTGCCAATCGAAGTCCCGCATATGCAAGCCTTTTACAAACATTATACACGCATGATTATTAGCAGCACTTACGTAGGCCTATTAAACCGTTTTACAGGAAAGCTAATCTGCAATTATTATTAGGGATGGGCCGATACCTAAAATTGTTGATTTCGATTCTCAAAATTTTCATTCGATTCTCGATTCTTAAAAGTCGTATAGGTCTACATGATATTCCATAATAACAAATTTATTTAACATATTGGTCATATGGCGAAGCCTTATAAAAGCTCCGTTTTATTGTATTGGCTACACAAACCGTTCATCCTTGATTTATGAATAGGAATTTCTGAAAGGGTGACAAACATATTGGATAAAAGTAATGATTTATATAAAATTACAAATCTGACCTTCAGTTCACATTTACAATATAACTTCAGTAACAGCCTTTTGAGTTTGTATAAATGGAGAAATCGGAACTTAAGAGTGGCGGAGTAGTGGTGGTCAGAGACGTGTGTGTGTGTGTGTGTGTGTGTGTGTTGCGTATGTGTGTGTGTGTGTGTGTGTGTGTGTGTGAGAGAGAGAGAGAGAGAGAGAGAGAGAGAATAGAGCCCGAATGATAGTGAGACAGCAGAGCGAGACCAGCGGTGACAAACGGACCGGATATGATTTCGATCGTCTTTGTTGTTCCGTCATAAATAATAATAATATTTTCGTTAACTCAAATCGGTATTTGCTTTAATAGTTTGGTTCATTCAAAGTAACTAATGCCATTCATAAATAAGACAGTCGACAATTAATTATATTTCCTATAAATTACACCGCATACGTGTTTTAACAGTTAATAAAAACCAAAGAATCGGAATCGGCGTTTTAATCAATAAAGAATCCAGTATCAACGATTCCTCGATACCATTAGAATCGCGATTCCTGAATCGAGAATCGGAATCGGCCCATCCCTAATTATGATACTCGAATTTCTTTGTGAGGGTTTCATATTATTTTGAAATTTACTAAAAACTAAGAAATTTAAAGTTTTAAAAGTAAATTTTTAATCCTTTTGGGGGATATCCCTAACCATCACTTGTACTATAATATTTCAGAAAGTTTTTATTCTAAGAATAATGTTTAGAGTGAATATGTCGTCGGAAAATCTTTCGTAGAGCATGCATTCTCAAATAGATTCTAAAGATACTTGCAATGAAATTTTTATGCAAGATATGTTCACCTAACAAATATACAGGTTATGGTTTAAGAGGACTAAACACATAAACCCATGTAAAGACTGTTTTTTTTTTACATTCGTGTTTTGTAGGATTGTTTAACATGTTTTACCGGACGTATTTCAGACATGATCTCCGGCAGTGTTCAATTCAAATACAACGTTCTTTGCTCAGTTGAAGAATGCAAACACGGAGTAAAGAACAAATAAAAATCAATTGGATCGGAGGCGGGAACGCGTTTGAAAGGTTTCCGCAGAGACCTTAAGCCATGCGCGCTTCGCCGGGGAACTCGCCAGTACAGCGTTCCTTGACACCTGCGCCACAACGCTCTCGGTTTCTTTAAAACTTTCGAATTTCTCGTCAAATATCGCGTTTCTATAGTTATGCACAAGTGATCAACTTATGATGGACCTAAAGCCGTACATAGACATCACAGAGTTGAGGAACTCCAACAGTGCAAGCGGGTACTCTATATCGGGTCTTCTCTCAAGTTCTTCCAACCAAGGAGATCCTCTGGTGTCTGGTCTCCTTGCCTCTCCTGCGCTTCTGTCTCCTTTCAATAATTCCCATAAGTATAGTGAGTATTTTACTTTAAAGTTATGTCAAAGTTGTGCCCCTTAAAACCCCGGTGCCAATGTCGAAATATTAAATTTAAAGAATATTTCTTATTAACGTTTTAAATTACGTACTGTACCTTATTTATTTAATTTCAAGGGAATCGTGAAAATTTAACTATTAAAAAGAAAATTTAGGCATATTAATTTTTTTGTGTATTTATATCTTTTTTGTTTTCATCTGGTTTTATATGTTATCAGACACGTTTTCACTATAAATTCAAGGACCCTACTTTTCCTTTCACATTTTCCTTTGAAGTAGTTCTCAAATTGGGTCTCAGTATGTAGGCTATTTCATTTATCTGAGCATACAGTTTACTTACCTGAAATTACTTGTTTACGTTTTCTAGTAGAGTGCCATTCATCCTCTTTATTATTGAAGAATATGTTTTTAGTTTCTATGAAAAAAAATAAAAAGAAAAGAATATTTCAAGAATATACAATCCTATGTAATATGTCGTGGTGTGCGCATGTGTGCGAGTTAATGTAGAGGTGCACAAGTGTGTTTGTGTGTGTGTGTGTGTGTGTGTGTGTGTGTGTGTGTGTGTGTGTGTGTGTGTGTTTGTGTGTGTGTGTGTGTGTGTGTGTGTGTGCGTGCGCGTGTGTGTGATCGCTTGTGTGTGTGTGTGTGTGTGTGTGTGTGTGTGTGTGTGTGTGTGTGTGTGTGTGTGCGCGTGTGTGTGATCGCTTGTATGTGTGTGTGTGTGTGTGTGTGTGTGTGTGTGTGTGTGTGTGTGTGTGTGTGTGTGTGTGTGTGTGTGTGTGTGTGTTTGTGTGTGTGTGTGTGTGTGTGTGTGTGTGTGTGTGTGTGTGCGTGCGCGTGTGTGTGATCGCTTGTATGTGTGTGTGTGTGTGTGTTTGTGTGTGTGTGTGTGTGTTTGTGTGTGTGTGTGTGTGTGTGTGTGTGTGTGTGTGTGTGTGTTGTGTTGTGTATGTGTGTGTGTGAACAGTCGATAATAAATTTTCTCAAACCATTAGTAACGGAATGCAAATGGAATTTCACGTATCTATAGGCAACCACTTAGATTTATGCCAACATATTTTATAAATTAATAGGAAACTTAACCTTCCTATTAATTAATAGGAATCCAGCCTATGATCTCGTTAACTTTATGGGAAAAAGTCAGCTCATATCTATACACTAGAAAAGTGAGATTTTTCATATTTACAAATCAAAGTGTTACCAGTTTGAAAAAAATTTAAACATTATTATTAATTAATTAATTTTTTGATTACTATGGACTAATTTTAACTAAATAAATAAATTCACTAACTACAATAGAAAAATCTTTTCTATTTTTTGTATAGGCCAATGACTGATAATTAACTCATGGTTTTTTTAACACTCTGAGTGTTAAAAAAGCATGAATAAATTGTCTGTAAACTATCATTGGCTTATATAAAAAATTAATAGTTATTAACATACATTAAATATAAATATTAGACAAAAATCTATAAGTTATTATACTAAAATTACTTTATGCACACTCGATTACTTGATAATCATCCTCAGAAGTACTATGAGTACTATATAGTATTTTTAAGATGATTACCATGTAATCGAAATGTACATAAACTAATTTTAGTAAAATAAAGATTATTATATTGTGTCTTGTATTGTGGGGGTTTTATTTATTTCATTATAATTGATAATAAATTTTAAATGTTTCATTAAACTTCATATATTTGTAAAATAATATGTATTTTCTGTAGCAATTACTAGAAATTATAAGTTTTTCGAGATTAGTAAACATATAACAAATAAAATATTTATTTAATGACACAAAAACACAACAATAAGGCCTTCTATAATTTGCCTTAGCCTACATTAAAAAAGCCCTTATACTTCAAATAAATCTAATTGAGTTATAATTATCGTTAATTTATTATAATTAACATACCGTTGGAATTGATTTATTTAAACACACTTAGTTTTATTTAATTAGAAATGTCCTATAGGACTAACACTCAGTCGATGTCAAACAATTTATTTTAACAATTAACCACAAGAGTCAATTGAGTAGTTTATTTTTTGAAAAACAAAGTTTTGAAAATAGCAAATATTTTTGTCGGCTCCACATTATTTTTATATCACGAGTGGAATATATCAACATCTTTTATTAAACATTTTAAAACAAAACCTGCAAAGATTCTATTAAAATTTCATTTTTAATTGCTGAAAATCAATATTTTATTTAAATTTGAATGCTGTATCACAACCTTATTTTGTTTTAGTTTCTAATATAAATTTAACACGTTTTTGGTATATTTATTTAGAAGAGGGTTTTAATTTTTATTTTACAACCAATTAAAAAAAACTATTTCTACATTTTTAAGTTAAATTTTTATATGGTTTTAAAATAATCAGTCAGTATGAATATTATCTTCTACTGAGGTTAGAAAAGGTTATGATATAAGGCTTCTACCTGGTGTATGATATAAGCACTACATAATATGTAGTATATATGCAGAATCGCGTAGGCCTAAGCGAAGTAGACTAGGTAGTCTACTTATACATAAGTTGTAATGTATATATAGCCTATATACAACACAATTTATTACGGCTCTAATTAAATAAACCCAGACATTTAATTCTCTAGAATAACTGCAAAGTAGTAGAAATTTGGTTGTTATTAGTGTTTCCTGGTCTACGATAAAAAAAGTAGGCATACGAATGTGAAAAAAATATCCAAATAATTTGTTTCAATTTTAAACCTTTTTGGTACTTATATATAACGAACTGACTGATTTTTAAAAAAATATTTCATTAATTTATTTTGTATAGATCTAAAATGAAAACCTATACATAATCAACTGCTTATAAAATTTTATTTTTTAAAACTTCGCTTTGAATTTGAAATATATTTACTTTTTAAGATAAAAATATAGAAGTTTGTTTTATAGAAGTTTGTTAATATATACTTTGTTATTTTCATTGAAGTGAAAACTTGTATATGTTTAATAGCTTAACAATCGCCAACTGTTTAAATCTAGGTTAATTATATATAGCTTTGAACAACGTACGATTCCGTGTGATACACATCTGGTAAAAAATTAAAAGTAGCTTTTTTTGCCAAGTAACATCAATAAAAACATTAAAAAAAAGTAATAAAAAAAATTCAAGTCAATTCCTACTCGGTCAAAAAAAATTTGTTTGCTTTGTATTAAACAATTATAATTAATACAAATATCTATATAGACAGAATCGCAATATTAAGAGGCATAATAGAAAGCGAAATTAATTATTAAAATTAATTAATTAAATTTAATTTATCAATTATTATTTGAAATAACTGTTTTAAAATCAGGTGTCATCCATTACAAGATTTAAAAAATGTAATTTAACTTAAGTGGGTAAATAAAAATATTTTTAACGATTGATAATTTTAACAAAATACATAAATATAGGTTCTATATAGGGAGAGTGTGAATTAATAGTAGGAATTGGAAAAACTTCAAAATGAATAACACAAAATCTGCAAATTCTAAATACTTACTTTTTAAGTAGGAATATTTGACACTAAATCAAATAATTTTGTTTAATAAATATAAAATCGATTAAAATTTTTGCTCTTCCTCGTTAGTTAAATTAAAGTTTTCGTTGTTAAAGGCAAACATTTGTTTTATACACCACTCAACACACTTGTAAACACAACTGCATGATTAGCCAATGCCATTCTCTTAGTAATTTACAGCAGCGTTGTTTCGTTGAAGAACAGATGAACACAAAATGATTAGTGCAAGGCTGAAGTGGCTTATATTAAGTTATCACTAAATGCATTAGAACCCTAACATTATAAACTTGGTTAGACTCAACCTAATAAACGATGTAAGTTAATTAGCCTGACTAAGGGATTTCTTCATAAACAACAAGCTATCATGTCTCCCTTTAAACCATCAGCAGCAGCTTACAGGTTATGAAATCAAGTAGGCCTTACAGGAATTGATACGCATTCGCCTAGATTCGTTTAACAAATAGAGATGATTTCGATTGTTTCTGTTGTTTTTGTTTTAGGTACAATCATTACAATTCACATATTACTTTTTTCCTTAAAAACTCCCAATAACGCCTATTATATAACTCAGTTTTGGTGATGTTATTTTCTACATCAGAGTAGGCTATTTATATTAACTTGTGTCTAACGTTTATGTACTTTGTTGTAATTGCTTTTAACTAAAAAGGCAAACTAATAAACTTTAACCTATATGGTTTACTATCATGCCAACAATGTCAACGATTTAATTATTAACGGATACGACCGACTATTCTCAAGGTACTAGACATTAATTTCAATAGATAATAAAAATTTTAATCACTCTACAAATCTAACATTTGCATTATGTAGAGCATAATCGCACTATGATATTTAACTATATACCTGTTAAACAATAGTTTATGACTTTTTGTGTAGGTTGAGATTTAAGTGATTAATAAGATTCACCAAATGTAATGGACTACAAAATTCAAGAATATATATCTGTATTAAAATATAACTTAGTTATAAATTATCTGGTTAGCATTTATTTTCTTATAAAAAAACTACAGCAGGCCTAGGCTTTCTGAACGTAAAATGTAACATTTGTATTATTATGTTTCAAGATAGTTTTGTTTCGCCTGCTATTGTGCGTAGCCTAAATGTAGACTATATTGTTTTTTTTTGTATTCAACTTTTTCCCGATTTTAATTTTTGTCTTAGCCGTGTTAGGCCTATATTATTTTGTGATAACCAAATCTACCCTAAAGGCGAACTTTTTATCTACAAAATGAATGCTCCTCTTATTTATTTCTTACTTTTTCTTTGAATTATTACGTTCTGGGAATAATATGTCCCGTGAACGTAGCTAGGATTTTGGGAAGAGGGAGTCTAGTCCAAATGAAGTGACTTCAGCTACTGTGGTATTGGTTTTTTTATATTATTGAAAGTAAAACTTATTAATTAAATTATATGATTTTTGGTTGTTGGTTTTTTTAACATAATAGTTTAAGTTTTTTAAGTATTGAGTAAAAAATATGTCTAGACCAATTATCCAATGAATAACTGCATCACAAGAAATAGCTTCCACATGATCCCTTGACAACCAAAGATTAAAAACAAGAAATATAAACAATAAAAATAATAAAATCAACTCCTGATTAGGTCAACAAAAATAAATAAATATTTTAGTAACTTTTTATTAAATAATTACAATTAGGGCTCAACATAAAGTAACAAAACCTATGCCTTAGAACAGCTGTTCTACCACATAACTTATAACATAGTATCAGTTATTTAATGATATCATGTTATCACTTATTTTAAGCCAAATGGGACGAAATAACTGTATTGCATAACTTGGCTCTTTTGAGAAAAGTTTTTCTCCCATATAAATTAAAATTAGTTCCTTAAATTTAATTAATGAATTAATGTTAGACAAAAACTGTATTAACATCGTGTCATCCACTACAAGTTTAAAAAAATGTATTTGAACTTGAGTGGATGAATAAAAATTATTTTATTAACTATTGAAAAATTGAACATTAAATATATATACATACAGTATATATATATATATATATATATATATATATATATATATATATATATATATCAACAATAATACAATAATATATACAATTCATTATATATATATATATATATATATATATATAATGAATAAATTAAAAATATTTCAATAACAAGAATACTTTTAATGCATGTATACTTTTAATTCAAAGCTTTTCGCCGATAAAACAGTACCAGCATCTTCAGGAAAATAATGAAAAATCTTCTTATCGGCAAAAAGCTTTGAATAATATATGCATTAAAAGTATTCTTGTTTTTGAAATATTTTTAATTTATTAACTATATTACAAAAAAACATATCACCATATTTAATATACTAATATATATATATATATATATATATATATATATATATATATATATATATATATATATATATATATATATATATATATATAAGGGTGCAAACTAAGAGAAAGAATTCAATAAATATTGGAACATTAAAAAAACAACAATAAACTCGAATAAAAGTAAACAATAACAAAATTAATAAATCCGTACATTTCCCATTAAAATCATCGTAATAAAGAGATAGATAATAATGCAATAGATAGTAAGGCAATGAAGCTATTACTGCATGAAAAAGTAAATAATACAATAAAACACTTGAACTTATCTTTATATGGTACACTTGCATGTGTTCCATTGTCAACTCAGATATTAACTCGTGACAATGTTACCCATCTTCCGAAACAGTTTTTCTCAATAATAAAAAAGCAAGTGTAACATAACACATTCAACATATATAACAAGTATGTATGTGTGTAACATATATATTCAAGTGTTTTAGTAAAAAACTAGTAGCTCAACTGAAAATGGAATCAAATAATACAGTAAACTTTGTAAACGGTTAACTACAATTGTTCCATTTCTAAGATTAACGAGCTGAAATGTAAAATGTTAAACTGTGGGTATGGTTAGTAACCATGGTAGGAAAATTTCAAATATATTTTCAATAATTCCATAATTTTTGTGATAAAAACATTTAAGTTAGGAGGGTTTAGACCCCCTTGGTCCTCCCCTTTGGAACCACCCCTTGTATGTCCTGAATTTTTTTAAACTAACTCTTTGATAGAACCTATCTCCATGAATAGATTTCTTCTGTAGGTGCTGCGTATTTCAGTACTATTCTTTGCCAGTTTTTCGGTAGTTTCATTTCCATGTATTCTGGTATAAGTTGGAATAAAGTGTTTGTAATATTTTAATAATAAAACAGTATTAAATATTTGAATTAATTTTTAGACTACAGTGTACTCTTCACTTGACCTAATAATGCATTTATTGTATTTTATTTTAAAAGTTATCAATAGTGGTTTACAGAATTCTTTTAATAGAAAACAAAACATTTCTCATAAGTAATTATTGAGTAACTGTGTGAAAACCTTTAACATACTTGCTGATGTGTTGAACAAAAACTCGGTTGATACGTGATTCAAGAACCTTTGATTTATTAATTAACGTATCTACAGAGTTTTTGTTCAACACAAAAGTTTGTGAGTGTACACCTCATCATACTTGCTGATGTGTTTTGAAACATCATTTCTTTGGGCAACACAACTTAATACTGGCTTTGAAACGTGTTAGCAAGAAAGTAATCACTCAGTTGCAAGCTTATTAATAACAAAATTCAAGGTGATTACAACAAGCAACTTTAAAACATCTCTATGTATGTACACAACTTCTCACAATACAATTCTGTAATCAAAACATGTCTACTCGAACCCAAAGTGAAGATTAATCACTGATAAGTGCAACATGTTTGCCAAAATGTGTTCTTAATCAAGATATGTATTGTAAGAAATTTTGTACCAATGAATATGTCCTGTATATTAAAAAATAAATATAAGAATAGAAAACAAGATTTGTAAATTTCTTGAAACGCCATAGGCAAATTTCTAATAGGTCCTATTTACTTTCTATATTAAGCCAATGGTTTTATGTTGTTAATTGTAACATATGAATGTCTAAGTTATAATTTAAAATGAAGTATGTATTATATTGTTTTAGGTTATGATTCAATTACAGACCAAAACAGTAGCTTATCTTTGGCCTCAAACTCACCTCCTAGCTTTACATCAACGCCTAGTAGTAGTCATACCGGGAAAAGAAAGCAACGTCGGTACAGGTAAAACAGTAGAACTCAAAAATTAAGTTAAATTTAAATAATATATTATAAATTTCAACTCTTTAATATGATACCCAACGCAAATTTGCATTTTAACGTAACATTCTAGTGTTTGTCCCGTCTTGTGTTTTTTTTTTTTTTTGTTATGGTGAGGTAGATTATTTTTCCTCAACTTATGCAAAAGTGCTATCGTCATGGAGGGATTCTTCATTCCTTTTTAATAATTTCAAATTATTCTTGGTTTTACTTTCTATTTTATAAGTTATTGTTTGTCACTATGTTTGGTGTAAACTTAAATTAATAAAGGTTAATCAAATTCCTGTAGAATACAAATTAGATACTGGAACTAAATGTAAAATATCCCTAGAGTGTGTCCTTTAGAAGGTCAACTTCAGGGTTTCTGTACTTCCCTTTATTTTTAATTCCCTCCTCTGTTAATACGTTTCAGTAATGTTGTATTCTCTCACTGCTCAGAACATAGATAAAACTTGTACCTAATCCATGCTCCTCAAGGTTAAATGAAATGTTATTATTTGAATCAATCTTAAATTTGACTTACTAGTTTACAACCCATAAATTTTAACATATATTAGAACCTACAAACACTTGCTTAGTGTTGTATATGCTTTTAAATAAGAAGGATCATTTCAAGAGATGTGTCCGATTCTCAACTCTGACCATAACATTAGGTTAATTTGGGCAACTTTGATAATGGTACGTATCTCCATGACATGATCATCCTTATTTAAAGAAACAGTATTCACTACTGCAGGCAAGTTTTTAAATAATAATATATCATAAAGTGTATAAGTAAAAAAAAACAATTTTTTAAAGTGTGTTTTACCTGACAATTAGGCCTTCTTTTTAGCTAGGCCAACTGCTTATTTACTACAACTAATCTCCTTATCAAGAGAGATTTTTCAGAAAAGTGTGATATTCACATATTTTCATGAAATTAAATTAAAATCTTGAAAGAGCTGGTTGGCTCTAAAAAAAAGTGATCTTTCTATCACAGTAGTTGTTAACTAGACAGATCCTTGAACTGATAATGTAACAAGAATCTGTTTGAAACTTTCTGTAATGTCTTTCTTTGGAGATAGGCCTACAGTTACTATACTAATAACTTCAAATCCTGATTTTCCTCCAAAGAACAACTCATCTGCTTACTCCTAGTATAGCCAGTTGTGACTTTTCCTGACTTGACCTCTCCATATCAGGAACAATCATAAAGCATCTAGTAAATATTTATATACATATATATATTACTGAATCTTATAATGTGTTACAATAGCTGAAGGCCAGTGCCATATACACTTTACCTCCACCTGCCATTATATAATTTATGAGGGCACATTTCCTGGCTCGTGCTTGAAAGTATATATATCCAATACAATAGCATAAGCATTATTTCTAGAGGTGTTATGCAGGTACTAACAAATGCATCTGTTGTATCCAAATACACTAGAGTCTTGATAATTCGAGGTATATGGGACTGAGACCCCTTAGGATTACTGAAAGCTCGGATTACACAGAAAAACGTTCTTGTGCATTAGAAAAAATAGAACTTTATATTGAACATTTCTAGGAAGCTCGACTCATTTCCTTAGCATACGGTACTGATACAAGCATATCCTGGGAGCTTGACTCATTTTTTTTTGCATACCATATTGATATAAAAATTTCTTGAAAGTTCGACTCATTTCCATTGCATACCTTATTGACACAAATATTTCTTGGAAGCCCAAATCATCCTTTTTTTTCAAACAGACCAAATAAGCTAAATAGAAGTAGGCTCGAATTATACTGAAGCTCGAAATATCGGTACTCAGATTTTCGAGACTCTACTACTCGTATATTAGTTTTAAACATTCTGTATAGTCTTGCATTCACTACAGTTTGGCACAACTTTCCCCACTATACCAGGATGGTATATAAAATTTGTGGTCTGTTTATCGTAAATTGTGACATAAAGCAGTGTGCAGACTTAGTCTTTATTTTGAATATATAATACATCCTGTAGTCACAAACAACAAATTTTGCTTTTTAGAATATATTATCCAAATAAGTGTTTAATGTCATCAGTTTTCAACCCAGATATCCACAAATTTTTAAATTTTTGTAATAAGATTTCTGTTTCTATGCTATTCTGAAATCTTGCTATTCTTAGATTCACTTATCTTTATATATTAGTATAAGCTTACAAATTTTGGTCTATTTCTTACTATTTCTGGTCTGCCTTAATTTTTCTGCTCTTTTATAATTCAAAGCTCTATTAACCATTTTTATTAAAATCTTTGTATTAATTTCAATATTATGACTTTTAATTTAATGTTTATTTCATATTAAATATTAATACCTCGACTTATTCTACCCCGTCTTACGCGACTCCCAAGTTACGCGGTTCTAAATCATGGTGTCCTAGTTATGCAGAAACTAGCCTGTTCTGGAAGAAAATGCCTAAAAGAACTTTTATAGGGCATGAAGAGAAAATATTTCCAGGTTTTAAGGTCACCAAAGACTGATTGACAGTGATGGTTGGTGCAAATACAGCGGGTAACTAAGTTTCAACCTCTTATAGTTTATCGCTCAGAAATCGAAAGGCATTAAAAATATTTCGAAAGCTAACTTGCCTGTGATGTTTGAAGTAGAATCATTAGGCTTGGGTGACAGCTTCTCTTTTTGAGGACTGGTTTGGTTATCATTTTATACCTCAAGCCGAACTTTGTTGTCGATTTAAACAAATTCCTTTTAAAGTAATTCCTATTAGTTGCCAATGCACCTGGCCACCCTCCTACTACTTTAACTAATTTCGACACTCGTGAAGTTGTTATTTTTGCTACAAACACAATTAGTTTGCTTTAACCGATGGATCAGTCATCAAAAAAAATTTATACCTCAATTTGTGCATCTGCATTAAGCTATGAGCCAGAACGAGTTCTACATTGGAGATTTTTGAAAACCATTCAATGTTTTAGATGCTTTGAGAATCATTGGACAATCTTGTAATGAAATTTCACAAAAAAACTTTGAATGGCGATTAGAAAGAAGTGTGTCTTTTTTGCCACTGAAACTCAAGTGGAATCAGTGCCAGAGTCAGACGAAATTGCTGATGTGATTGAAGAAGTTGCCGGTTTTATCAGAAACATCAATTTAAAAGTGGATAGTGATAATGTTCAAGAACTGCTGACTTTACACAACCAGAAGATGACAATTAATTGATGAGTTTATAGAAATCCATGTGCAAGAGCAAAACCTTAAAAACGCAGATTCTTTAGACCCAGTTGACATAGGAGAGGAAATGACTGATAGAAAATTGACAAAATGCCTTAGATCAATTGAGCATATCTTACAAATTTTGGAAAACATGGACTCCAATGATGAGCGTATTTCTGCCACAAAACAAAAATTTAGTGAATTATGAGGAAATTCTGCGTGAGAAGGAAAACCCTTCAATTCGTCAAATTAATTTATTAGATATAATGAAACCTTCTATGTCAAAATAACTTCGTTTTACTTACTTCTTTGCAATATGTAAGCATATAATATAATTTTTTGTTGTATTATCTATTTAAGATTTTAATACATACACATTTTTTCTAAATTATTAATTTATTAGTCTTTGGTCTCAATTAAACATGATCCTATGTGATTGTATGTAAAATTATACTCCGACTTACACGGTTGGTCCTACCTATCGCGTAAGTACGGGGTATTACTGTATTGCATTACTGCTTTTGTGTTTTAGTTTTTGTAGAATGATCAATATTATGCTATTAATAATATAAATTTCTTATTTTCAATAATAAAAATAAAAATATTTTGGAAATGTTAAAACCAAAGATTATAAATTCAATATATTTTACCCAAAAGAGGAATTACTATTAGTATTGAAAAGATAATGCTTTTATGAATTTAAAGGTTGTACAGAAAATCAGACGTTTTTTAGTTGATTTAAAACAAAAAGATATTAACTGTATTTCCAACTTAATTACAAACAGTTGGAGAATATACAAACCTATTATAAGTTTTGGAAATATTTTACAATAAATTTACTGTACATTATAGTTGTTTTAGATTTCCAGGTAAATGGTTTTTGGTCTCATCTAATTAGAGAAATATTTCAATATTACAGTTCCTATAATTTTAAAGTTAAAAAATTTGTTTGCCTTTCATTTGAATTTGGATGGTTCAAACAGTAATATTTCATTTTGTTTGTACTTGCTACTAGACTTAAAATTCAAAAGTCATCAACCCCAACTGCCCAGATACCGTTTTTGTTGAAAATTCGGAGTATTTATATTAGAATGATTTTAGTTTGATGAAATATAATATAAAAATTATTTTTGAAATTTGTTTGTCATTAGTTTACTAGCGCCAAGGTGTGTCCATATGGACATGCTAGACACCGGAATAAGCAAAATCGTTAAAATAAAAACCATTTGTTTTTTAGTAATTGCGATAAAAAAGAAAATGATTCATTAACAAAATTATGACTATAGTAATTTATTTCTGTTTATATAAGTCTTCAAAACAAAATACACAATCCAATATCGCATTTACCCCATTATACCTGCACTGCTGATGTTTTTATTTTGCAGTCATCTATTTTTCATATTTTATTGATAAAATTATTTCTCTCATCAAACCACAGGACATCAGAGACTCTTTAAGAACCTGTTGTAGGAGTTGCAGATCTTCCACCTACTTTCACCAGGCAAAACTCAAATATACTGATTTTTCTATTTGTTCAACCAAGCCTTTTGTATTCCAGCATCAAGCAACCAAGATGATATAGGCCAATACCATTTTGTATTTGTCATATGTGTTCTACAATCAGCTACATTTTCATCCAATTTATTAAAGTTATTAACAAAACTTATTTCATATCTTTTGTAAGTTTTGGTACTTATTTTTTACACACTTAAATTTTATTCATGAGATATTATTCTGCCATTCTATGGTAAAAACATTAAATGTGTTAGAAAGTTAAAAGTTAATATTGAACACAAAATTAATGATACCCAAGAATATTTTATGATACATATCTTTAAACACGAGATGTTTGAAAGAGAACTCAATTTTTTTTGTTTAAATTGAATTCTAAATATAATAAAGAAGTGCATCAAGGAGTACATACAATGAATGATATACTACCTCAAGTATTTAATGCTAGTTGACCTCAATGTGAGATTCCTTTGTTGGTTGACATAAGTGTTTGTCAGTTGCTTTAAATAAATAAACTTTTGACTCAATATTCAACCAGCTTGTCATTTATTCAATGATTATATCGAGTTCTCAAATAAACATGTATAGATATTATATTTATTTGTATTTACAATAGGTTTTGATTTAAATAATTTGGTTTTATCCTTTTAGAACAACATTCAGCAACTTCCAGTTAGAAGAGTTGGAGAGAGCATTTCACAAAACACATTATCCGGATGTCTTTTTTAGGGAAGAACTAGCATTAAGAATAGATCTGACAGAAGCTAGAGTGCAGGTAAGACTGACAGAATATCACTACTTTGAATAATAAATACATCCAAATATAATTTAAAATCATTTGATTTTATCTTTAATTTTAGCTACTAGTTTAACTTATTCTTATGTGTTTTAACATTTACATTATTATTATGTAAACACTTGCCTATAGTAACATTTACTTTTTGTTTGAATGAGGAAGTCTGTTTTGTTTCTTTCTCCTGAAACTGCCTCATTATCTGAACAAAAGTAGGAGGCAAGTGTTTAAATATTAATATATGTTGAACTAAATAAAAAAATATATAAATAGAATATGATATTTGTGGAGCGTTGATTAGAGAATAGTGGTTTTGTCCTTATTGTTTGGGAATATTTGAAGCTAAATTATGTTAGAAAGAATGAACGTTGACTAAAATTTTCAATTATTTTTGAAGTAGTCTTTACTTTATGGATTTCTGATGATTCCAATAGAATAGTAGTAAAATATTTATAGTTTACAATTTTGTTCTTTCTTTACAAAAATATTTACATGAGCAAAATGTTTTAGGTATCTTTACATGATTTCAATCATTACAACTTTGACCGCATATAAAAATAACTTCAAAGAAAACTATCTTTCATTAATTAAAAACTTATTGCCCACCTGTGTGAGTTTCTTGCTGTGTGACTTGCTGGTACATCTTATCTAAAATGTCCACACCAAACCTTGCCTTAAATACGTGATAATGATAACTGGCTATTTGTAATCTATCATCTGCTTGAACTTCAGCAAGCATATCTTCATTGGTTTTTTTTACATCAACATGATCTTCCAGTTTATCCGTTTCTTCCACTCCTTAAGCATACTTTCGCACTTGAAGTACCACTAAATATAAAGCCATAAACACCATTTTTATTCTTGAATTTTGTAGTCCATTACGTTCGGTGAATCTTATTAATCACTTAAACAATAGTTTATGACTATCTGTACTTTAATAAAGTTTGGATAGTCATAAACTAATGTTTAAGTGATTAATAAGATTCACCGAACATAATGGACTACAAAATTCAAGAACTCAACACAGCAAGACAAGCTGCAGTCCAAGAATACAGACAAAGCTCAGATAGTCATAAACTATTGTTTAAGTAATTAATAAAACCATTTTTATCTCTTTCTTTCAGGGGGTAGCATAACTATTAATGATAGAATTCGCTCAAATTGGCTTCAATTTACTTTTTTAACACAGAAACAATGTAATGATTTATAATTACGTGTAAAACAAACAAAAATCACAGCGTAAAAAACACATTGAGAAAAATATTTTAGCTTGAGTAGTTACATGGTGTACAGTTATACACCAGAGCTTTATTATTATTGATTTTCTAAATATGGCAAATCCTTAATGACCTCACCCCTGAAGCTGCTTTTTACTTACAAAACAGGAAATACTGTATTTTATAAAATGGTTCAATCCCACTGAGGTCAACAAAGAAAGATTTTATTTGAGTTGCTTTTTGTTTTATAAATACATATTTACATATGTAAAAATCACGATATTAAGTGATAAAATATACAGTGAATTTCCTTCTAATTTTCTATTTTCCTCTCTATACAGTTATGGTATGCAGTTATTATTTTTATTCTTTAAAATTTTTTGCATTAATTTTTTTCATTTCAAATATATGAAGCTGATGGTGATCTATAATTTCTCATTCTATCCATCTCCATGTAATGCTTCATTAATGCAAGGAACCTTTCTCTTAAAACTTAATATAGAACTTTAAGTACGGATTTCTAGCTATGGGAAAGTTGGTTCAGTGTCCAAGTCCTGGAATTTAAACGTGTAGTTCCTAAGTTCAAACCCGACCAAGATATCAGCTTTTTTAAAACTTAATTAATAAAAAAATATTTGAAATAATTGTATTAACATCAATTGTCATCCACTACAAGTTTAGAAAAATGTATTTGAACTTGATTGGACAAATAAGAACGTATTTTATTAATGTTAGAAAATTTGTACAAGATATATATAAGGAGAGTGTGAGGTAATAGAAGGAATTGAAAAAAATAGAGATACTAGGGGAAGGTGGAACAACTGAAAGTCACAAAATATGTCATCTACTCTCTGGAAACAAAAATTACATGTACAAATTACAGGATGTACAACTGTACACTGCACAGCTGTTTGAGTGTTAAGAAGAATTGGATTTTAAATATTTTGAGCAGATTTTGATAATTCAAAAAAATTGATAAGTACTAATATATAAGAGTCTATAAATTATCTTAATTTGCAAAATCTTCATCGATCACTGGATTAGTTCTTAAAGTTTGATGAATATTTCTTTAAGGGGACTCCTGTTTCTATGTAGGAGGTTTGTTATTATTTATTTATATTTTCTTACTTCTGAAATTTCTTAAAGCATATCTGAAAAATGCCTAGAAAAAAAGTTGAACAAAAAAATTAATATATTTTTCTGAAAGAAAATAAGAATAGATTTTAGTTTATAAAATAGAATTCATTTTAAGACCATGCAATATTAATTAGCAAAAATATTTTTCATAATGTAAAATATCAAACCAACAAATATCAACCAATTTCTAAAATTTAATACATTGAAATATTTTGTAAACATCAGTAACATGTATTAAAACTATAAAATATGGAAATAAAGACACTGTATTAAACATAAAATAAATATCCAGCTAGTGTTCTTTCATTTACTATACACTTTTATTTAACATTTAATACATTAGTAAAACCTTTTGTTTCATATTGCATACATTCAATATTTATAAGTAAAGTTCCGTTACATAATTTGATATTTTATTTTAAAGTATGTAGGCCACAAAACATCCACTCAAACATTTGGCTTTTTTGTAAAAAAAATTAAGAACTTTCAGAACAGTTCTAGTGATTTAGATTTTCTTGTAAACCTTCAAAGCTATCCTTTACATATTTATTACTATTATTCCTAATTGCAAAAAATTGTATTTACACGGTATATTCAAATAATCATGTCTTTCATCCAGGTGTGGTTTCAAAACCGAAGAGCAAAATGGAGGAAACAGGAAAAACTAATTGCTAAACAACAACTGAACCCTGGCAGTCAGCAGTCTTTACTTTCCTCACAACAGCCTTTGGGCATTGTCAATATACCAGGTTAGAGAATCTTGTGACTTTATAAAGTTAATCAAGTAGTTGTTTGTTTCTATCTTCAACCTGAGTTACCAGATACTCTTACACACTTTAAAAAATATTTATATGTTTGTATAAATGTTAAATTAAGTGTTAAAAATGTCTGTACATCTTTCTTAAATATATTCATTTAGGGCATTGGATCCATTTTAATTGATTCAGCTAGAAGTTTCATAGATATACTGGCATATTCAATCTTCTCAAAATAGGTATTAATTACTGGTTTAATTAAGTTGTGCTCAATTAACATGTTGAGCGTTGAAGTTTTTATAAAGCTAGCTAGAATTCCAAACTAGAATTACAAGTCCGGGACACTCTCTAAACTCTATTATGAGCACCTCTTTCACAGACTCATAATGGGTCTGTTGTATAGAGATAACAATTTTTTTAGCAGTAGTAAAACACCATTTATAATTAGAAATATAAAACTAATTTCAATTTTTGATTGTTATGCCTATTTATAGTCTTCAATATTTAAACATAGACCACAGAAAACAAAGAACTAGACACCATTAAATATTTAGCATACACAAATGGATACAACACCACAGTAATAGACAAGCTATGGCACAATATACAAAAAAACACTAAAATTAACACTACAGAGAGGGAAAACAAATACATTACAACACCATACATAAACAGAACATAAAATAAAATAACCCACAAATTTAAATAAAACGGGATACAAAATAGCATACAAAACTAATAACAATTTACAATACGAAATACAACACAACACCAACAACAAAGATAAACTACAAGCACCAGGTGTATACAAATTAACTGCAACAAATTCTACACTGGGCAAACAGGTTCCAGCTTCAAACAAAGAGTCGAGGAACCCAAACAGAACACCAACTCAGCATTACACAATCACATAAAAGAATCAGGACACAAATACACGGACATTTACCATAACCTAGAAATCTTACACATCAACAAAAAAAGGACCACATCTCAATACACTAGAACAATATGAAATTTACAAACACACAAAACACAAAGTACAAACGTATTAAACAAACAAACCCAATACAAATCACACATACTCTTCGATACTATCGAAAACCTGCCTTTAAAACCGTCACTGGTTAACCTAACAACTCCAAGCAGAAGACACTGATGAAGATCAGCCCATAGCGATCAAAAACGTTCTGTCTCAGTAAGTTTTTACAAATTTACAAAATCAAAGTTCAGAAGAATGTTAAAGTGATTAAATAAATATAGTAGTGTCTTTGAATAATTTGTAAATAAAGAACAGAATTTTCTGTGGTCAAAATGATTAACAATATCTATATTATGTCCAAGTAAATGTCGCTTTATAGCAATGCCCAATTGTACCAGAATTCAAATATAACTTGGACCAGTGTATTTAATTCCATATATTTCTATTTTTACAAAATATAGAATTTCAGTATTTTACAAATTTTTTAAAGTTTATAATGTTACTGTTTTTGTCAGCAAAAAAATCCATACAATAAATATCATATACAACTATTCTTATAGATTAGATTGCAAGGTTATGTTATTACAAATAAAAGCTGTACAGAAAACTCACAAATTAATCATTTATTAACTCAGATGCATTTCAATTACAAAGTCATCATCTTCAGTTACTAGCCCTGCTACAAACTACAACTTACAGCTTTACTGTAAGTTGTAAGCTAGATTTTTAAGTAGTAACATTCACTGATGATGATGACATTGTCACTGAAACGCGTCTGGGTTAATAAATGATTAAATAAATAGCATACTTCTAAACTAAACATAAAGCTAGTCATCTATGGTGCCTTTATGTATAAACATATTTTGTGTGTTTTACTTATTGTAAAATCTATTACAATAAGTTTATTTTAGTGTTGTTTTATTGATGTTCGCTTACAAAATATCAAACTTGTTCTTCATTTTTGTTACATTAAAAAAAATTATGTAATATTTTTCAGTTGACTAAAATATTTATGGTTTTTTTTAATTAAACACTTATTTCTCCTAGTGAACTAATGTGGGAATTGTTTCCCTTATTGAACAATTATAAGGGGCTACATGCCCTATATTTTTGTACTTAGTCTATATTAATCACTTTAACATTAGTTTATGACTACCCGAATTATAAATTTTGTAAATTTGTGAAACCTTACTGACACAGAACATTTTCGATTGCTATATGGCGATCTTCATCAGTGTCTTCACAGAGAAGTTTTCACAAATTTACAAAGTTTAAAGTTCAAAAATTCATAAATTAATGTTAAAGTGATTAATTAAGATTTGCTGAACGTAATGGAATTCAAAATTCATTAATCTATATTGTTTGATCAATAATTAAAAATTTGTATAAATACCCTAAAAATGACAGACATTCATTGTCCTTTTATTCATTATGGTTCAATATTCAAAGTACTAAAATGTTATCTTAACCCTCATGCACGCGCGCCTTTTTATCTAACGTAAGTAGATGTTGTAGTAGGCGCGTTGTTGTATTTTATACAACATCTCGGTTTTCTACATTTTCTTTAACTTTCAATCGAGTTATTAAAAGTTTGGTCTTACCAATGAAAAAATTACTTGTGAGTTGACCCCAGCAATGTTTATCAGAGCAAAAAATAATGCAACTGGCCATCTTCTTGTCCTCTGGGCAACGCTATATGTAGCACAAAGCTGGTCATTACTATCAACTCCACCTTTCGTTCTGTTGTACTGCAATATAATTTCTGGCTTATTTGTTTGTTCGTCAACATTATCTGAGTAGTGCATAGTCGAAATCAATATTACAGCTTTATTTTTATTGTCGTATATGAGACCATGGTTCGTTCATTCTGGAACCCAAACAAGGAAGTACCTGGCTGATTGGTTTTATTAGGCAGAAATTCTGGTGGAATTTCCTGTTTGTTATTACGTAGAGTCCCAATCACCTTCCAAGTCACTTTCTGAGTTATGATCACTTTTTTCAGCTTCATCGTCACTTTCAATAAAATCAGCATTATCAATTTCTACATCAGAAAGATCCTGTAAAATTTTTGGAATGTCTTCCAAATTCACTCCTAAAAACATGAAAATTTATAAAAATGTTGAACAAAACAAATAATTACATAATTTTTTTAAAAAAATGTAAATAAACGTTCCATCGTGGAGAAAAAAACTGCACCGAAAAAATTAAAACGTCAGAAGGCGCCTTGTTGTATTTAGTAAAACAGTGATGACTGACCAGAACCAATCGCATACTGAGGCTATGTTGATAGAATAAAGATATTGATGACAACTGATAAGAGTAGGGGGGGACCAATAGAAGAATAGGACGGTGATTTGAACAAATAACTACCAACAGGTTTCAACAAGAATCAAAATATTAAAACTGTTGTACTTTTTACAACAGCGCGCGTCCTTGAGGATTAAAAATTTCTATGTCATCGAAATAGAATACCCATATTTTAAAATGTTAGTACTGTAATTAAAATAGACATATCAAGTTTGTTATGGTCTTAAAATGAAGGTGATGAGTGGGAATTTTATTTCATAGCTTAATAAGTTTCTATGTGATCACCATTATTTTTATGACAAACGTCTAAACATTTGTCTATTTCTTGTCCCATGCACTGAAACATACCTGGTGTTACAGCATTAATCCTTTCTCTGAGGTATACCAAGTCATTTTATTTTTACTATAAACAATGTTCTTCATGTAACCTCTAAAAAAACTCCATTGGAGTGAGGTCTGAGATTCTAAGTGGCCATGAAATGGACCACCTCTACCAACCTAAACATCTACAAACTGTGCATCCAGCGCTATGCCTCAAGGTGAATCAAGGTCACTCGTAGACTCCAACCACCAGCTTCACAAATAAATCCTGCTCTTCACTTTCATTTCAAGACCACAACCAATTCGTTATGCTTATTCTAATTAAAGTAATAAAGTTGCTTGTTGTAATCATCTAGAACTCCCTGATTAAAATATAAGTAATTACTGCATAACTGAGTGAATACTTTAGAACTTACATGCTGACGCAATTCGAAACAATTGTTTCATTACGAAGCTAACCGTTTACTGAGGTATGTCATCTATAAGTTTATGGGACATCACCAAACAGCCACACTGACAAACCACACAAAAAACAATAAATACCTATCCCTTACATATCACAACAAACACACACAAAATAGCTTTCACATTCAAAAAACTTAATTACCAAATATCTTAAAAAACAACAAATGCTTTACGACAGCACATACAATCCTTTCAAAAACAAACAGACAAATACAAACTATCTGGTATTTAAAAATTAACATGTAACGACGGCCCCAACTTCTATATCGGCCAAACATGCAGATCATTCAACACACGCATCAAAGAACACATCAACCACATACAAAATTTTAAAACTAAATCCAGCTACACAACACATATGCAAAACACGCAACACACATACACTAACATATATATTAATTTTAATATTCTCCACATATTAAACCATATTAAAAAAACTAATAACTACGGAAAAATATAAAATATACAAACATCATGCAATAGATAAAGAAAATATCTTAAATGACCACACACACTTTGAGTCCAACACCATTTTCCATTATATAGTAAAAAACCAGCTTAATCCATACCCCCACCACTCTCATAATATATAAGCCACACCATTTACCTTGTGCGACAGCCATCAGCAGACTGTTAGCTTTGTAAATGAAACGATTGTTTTGAAACGCGTCAGCATGTAAGTTCTAAAGTATTTACTCAGTTATGCAATAATTATTTATAGTAAAGTAATCACTTTTTTAAATGTGGGCATTTTTTTGATGACCCTGTATATAGAAGTAGTATTTAGAATGAATCTTGAAATATTAACACAAAGCTGATTTTTCATTTTAAAAATAGACCAATTAAATCACTTACACATTTTAAAGATTGTTTTAACTTGCCTATAGTAGCACTTACTTTGTTTGTTGAGGACGGCCATTTCGGGAGATGTGTCCCTTTGTCAACTCAGACCGTAACTGATCTCAAGGTTTACGTAGGTTAGGGTGGGGGTGGGATATTTTGGTGGTGTGGGTGTATTTTGTGTGTATTAGGAGTTATGATGTCAAAAAGTGCGTGTGAGTTGTAATGTAATTGTGTATTGAGTATGTGTGTAGGGTGTAGTTTGAAGTGCCTGTATATTTCGTATTGTTCGGTTGTGTAGCGTTGGTTATTTCTGTGTTGTTTATGAAGAATTTGTAGGTTAGATGTTATGTCTATGTAGTCGTGTTTAGTGGAGTTGAGGTGATCTGCGAAGTTTGATTGGTAGTTATTGTTTTTTAGTGCTTTTATATGTTCTTGGTAACGTGTGTAGAATGACCTCCCTGTCTGGCCTATGTAAAAACTAGGGCATGAACTGCAAGTTAGTTTGTAAACTCCAGTGGTGTTGTAAATGTCGTTGATTTTGCTGTTGGGTTTAAATTGTTTGTTGAGAGTGTTGTGTGTGGAGTAAGCTATTTTGTAGTTGTATTTTCGTAATGTGTTGGTTAGATTGTGGGTTTTGGATGATCTGTATGGTATTGATAAGTATTTTATGGGATTGTCATCTTGTGTGTTTGTATTTGGGTTGTTATGTTTATTTTTTAGGCGGTTGTATAATTTGTCAATCATTGATGGGTTGTATCCGTTTGTTTGTGCTATATATTTTATGGTGTTTAACTCCTGGTAGTGTTCATCTTTGTCTAGTGGTGTTTTAAGGAGGCGATATATCATGGTGTTGTAAGCAGCTAGTTTATGTTGTTGTGGGTGGTTTGAGGAACTGTGTATGGTCGTATTGGTGCTGGTGGGTTTTCGGTATATGTTGAATTTATGTGTTTGTTTGTCTGTTCGTTTAATTGTGAGGTCTAAGAAGTTAAGGGAGTTTTGTTGTTCTGTTTCGATGGTGTATGTTAGTTTAGGGTGTATGGAATTTAGGTGTTTTAGAAATATGTGTGCTCTGCGTGTGTTGCCTTTATATAATGTTATGATGTCGTCGACGTATCTGTACCAGTAAATTATGTTATCTGAGTATTTGTTGTTGTGTAAAATGTGGTTTTGTTCGATATGGTGTATGAATATTTCTGCTAGGATGCTAGCTATGGGGGATCCCATAGGTAGTCCATCTTTCTGGTTGTAGTATGTGTTATTGTAGGTGAAGTAATTTTGAGATGTGATTAATCTTGTGAGACCAATTAAATCATAAAAAAACCAATTTCCACTAAAACGCTCAAGTGTTAATATTGATAATTTTTTTTGCAGTTTGTTCCAGTCCTAACCTCGTCTCTGACACTTCCAGTCCACATTTAGGTAAATGTTTATATATTTGTAAAATTCATGAAACTTTTATAGATTAGTTGAACTTGGTGTATGAGCTTCATTACTTAGGGCTTTTACATAATTTTATTGTTAAATGTTTTGAATTTTACTTGTAATAGATTTAAGCTGAAGTTAAAAAAGGTTTTCAAGAAGTATTACTGTTTTAAAATTTAATGAAAAGGTTTTTAGAAAAACTTTTGCTCTGATTTTATTTATAGGATTTTAAAATGAACTTGAAAGATAAATATAAAAAAATCATCCTGGAGATTTATTTTCTACAATAATCAATGAATCATCCTGGAGATTTATTGTCTACAATAATTAGAGAAACTTTAACATTTTCATTAAACTAATTAAAAACTTGCAAAACTTGACAATTTTTAAAAAATTATGAAAAACTTACACAGACAAAACTTTTTTATTGCACTATGGAATCTTCATTAACATCTAGGTTGCCGCTTATGACAGTTGTTTGGTTTGTTGGCAACAATTTTAAAAGTAGGTTTTATCTAATGTAGTCTATGTGATCTGTATTGTGTTTGTTCAATAATATGTTTTTTTTTTGTTTCTCTATATATTTTTTAATCATTTTGTGGAGGAAGTTTTTAACGTCCTTCAGACAACATCAAACATTGCACTTGATTATGCTTTTATTGTATTTTTCTCTATTTTATAGTCAATTATTATTAATTTATTTAGCTAAGCCTTCTTCAGCTGGGTGTCAGGGATGTTCATGTTGCTATCATGGGTCTCTCTGTCTACCTGACCATAAATTATGTGTAACACAAAGAGCACACTATAAAATAGCTCACTGATTCATCTTTTGCTAACCGTATAATTGAAATAGGCCACACTCGCACCGACAGCAGCCATAACAAAGAAGTTTACAACATCAGCAAAAAAGACCAACATTTATGACACTAGAATAATATAAAACTTACAAACATACTAAAACATATTGTCTCTGTAAGTGTTTCATAAGTTTAAAACTTAGAAGTTTTGCTGATTATGATAAGCAAAATAATAAACTATGTCAATTTTAAATATGAATTTACACCATTCATTAATCAATGCATCTATTTTGACAGGTTCAAGCCCACTAGGTTCATTTAGTCCTGGAGCATCAGGGAACTTATTCCTAGGGATGGACTGGGGTGGTTTCACACCTTATCATTTACCCTCTAGTAGTAAACTACAAACAGAAATAGATCCAGATTTGCTCAGGTTGAAACCGTCATCAAGAGATTCTCAAGATGATAGTTCACCCTCAGATATACTGATTCCACCCCCTTGATATAACTAAAAGTAGAAGGTAGTGTTATTGAAATATATTTTATGATAATATAAAGAATTGTACAACAGGTTCAAAAGTTGATAATAAAAACTCCTTTTAACAATCCTGTCCTTGCTTACTGACACGTCTGGAATTGTCAAATACTTCAATTATGTGAAAAATTGTTTTTGATTGTAGAATTAAAACGTATCAGAAAATCAATACGTTTTTGTGATAAACTAAATGAAAAACACAACTCAAATTTCGATATGAAATGTGGACTTAAAAATGAATGTCACATATTAAATAAATAGATAAAATTATTTTGCATTAGACAACTTTTGAAATAACCTTCATGAGGTAATGCAACCTATATTATCTTATAGTTCATACATATGAGGTGTAAGAGTATAAGAAATTATAACTTAATTATAGGTAGCATATAATTTAAATAAGTAACATACAATCTATAATAGTTTATAAATGATATTACTAAGTAGTAAAAATTATAGGTATAAAAGTAATGCATTTTGCTGCTGAATTATCCGAGAAAGAGGAATCGCTACTAAAGCATACAGTGTAAGTAATTGTGTATATAAAAAAACTTCAGGCAGAAGAATATATTACATCATAAATTGTCCATTTTCTGAGATAAAGAAATATTTAATATTATTATAATGTTCTAAGTTTATAATAGGATGTATTATTATTTGAGTGTCACAGTTATCTGCCATTCCTAGCATTGTCATAATATTTTGTCGATGCATTTTGGATTTATCGAAAGTTTTAAATGATGGAAGTTTGGTAAAATGAGTCAACAAAAGTTAATGTGACAATTCCTGGAACAACTGTGACACTCAAAAATTTAAGAAAGATTGTGATAAAAGCTGGCTTGAAGTCGAAAACTTGATTTTTTAACATAAAACTATAAATGGAATCAAAACAAATTTGTAATCCCTATTTATTTTATTTTATCTTCTTAGTGAGGATTTTCAGCAGATGCATTTACATCTAATCAGCATTTCAGACTTGTCTGTAATTCACAGCATAAGTAGTGGTTTTTTTGCCTAGTGTAATCAATAGGTTGATATTACTACAAATGTTAAGATGTACAGCTTAAACACTGCAAATATTAAAATATTAGTTTCAGTAACATTACTGGTCGTATTCAAATAAGGTCAAAACCTAAAAAGCTTTCGAGGTAGAATCAGTTCAAATACTGTATCACTACTAATGTACAATTGGTTTGTATCATATAGATATCATTACTTTATCCATTCTAAAGAGTCAGAGGCTGTGTATCTCTTGACTTTAATTAAAAGTTTAACATTTGTTGATTCCATTTTCGCGTGAGCTACTAGTAGAGTTGACAAAGGGACACATCTCCCGAAACGGCCGTCCTCAACAAGCAAAGTAAGTGCTACTATAGGCAAGTTAAAACATTTTTTAAAAGTATAAGTAAAAGTTTAACATTTGTTGATTCCATCTTCGCGTGAGCTACTAGTAATCACTTACAACTTTTTTTATAAAAAATGTTTTAACTTGCCTGTAGTAGCACTTACTTTTTTGTGTTGAGGACGGCCGTTTCGGGAGATGTGTCCCTTTGTCAACTCAGACCGTAACTGATCTCCGTAGAGATCAGTTACGGTCTGAGTTGACAAAGGGACACATCTCCCGAAACGGCCGTCCTCAACACAAAAAAGTAAGTGCTACTACAGGCAAGTTAAAACATTTTTTATAAAAAAAGTTGTAAGTAAAAGTTTAACTTTACAATGTTTCAAGTTTTACTTTAAAATTAATCATTCTATAGTACAATAAAATCTTTAAACCTAATTAATATAATACTCATTTATCGAAAAATGAAATAAATATATATAATTACAAACAGGGCATTATTTGACTAGGAACAAGCTTATTAAATCAAATTTTAAATGTTGCAGAATTTTGGGAAAAATCTAAATTTTAAGTGAAAAAAAAATATCTTTATTGTAGGTACATATATTGTAGTATATTTATTTTAGTACCAGGCAGCACATGCAGATAGCTGTCTGCACTGAGTGTGTAAATATTGGTCAAATTGGTTAATAGATAAGAGGGGTGCCAGCTATTCTAGTATATAAAGGCACCATATTTCCAAACCTTGTCCTAATTACAAGCTTGATTAAAGTTGTATATATATATATATATATATATATATATATATATATATATATATATATATATACCAAAGTTGGTTGACACTAATCTCAATATATAAATGGTTTACGTTAACAACATTCAACTGTTACTTTTCTTGTTTTTTATAACCAACTTATCCTCATCCCATATACGTTTACATTATGGTCATGTAAAATAAGAATTTCACAGCAACAACAGAGAAGACACTAAATGAACAATGGAAATTTCAACAACTTATTTTGCAGCCTCCATATAAGTTGTCATACCAGAGAGAGGTTGCACTGCTTCCCTTCAGCAATTATTTAGTATACTTTAGCAAACATAGCTATTTTATTAATGAAACTTATTTTTTAACTGGACACTTTGTACCTATATTTTAATATATCTGAAAGAATTTAATATGAAACAGGATGTAATTTCAATTTTCATTTGCTATATTTAAAATAATGTTTTTCTTGTTTAGAATATTTGTTTTTAAGAAACATTTTTAAAAAAACGAAAAAACCTGGAATAGCCAATCTTTGTTACTATTACCCATTAAAATAACTGAAAAAAATATATATTATTTAATATTCATTCAAGAACATCTTCAAAGTAATTTCAAATGTTCTCTCATGCGCATGAGCAATGTCTAGATCTTGATCAGCTGCTATTTTATAGTTGAAACTTTAATAAAACAATTGTAAACTTTACCGTCTTAGATTTTTAAATGTTATATAATAGAAATTTACCTTCATTTTATCTGCATTATTTACATAGATTTTGCAAATTCATTATTATATTTAATGTGACATAATTTACTAACTTGTAGAAATTTTGCGTTTTAGAAACAATTCCTCCGTAGAAAAATTATAGAATTGAGGTTAGTTTGGTTTTATGCAATTGTAGGTCTATTAAGTGAAATTTGTTAATTTACAAATATTTTTCTCATTGTTCTTATAGCATTTTCCTGTAACTTATAATACAAAAATTATATTATTTACCACTAATATTACAGAAATTTAAACACTGATTTTAAAGTTGCCATACCCTTCTTTTGTGATAAAACGCTAAAAATGCTAATAATTTTCTAGTAATGATTTTCTTGAGAAAGTGTATATTTGTCTATTTTTTTTTTTTAAATAATATAATAATTGTTATTTAAAACAATGAATTGTATGTTCATATTTCTTTTAGGCAAATTTTTTTAGTTTTCATGAATTTATATGAAATAGAGAAAATAGTATTGAAAAACAGGTGCAAAATAGCCCATTCATACAAAGCACTATAATATATTTAATGGAATCACTTATTAAAAATGGAGGGAATTTTTGAAAAAAACAAATAGTTTGTTTTATGGTTTTAGATTAATTACATTTTTTTAAAATTGAACACTTAAAATTATAATGTAGGGTAAAAGAATAAATATTATTTTTGTTGATTCCATCTTCACGTGAGCTACTAGTTATCATTAAACACTTTTAAATGTTTATAAACTTGCCTGTAGTAGCACTTACTTATATTTGTTGAGGACGACCGTTTCGGGAGATGTGTCCCATTGTCAACTCAGACTGTAACTGATCTCAAGGTTTACATAGGTTAGGGTGGGGGTGGAATATTATGGCGGTGTGGGTGTATTTTGTGAGTATTAGGAGTTATGATGTCAAAAAGTGCGTACGAGTTGTAATTGTGTATTGAGTGTGTTACACCCTACACACATACTCAATACACAATTACATTACAACTCGCACACAGTTTTTGACATCATAACTCCTAATACTCACAAAATACACCTACACCACCATAATATCCCACCCCCACCCTAACCTACATAAACCTTGAGATCAGTTACGGTCTGAGTTGACAATGGGACACATCTCCCGAAACGGCCGTCCTCAACAAATATAAGTAAGTGCTACTAAAGTTTGTAAACATTTAAAAGTGTTTAGAAATATTATTTGTAAGTTATTAAACAATGGTCTGTTTAGCTTTGGTAATTAATTAAACTAAGAATCTAGGCCTTTATAATTCTATAATAAAAATGATAG
This sequence comes from Prosapia bicincta, assembly GCA_036971475.1. Taxonomy (NCBI): domain Eukaryota; kingdom Metazoa; phylum Arthropoda; class Insecta; order Hemiptera; family Cercopidae; genus Prosapia; species Prosapia bicincta. The sequence continues at coordinate 209,322,322 of JBAIZL010000004.1, forward strand.
TATATTAATATACAAGTATAATTTCTTAGTGATTTTCATTAAAATCAATATTGTTTAGCATTAATTTGAAATAATTTATTTATTAAAAATTGTATTTGTTGAAATTGTAAATATTTGTCTAACCCAAGTAAAATTCCAAAATTTGACATTCAAGTTCATTGCAAAATTTTTACTAAAGTAATACTTGACAAAAACTATGTTAACTTTAATGTTTTTCCTTTTCATTGATGTTACACAAAATGCATTCTAAACAAGTAGTTTTAAATGTCGCAAACTGAAAGTTTGAAAAAAATAACTCATTGTACTCATAACCTTATTGTACTAACCAGTGATGTAACTAGAGAGTGGCTTTGGAGGGGATGGAGGGATTCTGGGAGCTTGGGTCCAGAAAAATTTGTCTTAGTCTCATTTCGACAGTACTTCTGACCATGACAACTACTATTATATGGGCCTAAACCCCGTTTAGTGAACTCGTGCGTTATTTAATCAGATGCAGTTATTCTATTTATCAAACCCCCACAGTAAAGTTAAATAGAATTCTTATTTTGTTTCTCTGGGGCTATCCCCACCTGTAGTTAGAACACTGGTACTAACATATACAAAACTGTATAAACACATTTAAGGTAGCCTACTTGTGCCTGAAGCGTTCTCTACTGTTAACACTATTATTCTTTTCTTTTTGCATTGCGCATTGCGCATTCTTTCCATCTTCGTCTAAAATATCAGCAAGAAGTTTGGCCTATACTTGAAGAACAGGACTGGCCAGTGGTACATTTTCATCTCTCTGTTGAAGAATCCAAAGAAAGAGCACTTCATTAACTTTTTGATGTTCCGCAATTTTCGTTTTCCAGTTTGGAATTTTGGTTGAATGTTCTATTAGTCTGTCCTTACTCTTAACCTAATACAGTGGATATCCCAACATTAAAAAAAGCAATGCTTTTTAGTAAAAATTCACTCTTGACATGTCTTACTGCTTCGAGTTTTCTTTTATTTCTACAATATTATGTTTTTGTTTCGAAGTCATGGCACAAAAGCAAAGCTTTACACAGTAGTACTACAGTCCTTATTTATAAAAACAGTTAATCTGAATCTATGTTAACAGTAATTAATGTCTCAACCGACACTACATTCCTTTACTACTGTATGCACTATGAAAAAAAACTGGAGTAAATGACTAATACACAATCAACAACAAGCTCCCCATCCCCCTTCCATGCAGGATGTTTACTCCTTTAGCATATGAATCACAGGACAGGCAGATTTGGGTGACTGGGTCATCTGGTGTATTTACAAAAATTTTCTATACTTGGCCAAGCGTTCTAGTTAACCCAGGTTTCGGTTAAGCGAAGTTCAGATAAGAGGGGTTTTACTGTATTTATCTTTGGCATTCACTTGCCTCATTAAGAAATATTGAGTCTATAAACTGAAATTAATACATAACGCTTTTAGTTATATATATATATATATATATATATATATATATATATATATATATATATATATATATATATATATATATATTACTTACATATTGAAGGTAACAATAATAAAATATATACAACAGTTGGATATTCAAAGAGAAACATATTATAACTTTCATGGATTTTTACATACTCTATAGACATGAAATTACATGAAACATACTTATATGACGCCATGTTTTAATAATCATAAAGTTTGACATTTTATTTTATTTGTGTATCTTTATTTTGTATGGTAAATTAAATCCCTTATTAGGGAAACATGTTCCAATGCAAGTGTTTTCTTTGTGGATGTTTTACTCTCATTTTGTTTTGTAAATACTTTTACTGAAAAAATCAAGAACATATAAGGATATAAGTTGCTTGATGTAATAATCTTGAATTCACTGATTAAACTAAATTTAAAAATACTTAACTAAGTTAAAAAAACCTAAAAACGACATTAGCAAAAACGTTAAATATAACTGATAAAATTAGTTCTATTAAATGGTGTATAAAAGAGAGAAAGTAAACTTCTCGAATGTTGCGTCCTTGAGGGAAATATACTCTCAATCAGGAAACTTACTTACCAGCTATGCCTTCTTATGTGGATAGAAATGTGGAAGCATAGAAAGAAAATATGTAGCCATAGATTTGGGCCTATTGGCACTAAGAGAGAATCAGACAGTCATAGTTCCTAGGGGGATGAGATTAGTGTTTGTCTACTGCATTTACTTTTAATAATTTTCCTGCAAATCTTTATGTTTGGGATGTGTTTTTTATAACTTTTATTTTTACTGTCCCATATTAATTCCTCTTACCTGATCCTAAACTTTATCAACACTATTATTTAATCACTATATCAACACCTTTTCACCTCAATATACTGAACTTGGTCTTTTCATCAACAAATAAGCCTTGGGTTGTTATTATTTCCAGACATAGGCATATTATATAATTATAAAAATTAGGCCTTCTATTTTGAAACATTTTTTGGTTGTGATATTTTCTATTATTATTATTATTCGTCTTGAATAGAATAATGATCAGGACCCCAATGTTCTTGAACTGGTATTGTAAAATACTTTCTACAATACTGGCTAGTCAGTGGCACTATTTAATTTCTAAGGTGAATGCATAAATGGATATAGTTAATTACACATTATGTCCAACATTTTATTTAATTTTTAAAATATAATTAAACATATAAAAATGATAGTTAATATTTTTGAGTAAAATAAATAATTTGCGATATTCCTAATCGTAAGCAATCCTCATTAATTTCATTTGAGAGTCATATGTTCGTAGATTTTATATTCATTGTAAAAACAATGTTTTCACACAAGTTTGTGAAAATTAGAAAAATTATCTTATATGCTGCGTTTTAAAGAATAGAAACTTGTTTCTGCCAACTGTATTCCAGAAATTTTCATCTCATGCAATAAATATTTTTAACAGTGTTGCTTGGAATTCAAAACATTAATCTACTGTGATTCTGTACTTACCTCGACCCGTTCTGAAATGTATGTCAGTTTAATTTTTTATAGTTTGTTAAGTAAAAGAATTGACAAAAAAGGTATTAATTGGTTTGATGACATTAAACCATTTCAAACTATTTTTAAAGTAATTGAAGTATGTCTGTGAAAAACGTTAAATCTGCTAGACCACAAGGGTATGTTAGTTAAAATTGTTTTTAATATTGAGTAATTTTTTTTCTTCAGTTATATTTACAAATGTTTTAAGAACTTAACAAAACTAATATATATATATATATATATATATATATATATATATATATATATATATATATATATATATATCAATTTGCAGATTAAGATCAGGATATTGAAATTGGCTAATAAGGTCTTGAAATGACTTTGATACAAAAGAGCTATACAATTTAGTTTGATTATTTTTTGTTCTTTGACTTGTCAGAATAGTAATATTCTAGCAAACAAAACATTATTGTATAATACATATTATGGTACAATGTTTGGAAATGATTAATTTTATGTTGATGGCAATAAACCCATTTGTGTTACCTAATAGCGCCCAATCAGGAGTTATTAAAACCATCTTCTACAGAGCCAAATCTATTGACTTTACATGTGTTATAAGTATTCTGTAACATATTATTACCTGGATGTATTATTTGATATGTCTATAATTCTGTCCTTTCATGGATATTATTGCCAGCTGTTCTTTTGCAGTAAAAAAACTCAATAAATCTTTTCTAAGCATAAGTGTTAACTGTTGTCTCTGATATATCAAATTGTAGTGAAAATGATTCACCTATTTCAAGTCACTCTTTAACTGAATTGGCATGTCCTTTAAAATGGTTTATATTCTTCTTGAAGAATATTTATTTTGTTTATTTGACCAGTATAAAAGTGCCTATTACCCACTGCTCTGACATCTGTTTCAATTGTAAAGGCATGTTCAAATTTTTTTGTTAATTCATATAAGTACTTTTGGAGACTGGGGAGTTTATAATGGTAAACTATGAAGTATTTGTGAAAATCTAATAAATATATTTTAAAACTTAAGGTTAATGTTCATGGCTGTATTATACTGATGATAAGAAATGTTAACAATCGATGACAATTTTATTGATGAAAACACGAAGGGAGTCCAATTCATTCTGGAAAAAATATCACTAAAAATACTGAAGGTATCAGATACGATAAAATAACCATAAACATTATTTGGTAATTATCAGTTATCTAGAAGTCACCAATATTGAAAATAAAAATTATATGTTACTAAGGAATCCTAAAGAATATGGGGGAAATAGTAAAACTTGGCGCTAATGTCCCAATAACTACAATTTTTTTAAAGTTGCTAAAACCATACTTAAAAACACATATAAAAGTTTATAAATTTTATTATAATGATATGATACTCAGGTCTTTTAATAAAATATAATAGTAAAAATACTAATGAGTAGAATAAGACAATATTTAACTTTATTTAATGTCTGTTAATAATTTCTCAATGTTGTTAAAGTTAATGACAGATCACAGACCAATTCATGTTTTTACATTAAAACAACATCAATGTTTTTACATTCATGTAAAAACACGAATCAGCCAAACAAGAATAATTACTTTTAATAATTTATTTTAGTTAACCACTATAACCATGATATCAGAAAATAACTTTCATATGTTACAAAAAATAGTAAAAGGTCAGTTAAACATGTTTACAGAGAACATTGTTAGAATAATTTTTGACTGATTTTATAACGTATGAAGGATTTAATGTTTATTAATGAAGAATGTTCAATTATTTATATTATTTGAACTAATTAAATTAATGTATATTTTATATAATCTTAGTGTCTTGATAAAGACCATATAAAAAAGTTATTTTCTGATATCATGGGGGAAATGTTGACAAAATAAACTATTAATAGTAAACACTAAACAATTATAAGTATTTATAAACTTGCGTATAGTAGCATTTACTTACATTTGTTGAGGATGGCTGTTTCGGGAGATGTGTCCCATTGTCAACTCAGACTGTAACTGATCTCAAGGTTTACATAGGTATGGTGGGGGTGGGATATTATGGTGGTGTGGGTGAGTTTTAGGAGTTATGATGTAAAAAAGTGTGTGTGAGTTATAATATAATTGTGTATTGAGTATGTGTGTAGGGTGTAGTTTGAAGTATCTGTATATTTCGTATTGTTTGGTTGTGTAGCGTTGGTTATTTCTGTGTTGTAAATAACCAGCGCTACACAACCGAACAATACAAAATATACAGACACTTCGAACTACACCCTACACACATACTCAATACACAATTACATTAGAACTCACACACACTTTTTGACATCATAACTCTTAAAACTCACAAAATTCACCCACACCACCATAACACCCTAACCTATGTAAACCTTGAGATCAGTTACAGTCTGAGGTGACAAAGGGACACATCTCCCGAAATAGCCGTCCTCAACAAATATAAGTAAGTGCTACTATGACAAGCTTATAAATACTTATAATTGTTTAGTGAAAACTGGTAGCTCACGTGAAGATGGAATCAACAGATATTAAAAGTATTAATTAAATTGTGCTATTCATTAGTATTTCTACTATTATATTTGTAAAGGTTCTTTTAAACAGAACACTATGTTAAATTACATTATAATGCAGAAAAACATATACAAGTTAACTTTCCTAAGTTAACCTAACTGGTGGAAATCTCAAGTGGCTTCCACCTTGGTGTACATTAACCCATCAGAGGTGACATAGCAGAGTTTTTCTCCGTGTTTTATAAACAATTGTTGAATAATTAGTAGCATTCATATTTGGTATCACATTCATCAAACTTCTTATAATTCACGACTTCCTTTCTAGGAAAAATAACACCTCACTTTTTTTACAAGAATGGAAGAAAGGCCTATAAAAGCAAAGACAAAAACCCACTTTAATACTTACAACCGCTAACTTCTCAAGCTAGGTTAAGAGACAATTTTTTTAGTTGTAGTTAATTGAGTAAAGAAAATGATTTTATGATTATATAATAATTATAAAACCATAAGATTTACTTAATTTGCTGTATATATTTGGCGTATATTTTTGTGGACCTGGAGGAAAATTCCTTGTGCCGCCTGTCGCATTTTATAATCAGTCCCATCTCTGTGGGTTAGTGCTTGGTATACACACGCAATATAGAAGTTCTCTTCCACTTCACACATCAACCAGTTATCTGACGTTTGTTTTTTTTTAACCACATCTATCCTAATTGAATACTTTATAGCTACATTTTAATGTAGTATAACAAAGCACAGTAGGTCATAAAAAAAACCTTGGGTGTGTAAAATTTTTTTTGTGTCAGTAAGTGAGGTTAATTTAACCTTCTCTTTAAAATATTAATTTCTGGGCATAGCACTACATGTTATTGTCATTACAGATGATGTCTCAACCAGCCAATAGGAAAATAATGTTATAAATTTAACCATACAATTTGTTTTTGATGATAGCACCTGAAAATTTTATATGCATATTTCACAGTATTTGAACAGTATTCAGTATCCGGGGTGAATTTTCAGGTAATATATATGGTCAAATAAAAACAGCTGCCAGGTGCAAGTTGTATGAACTGTAGAAACATTTGAGGAGGCTAGAGTTATAGTGGGCCATCCATATTTTCTTAAGAAGTTGAGATCAAAGCAGAAATAGGTGTGGAAACAAGTACTATTTAATTCCAGAGTGGTCTAATTGCAGCTATGCTACTATTTGATAGATAGGAGCACTGAAACCTATTGCACATTATATATTTTTTTATCATAACACTTATCCTACTGTTTCATTTTGCTATCTCCTGATTCTTTATAGAAAGAGCGTATCACCTTGGTACATGGGAAATCAATCCTGTTTCCTTCACACACGATAAGGATGTTAACTGCATGTGTAGAGGTGTGTTCTAGTGGCCTAACCCAGAAAAGAAATTATGTGTAATCTGTGAACAGCTGTTACCAGAAAGAATCAAATTACATGAATACATATTTTCATAATTAAACTATGACCAATAATCTAATTAAGTTCAAGACGTTTTTTGTTTGCTCAGTTTATTTATAAAATAACCAGTTTTAATAATCCGGCAAAATCTTTAGAACTTTTTATCTAACATTAGACCATTTTGAGGATGGCCCATTCTGGCTCTAATTGCCTCATTTGTAAGTGAGTTGAAAGGTTTTCAAGTGGATGTACATTATTTATTGATGGTCAATATCCTGAGAGTCTTGATGAGGTTTTGCTTAGAGTGACATTGATAACATTTAGACTACACACAACTTGACAACATTTAGTGTGGATACAAACACACTACGTTTTACAACTGTCTATCCAGCTAAAAGCTCAAGTTATCAGTTTATAATGTTTTATGTTTAAATACTGCTTACAAGTTTACTGTTTATAAGTTTAAATGCAGATAAATAAATGTAAAATAGACTCGGACAGATTTTTTTATAACTACTATTGCTTTTGAGATATAAAGGAGCTACTACAAAATCACAAGCAAAAAAGACAGAGTATGTACTGAGAAAGAGACTTGAATGAAGTGTGGTTTTTCTATAATATAAGATGTTAATGTATTATAAAACTTTGGTCCACTATTTGGAATCAAATCCAAAGATAAATCATGAAAGCACATAAACTCCATGTAAAAAAAAACTGCTAACAAGAAATAGACTTTGTATAAAAACTGTAAGACAATTTTATAAAAATGTTTTTTTCCAACCCCTACTATTAGTTCACACTCTATATATCTTGTTGAAATTTTCAATTGTTAATAAAATACTTTTTGTTCATCCATTTAACTTCAAACACATTTTTTTTTAAACTTGTAGTGGATGACATTTGATGTAAATACAGTTTTTTCAAACATAATTCTTTAATTAAATATAATAATGATTTAATTTTAGTTTTATATGGGGAAAAAACGTTTCACAAAAAGGGAAATGTATGCAATATAGTTATTTCGTCTTGTTTGGTTTAAAATAAGTGATCACATATGATTTCATAAAACAGTTGATTTTATGTTGTAGGTTATGTGGTAGAACAGCTGTTGCAATCCAACATTGTAATTATTTAATAAAAAGTAACTAAAATAAAATTTCTGTTTGTCTACCTAAGTAGGAATTGATTTTAAAGCGTTTTTTAATTACTTGTTCATTTTCAGATCAATTTATCATTTTAACCATGGAATGTTTTAAGAGTAATTTTGACTCTTCGTCAGACTTGAGAGTTTAAGACTCCATAGAACAGTTAGTTATTCATGTGCAGCACGTGTGTTAAGATGGAAGGCTTTTTCACTCCTCAGGTAGGAACCAGGTTTTCTAAACTTAGTGAGTCGAAATGACTCATTGTTACCCTTTACTGTATCATTTTGGCTACGACATTGTGTATTATACAACTGTATTATATAAATAGGGAACTTTAGATCACCATAATTTAAGAAGTATATATATAACATTTTTTTAAAGATTGACAACCAGAACAACTACAATGTAATTTAAAGTGTTCCAGTTAGTCAATCAACTAAGCAACTTTTGTTAACTCAATGATTTACACTTTCAATCCCAAAAATTTTTTAAGAGTCAATATTTAGCACCAGGTATTGTAAGATGCTAGGAATAGAAACCATAGCACTTTCCTCTTAAGAAGGTCTTACTTCTTGAAAGTATCTTTTGCCTTTATGAAAAGTTTAGGTAAATTCAAATGTTAAAGCCCAATATGTGGTGAACAAAAAATCCAAGTTCTCAACAGAGGGGGGCATGGGGGGGTTACGAGTTTTGTTCTGGGTTGGCAAACGATGGCCCTGGGGGGTATCAAATAGGGTCCAGGGATACTCCCCCCAAAAAATATAAAACGTTTAAAAGGATGTCGACATTAAGCCAGAATCTAAAAACTTACATTATAAGGTATATGTTTTAAACTACTTTTTTAATTGGTAAGTTAAGTATGGTATTAATCAGTATGTATCTCATGGAAAGCAAATGGGGGGATTTTAGACTTCTATTAAATTGTAAAATTAAATATTATTTTTATTTTTTTATTTTGGCAAAGTCTAAAGTTTAAAAATGAGCCTGATTTTGTTTCTATGAGAAACATAACATTGAATACCAAACTTCGTCTAAAACTATTCCTAAATTTTCATTTTTAAACATTAAAACTTGCAAGATTAGAATAAAATTTATATTCTGCTTTGCAGTCATGTTTAGAAAATATCTTGCATACAATCAAACTAACAACTGATACTGCCTAGTATATTTCTTGTCAACACTATTATTATTTATGTAGTATTTTAATGAGTTAATTTTAAGCTTTTAAATTATAAAAAATAATGCACCGGTCCAGAAAGGGGGTCAATACCCCTCCTTGCCCCCTTAACTCTACCCATGGGGGAGAAGAAAAAATCAACAAAATTGCAAGGGTTCTCAAGAGATGGGTTGCAAGACATGTCTTGGGGGGGGGGGAGAAAAAGTAAAAATAATCAGTTATTGTTGTAACTTTTTATTAAAAAAGAATACATTCACATTATACTAAACTTTTGTTTCTTTTTTCATTCTATAAATGAGAAACATGAGTTCGTTTGGTTTAACCGATTTTTGAATGTCTGGAATGATTTTTGTAGCACACAAAACAATGTCACATTCCAGAGGCAAACGATTTCTTGATTTAGTTTTAAATTCATTATTATAGAGAACCCTTGTTTACAGCTGTAAGATGTAGAACACGGTATCAAAGTTTTTAATGCTTTGTGGACAGTTTTGGGTATTCATTTTAATAGTTTTTTTTATACATTTACAATGTCTGTTATTACATTTAATAGTAATGTCATTTTCAACACAAACATTATTATGAAGAAACAATTATTGTTTAAACGTAAAAACTTGGGGTGTTGCCAAAATACTCAGCCTAAAAAGTGGATTGCATAGTCGAAAAGGTTGAGAATCTTTGCAGTACTGTACGTAGTAAAAGTTTATGATAAGAAAGAAACAAGTATCCAAATTAGTTGATGTAGCAAACATCTGTAGTCCTTGAAACAAAATTAATGTTGAGCTTAATAGATGAAAGTAAGCTGGTTGTAAGTTTGTACAATGAAAGTAAAAATTAAAAAATAATCACCACATTTAGGTTGAAGATTTTAAAAATAAAAATAATTTCCAAAAACATTGCAAAATTTTGTTATTGTTTTCAAGAAGATATGTTTGTAGTATTATGGAAAGTTTTGGAAGCAAAAAGCGTGAAGTTTCTGCCAAAACATAACACATTTAGTCATTAATATTAGCACTTTAGGAGCTGCAATTGGCAATATTAAACCAAAATTGAAGCTTAAGTGTTTTAGTTAAAAATGCCATGTATATAATGTATAATGTATAATAATGTATATAATCAAACAAATAGTAGTTTTATTTCTAGGTAAGGGTAAGTGATTAGACACATATCAGTGTAAAATCAGAGTACCTACTTCATAGAAATAAGCCTGCTTTTGCTAACCATGATGCTCTTTACTTAGTCTCAGAGAACTAAATAAGGGCTACATTTATCCAAAATCCTCGTATCATTCAAAATCAAAAGTCAACATGAAGGATATTAATTTTGAGGAGTTTAATCTTCTACTATATTCTAATGTACTCCACATAGTGTTCCAAAGAGATTCAAGGGAAAGGGTTTTGGTAGACACCTTTTGATCGCCCTAATAAAGAGTAGGAATGCATCAAGGATATGACCTGGAGCACATATATTAGTCTCCTAGGTGGGAGGCATATTTCCCTACCTTATTCCAGAGGTATCTCGCTTTTCCTCTTAGAGGTGTTGTACACAAACACTTCTTTATAACTCCATAAAAAGGGAGAGTATTTAAATAGCAAGGACACAATCTTACACTTGAAAACAATCTCCCTACTTTGTTCCACATTTATCTTTCCACAGAGGGGCAGTAGGTAGACACTTCTTTATATACTCTAGTAGAGAGCAGCGGTATTTCAAGGATACAACCTTGCATACCTGAAATAATCTAGATCAGGGACACATCTCCCTACCTTATTCCACATGTAACCCATTTATCCTTCCACAGAGAAGCAGTAGGTAGACACTTCTTTATATACTCTAGTAGAGAGCAGCGGTATTTCAAGGATACAACCTTGCATACCTGAAATAATCTAGATCAGGGACACATCTCCCTACCTTATTCCACATGTAACCCATTTATCCTTCCACAGAGAAGCAGTAGGTAGACACTTCTTTATATACTCTAGTAGAGAGCAGCGGTATTTCAAGGATACAACCTTGCATACCTGAAATAATCTAGATCAGGGACACATCTCCCTACCTTATTCCACATGTAACCCATTTATCCTTCCACAGAGAAGCAGTAGGTAGACACTTCTTTATATACTCTAGTAGAGAGCAGCGGTATTTCAAGGATACAACTTTGCATACCTGAAATAATCTAGATCAGGGACACATCTCCCTACCTTATTCCACATGTAACCCATTTATCCTTCCACAGAGAAGCAGTAGGTAGACACTTCTTTATATACTCTAGTAGAGAGCAGCGGTATTTCAAGGATACAACCTTGCATACCTGAAATAATCTAGATCAGGGACACATCTCCCTACCTTATTCCACATGTAACCCATTTATCCTTCCACAGAGAAGCAGTAGGTAGACACTTCTTTATATACTCTAGTAGAGAGCAGCGGTATTTCAAGGATACAACCTTGCATACCTGAAATAATCTAGATCAGGGACACATCTCCCTACCTTATTCCACATGTAACCCATTTATCCTTCCACAGAGAAGCAGTAGGTAGACACTTCTTTATATACTCTAGTAGAGAGCAGCGGTATTTCAAGGATACAACCTTGCATACCTGAAATAATCTAGATCAGGGACACATCTCCCTACCTTATTCCACATGTAACCCATTTATCCTTCCACAGAGAAGCAGTAGGTAGACACTTCTTTATATACTCCAGGAGAGAGCAGCGGTATTTCAATGACACAACCTTGCATACCTGAAATAATCTAGATCAGGGACACATCTCCCTACCTTGTTCTACATGTAACCCATTTATCCTTCCACAGAGAGGCAGTAGGTAGACACTTCTTGATACATTCTAGTAAAGAGCAGCGGTATTTCAAGGATACAACCTTGCATACCTGAAATAATCTCCCATACCAGGGACACATCTCCCTACCTTGTTCCACATGTAACCCATTTATCCTTCCACAGAGGGGCAGTAGGTAGGCACTTCTTGATATACTCTAGTAGAGAGCAGCGGTATTTCAAGGATACAACCTTGCATACCTGAAATAATTTCCCAGACCAGGGACACACCTCCCTACCTTGTTCCACATGTAACCCATTTATCCTTACACAGAGGGGCAGTAGGTAGGCACTTCTTGATATACTCTAGTAGAGAGCAGCGGTATTTCAAGGATACAACCTTGCGTACCTGAAATAATTTCCCAGACCAGGGACACACCTCCCTACCTTGATCCATATGTAACCCATTTATCCTTCTACAGAGGGGCAGTAGGTAGACACTTCTTGATATACTCTAGTAGAGAGCAGCGATATTTCAAGGATACAACCTTGCATACCTGAAATAATCTCCCAGACCAGGGACACACCTCCCTACCGTGATCCATATGTAACCCATTTATCTTTCCACAGAGGGGCAGTAGGTAGGCACTTCTTGATATACTTTAGTAGAGAACAGCGGTATTTCAAGGATACAACCTTGCATACCTGAAATAATCTCCCAGACCAGGGACACACCTCCCTACCTTGATCCATACGTAACCCATTTATCTTTCCACAGAGGGGCAGTAGGTAGGCACTTCTTGATATACTCTAGTAGAGAGCAGCGGTATTTCAAGGATACAACCTTGCATACCTGAAATAATCTCGCAGACCAGAGACACACCTCCCTACCTTGATCCATATGTAACCCATTTATCTTTCCACAGAGGGGCAGTAGGTAGGCACTTCTTGATATACTCTAGTAGAGAACAGCGGTATTTCAAGGATACAACCTTGCATACCTGAAATAATCTCCCAGACCAGGGACACACCTCCCTACCTTGATCCATACGTAACCCATTTATCTTTCCACAGAGGGGCAGTAGGTAGGCACTTCTTGATATACTCTAGTAGAGAGCAGCGGTATTTCAAGGATACAACCTTGCATACCTGAAATAATCTCCCAGACCAGGGACACACCTCCCTACCTTGATCCATACGTAACCCATTTATCTTTCCACAGAGGGGCAGTAGGTAGACACTTCTTGATATACTCTAGTAGAGAACAGCGGTATTTCAAGGATACAATCTTACACACAAGAATTAATCTCCCAGTCCACGTTGGTTTAATGTTTGTAATAATTAATTTTATCTATTATTCTTTATCATGTCACATCTCTAGACAATGATTATTGTACAAATTTGCATTTACCTTAAAAAATAAAACAAGGGCATATACAGGGGTTTGTTAGTTTAAACTACATTGCTCTGAACTTACTCCTTTGTCAGTTTTATCATAATCCATTTGTGAATTGTTATTGCACATTAATGAACAATTCTCAAACTCAAGGAAGGTCAATAGCGCATCTAGGTAACTTTCTGTGGGGGATTTGACATCACAGAGGGACTGTGAGCTAATTCATACCCATAAAGAATACTTTTTAAATTTTAAATGCAATTTTAACGTTTATAAGGTGACAAAATACAAGGTGACAAAATAAGTGAATTAAATCCTTTTTAGTAATAATGCTTTTCAAATTTAAATGGATATAAGGTTTAAGTATATGTTAGGTTTGGGATTTATTCAGGAAACAAATTAAAGGTTTGTAGGAATTATCAAGATCTTGAAAGGAAACTTGAAATATTACACAAACTACAATTTTTCAAAATAAAAAAAATTGAGTTTCAAGACATTTTTGAAAGATTTTAATAATTTCATCCTTTGTTACAACTATCTCTCATGAATATAAGTCATAACTACATTAATTAGGTCCTCTTCATGAGTTATATTTTAATCTGCAGTTTTCATCAAACAAAGTTGTGTACATTCAAGTCTTTTATGGGCATTTTAGTTACATAATTATTGCAACTATAATACCCATAAAAAACTCCCACAACAACAACTCTCACCACTGTCAACTCGTTTAATTTGAAAACTATCTTGAAGTTAATTTGAATTTTATCAGATTTTTGAAGTTAATAAGAAAATTGTTACAAATCTGACCATTCTAAAGTATGTTTTTATATTACTTGATTCCGTCTGCCCTTGAGCTACTAGTTTTAAGTAAAAACACTTGTACATATCTAAGTATGTTACACTTGCGTATAGTAGCACTTATTTTTTTTTGATTATTGAGGACGTTATTTTGGGAGAAGTGTACTATTGATAACTCAGTCCGTAACTCATTGTGAACTCAGACCATAACTCATTAGTACCTCAGACCATAACTCATTAGCAACTCAGACCATAACTCATTAGTACCTCAGACAATAACTCATTAGCAACTCACACCATAACTCACTAGCAACTCAGACCATAACTCATTAGCACCTCAGACCACAACTCATTAGCAACTCAGACCATAACTCATTAGTACCTCAAACCATAACTCATTAGCAACTCAGACCATAACTCACTAGCAACTTAGACCATAACTCATTAGTACCTCACACCATAACTCATTAGCAACTCACACCATAACTCACTAGCAACTCAGACCATAACTCATTAGTACCTCAGACAATAACTCATTAGCAACTCACACCATAACTCACTAGCAACTCAGACCATAACTCATTAGCACCTCAGACCACAACTCATTAGCAACTCAGACCATAACTCATTAGTACCTCAAACCATAACTCATTAGCAACTCAGACCATAACTCACTAGCAACTTAGACCATAACTCATTAGTACCTCACACCATAACTCATTAGCAACTCACACCATAACTCACTAGCAACTCAGACCATAACTCATTAGCAACTCAGACCACAACTCATTAGCAACTCAGACCATAATTCATTAGCAACTCAGATCATAAGTCATTAGCAACTCAGACCATAACTCACTAGCAACTCAGACCATAACTCATTAGCAACTCAGACCATAACTCATTAGCACCTCAGACCACAACTCATTAGCAACTCAGATCATAACTCACTAGCAACTCAGACCATAACTCATTAGTACCTCACACCATAATTCATTAGCAACTCAGATCATAAGTCATTAGCAACTCAGACCATAACTCACTAGCAACTGTGACCATAACTAATTAGCAACACAGGCCGTAACTCATTGTCAACTCAGACAATGACACATATCTATTGAAACGGCCGTACTCAATAATAAAAAAAATAAATTCTGCTATAAGTAAGTGTAACATACTAACATATTTAAAGGTGTTTTAGTATATTTTTAGGCTATAAAAGATTATAAGGAAACACTAATCCTTTAAGAAGTTGTCAACTCTCTAAACTTCTCGTTGATACACCCTGGGAGGATATTGGTGTTAATCGTGTTTGGTGTTTATAAAGTCGGAAAACTCGCGGACGCTCTTAGCTCTGGCCCGCGCCCTATCTACCGGCCACTCGTGCAACTAGAACAGGACTCCAATTTGGACAGAGTCCATGTTGTAAATGATTCCAATACTGGCTGCCCTCTCATTTAGCGGGAAATGCCGCATAGTTCGCCCTAGGAAAGTTTTGTGCGTTTTCGTTTTAAGGTTTGTACATAGCGCGAATGCCGTAAAAGTTTCTTGTGCTTTCGTTTGGAATGTTGAAACTGTATTTAAGTGATATGTGTGTTTATAAATTCGGCAGCTGTTAGCCCGGCCCGAAAATAGTAAGTCCAACTATGTCTATATATAGTATATAGAGAAGCAGCTGTTTGAACATTTTCTTTTGCAGGCAACAAAAGGTTAAAAATAAATGCTGGCTTGACGAATTTAACAAGGTGAAATTGTATAATTCTGAAATTACAGAAAACGTATTTTGTAGGTAGCCAAAATTGTTGAACTAGTATTACATTAAATATTGCGAAATATAACTTTTCGACTCGAAGATTCTATAAAAATAACATTCTTTTGCTATTTTTAAATTTACATGGTTTTTTATCTGTTGTAAATTGGTTTTAAAAAATTTGAAACGTTCAATTCACGGGTAGTGCAAATTTCAGTTGGAGCTATCTTTAGAGCCCAGTTTTGTCAAGGTTTCCAAAATGAACTTTTTCATATTGTTCTATTGTGTTACGTAATTTAAGTTTCTTATAAAAAGTTCTTTCAAAGTTTAAGTTCATTATGGGTTTAATACTATTTTAACTCATAGCGCGTTCTCTAGTGAATCATCCAATAAAGTTCAGTGATATTTTAAACTCCCCCGACGAGATTCCAAACTGCCGATCAAGTCTAAATTTTCTGGAAAAACTTTTACTCATAAGAGCATGTATTATTTTGCGTTAGGAAAGAGCTAGCATGGAGGGTTAGCCCACTCGCCCCCCCCCCCTATAATAGTGTTTCTTGTTTATCTTATGGACTAAAATTGGTTTTAATTGACCAATTTTGTAGCACATTTTATATTAACTGGACTCCAAACTACAAAAAGGAACGTTATTATTACGTAAAGTAGGGACATTGTACCGTACTTTATGGAAAATATTGTGATCCGTATTACGTAAAGTAGGTAACATTGTACCGTACTTTATGGAAAATATTGTGATCCGATTTTCCCCGTACACTCCCTTCAAAAAGGTAGTTGTTCAAAGTTTTAGTCAAAAGCTAATTTGGTTTTTCCCGAAACGTGACACTAAAAATCATAAAATGGATAATTGAATAAAATATCTGGATCTGTTATTTGAAAGTACAGTAGACTCTCGAAATTCCAAGTCCTGATATTTCGTGCTTCCGTTAAATTCAAGCCTATTTCTCTTTGAGCCTATTTTATCTTTTTGAAAGGAATTGATGAGTCGGGTTTCCAAGAAATTTTTATTGCCAATACGGTGTCCAAAAGAAATGTGGCGGGCTTTTAAGAAATGTTATAGAGATACGGTATAGAAAAGAAACTAGTCGGGTTTCCTAGAAATGTCCATTTCAATATGGTATGCAAAGGAAATGAGCCGCGCTTCCAGAAATGTTCATAAAAAGTTCTATAAACTTATTTAATGCATTTTTAATTACCTATAGTACTGTGCCTCATTAAAACTCCTTATTTTTCCTAATGCACAGGACAGTATTTCCGTGTAATTTGAGTTTGCGGTAATTCGAGGCGTCTCGGTCACATCCACCTCTAATTATCCTGGCTCTACTGTAATTTATAGCCGGGTATAAAGATGTGCAACAGTAGATCTCGCCCTAGACTGGCGCGGACCCACCCCTAACTTGGCCGCTACGTAACCTAGGACTATAGGGGTAGTTTTGGATGATGCTCAAGGTCATCCCGACCTCAACCCCAGACCCGGGGGCGGTTTCGACCACGTTTAGAGGGGTAGGGGGTAGTTTTTCGAAAAAAAAAAAAAAAAAATCGGCCGCTACGTAACCTAGGACAATAGGGGTAGTTTTGGATGATGCGGGCCGACGTCGTGACCCCGACCCTAGCGTTGGGGGTGGTTTCGACCACGTTTAGAGGGGTAGGGGGCAGTTTTTCGAAAAAATTTAACTCCAAGCCACTAACCTAGGCTAGCCACATTGTATCCAACCAAACCCAGCCTAAGTGTAGGGGGTGACCTCGGCTACGTTCAGGACCTTCCCCGGCGGATGCTCCGGGGGTAGATTGGGGGGTGGGGCGATGTTCGATAAAATTTTGGAACATGTGCCTTGTCCGATATGGTGCGTAACCTAGGACTATAGGGGTAGTTTCGGATGATGCAGAGGCTTGACGCCTACCCTCACCCAACCCTAAGGGCGGTATTGACCAAGCCTAGAGGGGTGTTAAATGGAAAAAACTAAATTCCAAACAACTAACCTAAGCTAGCCAAATTGTATCTAACCCAACATACTCCTAATTACAAGGGCGATCATAGCTACGTTCAGGACCACCCCATGGTGTTGATCATAGACTGTAGGGTGTATGTGACTACGTCTAGATGTAGTTATTGGAAAACCTCGCAAGCCAAATTGTATCTATCTAACCTAACATACTACTAATTACAAGGGCAACAATAGCTACGTTTAGGACCATCCCCGGGGGGTTGTCATGGACGAAGGCACCCCTGAATGACCTTGATCATAGACTATTGGGTGTATTCGACCGTGTCTAGAGGTGGTTATTGGAAAAAACCTAATCAGGTAAGCCTATGACGTAACAACCTACCCCTCGGACAGTCTCAGGATCTGCCCCCGAGGTGGCTACCAACGTGGGTGATATCGCGAGATATAATTGATTAATATATATGAAATATCAAAGCTCGAATGATCCCAGGGCCCACCCTAAAATGAACGGTAGAACCCGGGGTAATGAGGGATACAAGTTAAAAGCCTCGTAGACCGCTCACTCGGACCCTGACGGGTCAGCGCTTTAAAAACAAAACATCTAAAAATAGAACACAGTGACACTACAGAGATATCTAGTATAATACACCTTTAGAGGTGAAAAACCTAAACTATAAATGCTATCAGTGTATGAAATAATGACATGAGAATAACAACTCACCAAAGAGGATCCAATGTAGTGAAAACACTTTATACATATACAAACTACACTTTAATCACTAGACTAAAATGAAAGGTATACCCCGGGTAATGAGGGCCACAGGTTGATTGCTAAACAAAACAGCGGGCTACGATCCCCGACTAGCTAGCGACCCGCGCTACAGATTATCAAAAAACATATAGAGTATGGCCTACATTTTAGAGGTGAATAACTAGAAACGCTATCAGCGTGTGAAATAATGTTATGAAAATACCAACTCACCAAAGAAGATCCAATGTAGTGAAAACAAAACACCTGATTCACATACAAACCACACTTTAATCACTAGCACTACCCTAAATACATCAATAAATCGTCTAACACATCAATATCCATTAGAGAATCTGTCTGTATGTCCGATAAAGCTATAGGGCCTAAGTCACAGGGGAGCATCTCTATGTCATCTGCATCGGGCTGGGATGATGTAGCAGAGGACGCGGAGGTATCCACCACCATCTCTATGTCATCTGCACCGGGCTGGGATGATGTAGCAGAGGACGTGGAGGTATCCACCACCATCTCTATGTCATCTGCATCAGGCTGGGAAGATGTAGCAGAGGACGATGAGGTAGTTTCGGAGGACTGGGACGAGGTCATAGGCACGGCCGGTAGTTGTACAGGTACAACAAAAAACCGTCTCCCTTTACTCCTGTATGACGTTCCAACAGCAGGTATAACGAGCTGAAAAGCTAGGTCCACCTCTATTGCACCTCCGGCATATTTATCCCGCAGCTGCTGCCGAATATCGCTAAAAAACAAGAACGAAACAATATAGCAACAATAACAGATTATATAAATTAATGTATAATATTATAAAAGACAAAGAAAACAACACAAACCTCCTGACCGCTGACATCAGGTTATCCAAACAGTTGTCGATCATGAGCCACTCATCATTACTTGGTCTGAACATGGTGTATAGAATACGCTACAACGAAAACCAACTGGAATCGACAAATCACTCAACCACCAACTCTGAATGACAATAGATGTCTGAAAGAGGAAATACTGGTAGGAAAGGTTTCCAGGAAATTAACGGTAGGACATCCGTCGATACACACATCCAGTGACAAAATCACCGGGCTGATAACATCTGCTCTTAGAAACCACCTACCGCAAACAAACAGAAAAAAGAGTTTCCGTAAAGACACATATCGCATCCTGTACTGGTCACTTTAAAAAACCACGTCCTAAAAACAAATCATAAGGCATGACTAAACATCTTTATAAAGGCCACTCTCAATAGGTTACCCCAGGTTAGTGTGAAAATGTTAGGCACGGAAAGTGAAATAGATTTGAGTTATTTAGGGTGTTGTAGAGGAGGACTTAAGGTGCATAGACGTAAGTTGGACACTGTAATTAGTGGGTGTATATATGTAGATATAATTTTGCTAGTTTTAAGATATTTAATATATAGTGTTCTAGGTAGATTTAGTAACAACTTTATGAATATCAATCAAACAAGTGAAATCGTTCAGTTTATAAGATCCGGCGAATGCCAAGATTTAGACACATTTAGAAAACTACTAACCGGGTATTATAAATTGAAAAGATGCGAACTGTTTGATAGATGTTCATTCTGTCATAAATATAAATTTCAAAACAGATATATTAATTACAAACACATTAACTCATCCGAAAATCAAGAACACTATTTCAAGTATATAAATTCCAAATTGAGGGAGGGCGGTTATTTAAAGAAAGTTTTTCAACAAAATTGGGGGCATATAGTATATACCATCCTCGTAAAGATCGAATACGAATTGAGGTTGGAGTATTCAAAAATTTTCAAACTGGACGACCTTCAACATTACTATTATAATATGAAATTGTTGAACGTTGTGAGGCCGTATATAAAAAATGAATCGAAAACCCACTTCTATAACTCGTATCTTTACAATTATATTCTATACAATGACCCAGACGGTATGTTCTCTGATATAGAATATAATAAAGATGCGATTATAGAAAGGTTTCATTTATTTTTTAGAAAATGTTGTCAATTCGATGAATACTCTAATCAGTCCATTGACCTAACTCCCCCCAACTGGTCTTGGGACAACAACGATATCGAATCAGACGAGTATGGAATATCCTATACACTGGATGGGGAACATTTTAATAATAATATGGCTCATTACGATCTGAGGTTGACTCGCCGTCAAGAAAAAAGGGGTATATCTAATACGCATTCTGTATTGGGTAATGTCAGACTGTCAGCATATTAATGTGCCATAATATTATTAGGAGTAGTACCGTTATATTTATGACAACCACCGAATGAATAGGTCGTTTGAGAAACAGGCCATTTCCAATAGTCTAGCGCTCTATTCCAAATTTTAGTAATATGTCAGTGCCAAATCTATTAATCCATTCAAAATTACATAATGTAAAAATTATCCAGAGATGTAGTGTTTCTCAAACGATCTATCCATTCGGTATTTAACATAGATGTATCATAGATTAATGTAATGTAATATAGTTATAATAGGGTTTAATGCATAGGCCGTGTGAGAAACAATCCCTCTGTCCGTAGAGAACCGTCTTTATGGGGGGAAAAGCGGTTAACGTTAATATCTAACGTCATATTCCAAATTATTTAACATGTCTGCACAGTTGTAAGACAGACTCATTTCTATTCAATTTCACTATCATATTTATACATACTGAAAACTATACGGAGATGTGTTGGTTCTCAGACTGTCTATACACGTGATATTGTAGAATTGTATAAATTTTAACATTTGACATAGGTAATAATAATAATTGTATATCATTGTATATAAACCAAGCCATTAGCGGGGAGACGGGAAATGAGAAGGAGAGATAAAGACTAGAATACATCCGAGGCAGCCGCAGCCGTGACACCGCTTGTATTTAGCAAATGAACACCGTAATAGAGGCTAACACCATACTATATATTGAAATTGTGACTACAGAACTGTATGTCGGTTATTAATGAACAGTGTAAGCAAGGTCTAGTTTGACATAAATATGGTAAAAGCATGTGAAATTATGACTACAGAACTGTATTTCCATTATTAATGAACAGTGTAAGCAAGGTCTAGTTTGACATAAATATGGTAAAATAATGTGAAATTGTGACTACAGAACTGTATCTCCGTTATTAATGAACAGTGTAAACAAGGCTAAAACCATACTATATATTGAAATTGTGACTACAGAACTGTATTTCCATTATTAATGAACAGTGTAATCAAGGCTAAACGCATACTATATATTGAAATTGTGACTACAGAACTGTATGTCGGTTATTAATGAACAGTGTAAGCAAGCTCTAGTTTGACATAAATATGGTAAAATCATGTGAAATTGTGAGTACAGAACTGTATTTCCATTATTAATGAACAGTGTAAGCAAGGTCTAGTTTGACATAAATATGGTAAAATCATGTGAAATTGTGACTACAGAACTGCTCGTAATTAGCAAATGAGGACCAAATATATCAGAGGTGTGAAGTACGGCCATCTACCAGAACATCTATCCAGTAAATCTACCCAGGAACAACCCAGGCATATGTTTCTTTCTCTCTCTTTCCCATTATAAATATTTTGAAAATACGTTTCGGGGAAAATGCCGGTCAATAAATTCACACATATGATATAATTTTTTTGCAATGGCTTAGTTTATAGCGTAACCTAGAGAGGTAATGTTTGTATATAATATAGCCAAAAATATAGATAATTATATTCTTCTTGTTTTGTAAAACATAATTAATCTCTAGGGCCACAGCAATGCTGATTCTGTAACGTCCAAATCTATTACTTGCTTTAAAAACATGTATAACAAATATGTCATATGGGGTTTCTAGTTTTGTAAAACACAATTAATCTCTAGGGCCATGCTGATTCTGTAACGTCTAATTGGACAATGTAAAACAATCAACTAGAATAAGGGTAATATAAGACAGGTGTAGCTTTGATAAATATTGTTTTGATAAGATTGTAAAATGTACAATAACTATGAGAGGTCACAAAAGCCATATGTTAAATGGTTCTGACACAATAACTATGAGAGGTCACAAAAGCCATATGTTAAATGGTTCTGACACAATGTAGAGGGAGTATCTGGAAATACTCATCACTAAAAAATAGATAGAATTGTCATCTGAAATTAATGTTCTCGAATCTGACACCAAAAATAAAGCGGGTTAAACTTACAAATCGTAGTACGATACAATTTATTAACCATCGACCCTAAATGTAAGTCGTTCGCAGTGCAGGTTGCCTTCTACCTGTGTAGGGTGTGCATTGAACCATCAAGAGTACAGACACCCGCTACGCCAAGAGTCTAACGCAGTGTGTTCCTTCAAGCGACTATGTTTACATGTGCTTGCTCTTAATGCAAAGGTCAACACAGGATAAGGTAATTAGTAATAGTCATTTGACAATAAAACTGTATAATTACAATAACATTATGATCTGAACAATGTACAAAACTAAACATTCATTCTTAACTCTAATTACAATTGCTTTATACACAATTAAAAAAGTTTAGACATATCTAGGTAATTAATACATCAACTATAGACACTAGCTTAGACATATCTCATAAATATTCCAATCACATGGCATAATTTAGGCTAAATACAATTCATGTCATAGGTCTAATGCTAAATCTAACAAGAATATAAACTGAATAGGGCAAAACACAGCAAAGTCATTGTTAGTACTCCCAGGCCTCTGTAAAGTCTAAAATTCTAAATCTGTATGTTTTACAATATAATAGGTGCTTCAAATAAATGATTACAAGTATAAAATATATAACACAAAGGTTATTGCAATAATATTGTCTATACATTGTTCACACAAATATCCCCCCGAAGGGGGAAAGGAGAGGCCCCAAGCCCCGCCTACTCCACGTGACATCCTCCAAAATCAAATTGATGCCTCCGTATATCAACGACCCTCCTGCTTGACAAGTACATTCACCCTTACGAACCTTTACGGCCACTCCAGAGGGGATGCATACAACCTTACGGACTGCTTAGAGCCTCGCCAGTGGGCTTTCATTCGTTTCTTTCACACTACCCGCCAAGCAGGGGGTCAAATTACTTTACAAAAACATTTGTGTGTGAAAAAATCAACATTCGTCAGCTATTCATATTGTTTACTCATTCGTGGAATATTTTGTAGCCACAAGTTGGTTAGTCTGAATATTTATAGAAAACATAGCAAATCATTGTGCATAATTAATACTTATATATAATCTAGTTGAATATTTATACAATATATAGATAATCAATGTGCATAATTAATACATATATAATCTAGCTTCTGCCTAAAAGACTGTTTATACAATATATAGATAATCGTTATTATTATGTTTACCTAATCACTAGACAGTAATCAATGTGAATAAATAATACCTATATATAATCTAGCTGGCTGAATTACAATATGCTTATCTAACCACTTTACAGAATTAATACAAAATTAATCTATTAGCGTTTGTCAAGTTGAATATAGCTATTCGCTCATGCGTAGACGCTTGTAACCGTAGGGCAGTGTGTTGTATCCGTCGTCCTCGTCCAACTTCCTCTTTGCACCAGTTAACCTGAAGATTTTACTTTCTGACGT
This sequence comes from Prosapia bicincta, assembly GCA_036971475.1. Classification (NCBI taxonomy): domain Eukaryota; kingdom Metazoa; phylum Arthropoda; class Insecta; order Hemiptera; family Cercopidae; genus Prosapia; species Prosapia bicincta. The sequence continues at coordinate 209,346,615 of JBAIZL010000004.1, forward strand.
GGTGATGACGTCACGATCTTCTGTGCGGCGTATCCTATCGCTGGTGGTTACGATAGGATCGCTACCCTCCAAAACCATCCTCTTCATCGATTCAAAATTGACCGAGGCTGATGTGCCGAGATTGAGAGTCAGGCCCTTGACCTTGCACACGGTCACGTGTTTGTTTTTATTTGTAGACCATACTTTGTAGGCGTAGACCTTAGGACCTCCAGAGACGAATTCTGTAATGTAGGAACCAGGGCCGTATTCCGAGAGCTCGTCAGTCATCTGGCCTAAATAATCTCCAGTCACCACTCTTGGCAATCCCTCCCTATGAAGGTATACCACACTGTCTGTATCCTTGTAGATAAGTTGAGGGCCGAGAGCGTCCATATATTCGTAAAGCTTTAACCGGGCGTGAGCAGTGGTGTAGACGGCCAGCACAACGTTGACGGTGGGCAGTATCTCGCAAACGTCATCCGCAAACTGCCAATTCACAACCAATACGTCTTCGTTTACTTCCTGAATGTGGTTGACGTCAATGGAGGGGCTCTGCAGCATTCTAAACAGTTCCTGAGGCTGCCTGATAATCGATGTTTTAGTCTGGTTCTCTCTCTGTCCAAATTTTCCCCAAAACGAGTTCAACATTAGTTTGGCCAACGAACGGGATCCTTCATTTTTGACAATCTTTGTTTGGTCCAAACGGACACCCTCGTTGGTGAAATAATCTTCTACATACTTTGCCCTGTCTTCCTCTGTTTTGCACCAGCCGGGGTAGCCTGACGCTTCCTGTTTCATCTTTAGAAATTTATTAATAAAATCTTTAAACAAGCCGTCGTTCCCTGATGCCATCTCGTACTGCCACATCTCGTGCATTTCCACAACAACATAGCCCTTCTCTACCGCCTTGCGTATCTCGTCCATGGTCCATGTGCCCGTCAGAGCGCGCTCGTCCTCCGTATGGTCGCAATCGCCAGGATTGAGAGTTTCGCCGCATGTCCGACATAGTACAAACATCAGCTTGTTATTCATCTTTAGCGGCAATACGGGGTGGTAGAGCGATGTGGGCGGCAGAATTGTGCACTTGAGCAACCCTTCGGCGCTCATCCCCAGTTTCCTGCATTCGTCGTTGCCGACGGCCAGCTTTGGATGTCCAATCGGGTATTTTCCATACTTGCATACCCACGGGTAGAGGGAACACACGTCGGCGTACTGGATGGTTTCGTCCTCTTTAGCGGCGCAGTAGGTCTTTATATTTCCAGTTCTGCCGCCGAAGAATGCGTGGCGGGGGTTGAGAGGCGCTGCGTTGAGGACGGGATGATTGTCGAGGTAATCCATGGACTTGTCGTCCTTCTTCTGCTGCCTAAATACACACTCCCACATCTCGACGACCTGGTAGCCGGCCTGTGAGATTTTAGCGTTCTTGGCCCTTGTCCTTTCGAAGCGTGCGTTGTGCGTGTCCGCCGGATCGTCCTCCAGGGCAGCGTCACGTCCGTTGGGGAAGCACTTGGGGCAGCCGTGGAACCAGCATCCTTGGAACTCGTACACAGTGTTTGTCTCTGTGCACAGTCCGTCGACCTTTAGCCCGTCGACCTTCATCTCTCGGCCGTTACCTGCATGACTTATTCGCAGGTTGCCCTCTGTTTCGAGCCACAACAACCATTGCAGAGCGATATACGATTGTTTATCGGCCAGGCGGTAGCCAGCCTTTGGTAGTATGGCTATGGTGTTTGGTTTCAGAAAGTTCCTTCTAAATGCCAGGTTACATGCGCTGGCGATAGTCACCGCCTCCAGAAACGGATCGACATTGCACTCTTGTAGGAAACAGGCCCTGAATTTCAGGCACGCCTGTGCCAGGATCTCCACGTCCGATAGGCAGTACTCGAATATCTCCTTTTGAAAGTCAAAGACGTACTCGTTGCGCACCTGCTCGTCGTACCATCGTGAAAACTCTTCGTGATTCTTGTCAAACATAGAGTCGGGACAGTAGTGCTCTTTGGCAGGCATGGGGCCTACATACGCTTGGTTTGCCAACGTGTTGAACAGGTGCGGAAAATATCCCTTCTTCTTTTCCGGAGGCAGATCGAAAGCTTTAGGCAGTTTTGATAGAGCCATAGGCATGTAGTTGAGAGAGTCAATGAACTTTGTGTTATCAATCTCCATCAGAATCACTTTTGTCCCACGCATAATCAGTTCGGGTGTAAACTGTGTCTCTTCTATCACGTACTTTAGGATAAACTGGAAGTCAAAGGCCTGGCCGTTGTGAGCGATTACAATCACCTTCTTGTACGCCTTTCGCACTTCCATTAGGTACGCCATGAACCCGTTGATGGGATCCTCTCTGAACACTCTGGTTCTATCCGTGCACTGTAGGCAGGCGCCTCCGTCGTTCATACACATCCAACAGTATTGCTGGGATACACACAGGTTGACTCGATGCACACGAGCGTCGTTAATAACTTCGTCTTGTCGAGTTTCAAGATCAAAAAAGACAAACAGAAAGTTGGTTGATAGCGGGCGACGTGTATCAATTCTCATGTAGCACAGATGGCCTGCAGGCATGTAATCCTTACACACTTTACAATAGTTTTCGCCGCACACGTGAGGAGTTTTTCTTAGCCTTGTTAGAATGTATCTATTACAGTCTGGGCACTTTCTTATAGCCCGGCATACGCTCTTCATGTGTGCCTTAAAGCAGGCTCTATTTTGAAACTGTCTATTGCAGTCGACGCACAGGATGCCGTCGTCTTCAAGCACACAGGGCGGGGTCCTCTTGCAAGAGTAGCATTGGGCTGAGCATCTATGGTGCAGGCGATCGTCGTATGGAACATGACACAATTCGCAATAGTATTTACAAGCGAACGCACTTGTCAGGCTTGTAACAACATTATAGTGGTTGGCGTGATATAACAAGTTTAACTTATGCTTGGGGTTCTGAACGTCGCCTTCAAAGTAAATATCACGACCTTTGCAGCCGTAATTGTAGACGGTGATTTTATAATTGGCGAGTAAATCTTGAAACTGTTGCAGCTCTCTAATGCCTGCACCGCCGTCTCCTATCTGCACCCCTGCGTCAGTCATTAGCCGTTTTGCTCTGTTGGTTTGACGTTTGCATCTGTCCCTACACACAAGCTTGTACTCTGGGTCTCTTGACGCATGCGCTATAGCTACAACCAGAGCACGGGGTAAACAGAGGTTGTCTGTGTTTTTAATCGTAACAATTCCTCTTCTTCGGTGCGATTCTTCTACGAAGTTATTATACATTCCGGGTCTTACACGACTGCGCCCTCGCCCTACAGGTACTTTGACCTTGGTACAGGTGATTCTGAAGGTGTCGTCGGCTTTAAATGTATTTGCGTTGCTCTGGATTATTGAGCCTAGGATGTTAAACAAGGCGTCCACAGTTGTCGCAGAGGCAGCTCTAAATGCGATATATCCAGGGGCGTGGTTTCGGAGATTTAAGCTCTGCATGGTGAAGCCCAATTGCATGTCTTCGGTAGCGTTGTTCTTCATAGTCTCCAAGATTTCCTCTAGCCCTCGTCTGACCCACATCAACTCGTTTTCCGTGGCTGGTACGGGGTTAAAGTTGAATGTCACTCTAGTACCGTTCAAACGGAACTTCCTTACATATGTCTGTTCTGTTGATACAACACGTACGGCCATTTTACAGATACAAGTCACTATAATAGATCTTAAATTAACACAGGTATATTCAAATTGATTCTATGTGATAGTTTTGAGAAAATAACTAGAATAAGATTACTAAGATTGACAATGGTATATGTTGAACAATTTAAAATTAAATCTAGTTGTTTGCTAATACTCGTATTTGCTAGATAATTATTAAAATATTGCGATTAATTTGTTTTCATAAATATTCAGATCAACAATGATATTAGATTATACGAGTTATTCGACTCACAGGTCGCAATGAATAGCGATTGCTTTAATATAGGCTACAGATTTCCCACTAGAACAAGTAAAATCAAGATAGCTTACCAGAATGTTTCTTCTTCCAAAGCTGTATAGCAAATATTGTTTTTTGCGATGAGATTTATACTTCATAGACGCCTACCCCTCCATACCGAATGGAATCTCCCGAGATTAATAGAGATCGGTCCATCTCGAATGGACCCGTCCACCCCTCTCGAATGGACTCTTCCACAGCTATTTGTTTACTTTTTACTAGCATGCGTAATAAATCGATACGTTTGTTGACACAATTACAATAGCCTTGTCTCACAACAACAACACAGCTGTGCCGGTTATAGACCTGCGGTCACCGGTTGTCATTGCGGTTTTAAGATATTGCGTTATCGCTGTCTGTACACGTCTGGCACACGGTCAGGCGTCTTCCTACATAGGGCTTTGTCGCATTGTTTATTATTTTGTAGCATAGACAAAATTTGAGTTCACCAATGATAACCGGTGAGTTGTTATTCTCATGTCATTATTTCATACACTGATAGCATTTATAGTTTAGGTTTTTCACCTCTAAAGGTGTATTATACTAGATATCTCTGTAGTGTCACTGTGTTCTATTTTTAGATGTTTTGTTTTTAAAGCGCTGACCCGTCAGGGTCCGAGTGAGTGGTCTACGAGGCGTTTAACTTGTATCCCTCATTACCCCGGGTTCTACCGTTCATTTTAGGGTGGGCCCTGGGATCATTCGAGCTTTGATATTTCATATATATTAATCAATTATATCTCGCGATATCACCCACGTTGGTAGCCACCTCAGGGGCAGATCCTGAGACTGTCCGTGGGGTAGGTTGTTACACCTATTAGAGTTTCCAATAACCACCTCTAGACGTAGTCACCCCCGATTCCATGCTCAAGGTCTTTCAGGGCTGCCTTCGTCCATGACAACCCCCCAGGGATGGTCCTGAACGTAGCTAATGTTGCCCTTGTAATTAGTAGTATGTTAGGTTAGATAGATACAATTTGGCTTGCGAGGTTTTCCAATAACTACATCTAGACGTAGTCACATACACCCTACAGTCTATGATCAACACCATGGGGTGGTCCTGAACGTAGCTAAGATCGCCCTTGTAATTAGGAGTATGTTGGGTTAGATACAATTTGGCTAGCTTAGGTTAGTTGTTTGGAATTTATTTTTTTCCATTTAACACCCCTCTAGGCTTGGTCAATACCGCCCTTAGAGTTGGGTGAGGGTCGCCGCCAGGCCTCTGCATCATCCGAAACTACCCCTATAGTCCTAGGTTACGCACCATATCGGACAAGGCACATGTTCCAAAATTTTATCGAAAATCGCCCCACCCCCCAATCTACCCCCGGAGCATCCGCCGGGGAAGGTCCTGAACGTAGCTAAGGTCACCCCCTACACTTAGGTTGGGTTAGGTTGGATACAATTTGGCTAGCTTAGGTTAGTGGCCTGGAGTTAAATTTTTTCGAAAAACTGCCCCCTACCCCTCTAAACGTGGTCGAAACCACCCCCAAAGCTAGGGTCGGGGTCACGACGTCGGCCCGCATCATCCGAAACTACCCCTATTGTCCTAGGTTACGTAGCGGCCGATTTTTTTTTTTTTTTTTTCGAAAAAATACCCCCACCCCTCTGAACGTGGTCAAAACCACCCCCGGGTCTGGGGTTGAGGTCGGGATGACCTTGAGCATCATCCAAAACTACCCCTATAGTCCTAGGTTACGTAGCGGCCAAGTTAGGGGTGGGTCCGCGCCAGTCTAGGGCGAGATCTACTTGCAACAATACAATAAGAAATGATAAATCCGGAAACAAACCCCTAGGCGTGCTGTCAAGTTGCCAATGGACACCATTAGAGAGTAGGTATTGGATCGAAAGCTCTAGTGCTCTAAACAAAATGAAACTTTTCAGATAGGCTCGTCCATGTTACAAAAAAGTACAGTTATTGGTATTTATTTCCCGTTTCCTCGTAATCGATTTTAGTAAAAACAAATTATACCGGGCGATGCAGAAAGTCATTAGGAATACGAAAGAAATTGTAAAAGCTTCCGCTCACGCCCCAAAATTTAAAATTTTGGAAAATAGCAGTTCTTCCTCCCTCCACGGTACACCTAAAATGTTACAGATTCAACATGTTTGCTCTATTTATTTTATGTAGTCAAAAAATTACAAATTTTGAAAAAAATCAACTTTAACACATCAATTTAACACGCTTTTTTGCGGTGTAAGTTTCATCGTTTTTTTTGGTGATAGAAATAAAAGATGTGAAAATGTTAAATGCAATATTTTGTTTTGTGTGTGGGATAGGGTCTGTTTGTTTCGTCCTTTTGAGTAATTTTGCGACTTATTATCACCAAAAAATAAGATGTGTGCGAGTTTTATAATTAATTCTATAAGTTTTGTGTGCCGGGTGAAACGTAGTGTTCGTCGTGCTAATAGAGCATCGTTAAAGTTGATTTTTTTTAATTTGTACTTTTTAGGGGTCAACAGCAAATTCAATTAAATTTCGTTGCACTTTACGAGTTATTACGTCAAAAAAATGAAGCCAACACGTTAAGTTAGTAACATTTTACGTGTGCAGTGGAGGGGATTTATATTTTCCAAAATTTGTAATTTTGGGGCGTAAACGAAGGTTGTTATAATATTTTTTCGTATTCCTAATGACTTTCTGCATCGCCCGTTATAACGTTTTTTTTGCTTAAGTCGATAACGTTCGACCTGGAAATAAATACCCTGCTATTAAATTTGGTACCGCTATACTGTACTTGGCGGAAAATATTGACACGATTTTCCAGGTACAAGGTTTTAGTCAAAAGTTTTAGGTAACTTGAAGTTTTAGTCAAAATCCGATTCGAATTTTTTCCCAAAACGTGTTACTGAAGATCAGAAATAGGATAATTAAATAAAATTAAATTCTGGCTGTTATTTGAAAATAATTTATACCCGGGTCTTAGGACGTGTAACCAAGAATAAGTCCCTTCAACAACAACAACAAAAAATAGTTAATTTTGGGGTAAAAGCTTATTTTTCCTCCCTACTTCAAACCTTATACAGAAATTTAAATTTTTTAATTTATAGATTCGTTAATTTTAAAATTATTTGATAATAAACATCAGCTTTTAATAAATATGAAGCCGTAAACTTGATTTGCGACTGGGAAATAAATTTTCCCTTGCAAGGGCGTTTAAGAGAGCCGTCTAATACCTTACATTCATAAGAAAGTCTTTGCAATATAGGTAGAAGTTTTTAAAAAGTCCCATAGGCTTAATATTACTTTGAAGAATATTGTGAATATGGACTTTACGCCTGGGAAGGGAGAATCATAGCTTATGTGAATAGCAGGGCGAAACAAGAAAGGGGTAAAAGGTTATCCCCTCCAGAAGAGTTCTTTTTGTAAATTCTCATCGCCTTAAAGTGATTGATTATTTCTGTTACAAATTTCGTATAGATTTCACACTAAACAAAAATTTTTAATATAAGGTCGACGGTTTTCTTATAAGAGGAGTTGAGTTTTACGCGTGACAAAGTCCGTAAAAGGCATCAGCGTGCGTAGCCTCGTTGGGCCGAATATTTGAGAAACTACCTCGGAATAGTGGTTAAATGAAATATCTGTGGCTTATATCATTGACAGAATCGCTTTAATAGAATTCGCAGCTTTTTACCAAACTTTCATAACGTCTCGGAGGCTTAATATTTATTTATACAGGTCCTGTTATAACGAATCGTTGGGACGCGAAAACATTTCTGAAACTTTACTATAAAGAAATGTAAGCTAGTTGCTACGATACAGTACAGCAATGTATTAAATAATTTCATTCTTAACTTTTAAAATTTATGACAGTCATTGTTGAACTAGAATTGTCCAAAATAAACTGAATACACGTTATTTAACGGCACTTTTTAATTTATTAAAGTTTAGGAGTAAACTTTGTGATACGATAAGTACTATTTTGTAGTAAAGAATAGAATAATGAAAAAACGATTTTTTCGTATTTGAAATATGAACTAACTTGAAGGTTTATTAAAAAGTCTGTTATTTTGACTACGATTTTTTTGTAGTTTCGTTCATTAAAATGAATTGTTTAACAGGATAAAAATGTTGAAAATTGTAACCGGAACACCCTGTAGGTTAGTTAGATATTAGCTGATTGTATATAAACTTTTATTTATTTCTGTAAACATCCTTTCTTTTCAGAAGTTTCTTACATTCTTTCACTGCTATCTGAATCGCAGACGGTTGAGCGAGAAGTTAACCCTGTTTCTTTACATTTCGTTGTCACTCGGTTCATTCACCAGCAAAACGTTATCCACTTGTCAGTTTCTTCGGCATTATAAATGTTTTCCTGGCTGTACTCATTCATTTGAATGGTTTCTGTTCGCCATTTGTTAGCTTTATTGATAGGAACTGCTAATTCTTCTCCACAAATCGCCGTACAAGTTTTTCCTTATCTTTCGCAGAATTGATTGAGTCATCCACACTTGGCTAAAACTCTTCATAGCCAAGTAACTTTGCAATGTTCAAAGTCTTTTCTCGATTTAATTGTTCACTAGTTGGCACAATATTAGACCTGGCATTAACAAACCACAAATAATCTGCCTTGTCTAAATCATGTAATTCACAGTGAATTTGTTCTGCATAGATGCAAGACTACATTCAGACGACGGCGGCATCTTCGATTTTTTATGGTCTTTCAAATTTGTAAATAAAGTACATGATGTAATTTCAAATTCTTTATCTACATCTATTTTCTTCCTGCCCAAATCAACACTTTTTATTATATCAAGTTTGTCCTTTCACCACTTTTCCTTCTATTATGAACTGGTTTACGATAAAATACAGTACATTACAGGTACTTAAAACTACTATACACGTACTGTAGTATACTGTACAATCCTTTACAATGATACAGTTTGTAAATCATTTATGTTTCTTTTCCAATAAAACATGATCCTTCAGAAACAGTAATTATGTTTGGTAGTGTAAAAATATTTCGTTATACTGAAATTTACGTGTTGTTGTATTTTGTTGTGGTTGTATTGTTTGTGCAGTATAACCTCGATAATCTGAGCCTCAACTAAAGCTTTACTAGAATATGTACCAGGGCCTACACGCAGGTTTTTTTTCATTTTATATTTGTACTTCATTTTTTTATGATTACGCCATTTTTTCATATGATGTGTGTGTGTGTGTGTGTGTGTGTGTGTGTATGTGTATGTGTGTGTTTGTGTGTGTGTGTGTTGTGTGTGTTGCGCGCGCGCGGGAGTGTGTAATGTTTTTTTTCATATAATTTGCCAAATTTGTATTCATTTGACCAGTTTTCCACTCAATTTCTTACCATTCCGTACTACCCGAGTTTTCGATTATTCGAAGTACCATCAACCCACCTCGGATAATCGAAGTTGGACTCTATTCAGAACTCAAATGGGTTTCCTGACGGGAGTAGAGTAGAAAGGCAAGTAATGATCAGAAGAAAAATTGGCCACATTACATGAAAGGTTAAAGAAATATTGGGAAGTGTCAATGTCCAACGCGGCAGAACCCTGTGGCCCAACGGTAACAGACAAACACTGTTTCGGTTTCCTTAGGCCTACTAGAGGACTATTTTTTAACGCATGCTCAGGAGTAGTTCAAATGTTAATGGTGTACAAAATAGTTGGTTGTTAATGAACAATCCATTAACCTACCTATATTAGGTTGTTGGTAATAGAATTTAAAACAACCTTTAATCAATTTTAAAATTTTGCTTTACGCTTCGATTCGAAACCGAATTCCTCTTCTGGGGTAAAAATTTATTTTTAAAATTTTTCAAAGAATATCACATATTTAAGACACTATCAATAAGATTTTACTAAATCTCTACTATTAATGAAAAATATTTATCACAAATTCTGTATAAACAAGTAATAAAAAAAATAATAAAATCAATGCCTATTTAAGTCAACAAAGAGAAATTTTATTCGTTACTTTTTAATAAATATTTACAAATAATATAAATATGTATAAACATATGACGGAATCACAATATTTAGTCGCAAAACAGAGATAGAAATTAATAAATTAAATTTAACTAATAACGTAATATTTGAAAAACTGAATTAACATCGTGTCGTACACTACAAGTTTAAAAAATGTATTTGAACTTGAGTGAATGAATAAAAGTTATTGTATTAACGATTGAAAATTTGAACAAAATATATACTGCATACCTATATATAGAGAGAGTGTGAACTAATGTAGAAATTTTAAAAAAACATCAAGTAAAAACTATATTATATTGTCTTACATCGACTAGCTTACAAAGGAAATCCATTTATCTAAACATTTGTAGTAAAAAAAACCTGTTTGCTACCTTTGTTGCGTTACAAAGGCAACAGTATTTCCCATTTTTTAAACCAAAAATATTTCTCAATCATATAAGTTTTATATTGTAGTTGACACATACCGAATACACAACAAACTTTAAAATTTTATCGCTCAATATTTCAATTCTGCCAGTTATTTTATAGAATTTTAACTAGGCAATTATGAAAATCAACGATCAATAATTTGTTTCTCAAACGCGTTTCACTAACAAGTCCATTATCAGCGATTGTTGCAAATATAACATATTAAGTTTGGTATAATAGAATAATTTCGCCTTTCCTAGACACACCGTTTGCGATGTACCTTTTTTGCTGTAATTAAATTCCTTATAAAAATTTTTACATTGTGTCAGTAGAATTGATGTTCTTTAATATTGATAATATGTTTATACGGTGATAATATTGATTGTTTGGTCAAAATTTTATAATCTTTAAGACTTTTTAAGAAGTTTCTCTTATGTCGATTGTACGTATTTAAGAAGTCTCTTGGTGTGTCTTGTACAATATTTATAACAAGTCATCGGGTAAAATTTGTTTCTTTAGTGTTATTTTCTAATTTTGTTGCAATTTGATAAAAATTTTGAATTTAAAAAAAATAGACAGTCGTATGACTGACGGAGAGAAAATAGCATTTCTTAAGTATTTGACTATAATAGGCTGTGTATATCAGCGTCTAATTTCACTTAAGGCGGTTGGAAACATTTTTTCACCAAATTTTAAAAGATTACCTTAAATACAGTATAAATTCATATACGTAATATGTAACGGATCTTTACAGTTGTCTCCACCTCTCCGTCCCCAATTTCCAATTTTTCTGTCATACGTTAATGCCTATACATCATTACATTCTTACGGTACTAAGTTATACGGACTTAGTTACACTTAGTACGGCACTAAATTGCATGATATTAAGTTCATGCAAGTCGTAATATTAATATCAACATAATAGTTTCCTTAACCGTGATGGAAAACAAACTATCGAATAAACAAGTAATATAAATTTCTTTTTTAAAAGTCAATTTCTACTAAAGTAAACAGAGAGAAATGTTTATCTTAGTTTCTTTTTATTTTATAATTATAATTAATATAAATATGTATATACATATGACTGAATAGCAATATTAAGTAGAAAAATAGAAAGCGAATTTCCTTGCAATTTTCTATTTTCCTTTCTGTGTATGGTGTCGGACTTTATTTTTGTTACTATTTATGAGCTTTCTGTTTTTCGTCCTTTGCATTATGTTGTAATTTCTTTTCGCTTTTCCGTTTGTGAAACAAGGTTCGATACCGTAATCCAGTTTGTTTATTTTATTCCTTTCATCCCTTTTTAACCCTAGAGCATTTTATTTATGCTATTGTGTGGTAACCATGACAAACATTTAAGGTTGTACAATTGAGAAACATCTTCTTATATATTTCCAGCAATAGGAAAGCTGTCGTTGTGCCAAAGGACTAGATTTCGAACATGAAGATACTCAGTTCGAATACGGCCTAGACCACTAAATTTTTATAATTTTAATTATTGAATACATATTTGAAAAAACTATTAAAATCAATTGCCATCCACTATAGAGTTTGAAAAATGTATTTCAAATTGATTGGATGAATAAAACGTATTTTATTAACGACTGAAAATTCGTACAAGATATACATATTAGGAGAGTGTGAGCTAATAGAAGGAATTTTAAATAAAGGTGGGATTGGTCTGCAGAAGTGAATAGTTTATTTGAAGAATGTATTTAATTTATTACTAGAATCGATTTAACTCAGTTAATAGTAAAATAATGTATCCTAGAACAGAAAACCTTTATTGGATATTAAAAAATTACTGAATAAAGATTTGATTAACTAATCTAATCGAAATCGGTTCGTCAGACACGCTAACAACGTTTTTTTCGAAAATTGAAATAAAACTATATCTCATAACTATTGTCATTATATTGAATTAATTATAGTGCGATTTATTTAAATATAGATAAAGTATAATATTTTTATCGCCCGATTTAAATTATTTAATAATAACATTTTATCTTAGTACTCCACAATAAATAAAGTAACATAACCGACATGTTAAATCAAATGTATTACAACATTACAACATAACATGTAACATAAAATCAGCTGACATATGAAAACATATTATCACCTATTTTACTTTGAATACAAAGTAGCCTATAACAAGTCATATAAAAAAAATCAAGTCAAATCCTACTTAAGTCAACAAAGAAAAATTACTAAGTAATTTTATTTCAGTGACTTTTTACTAAATAATTACAATTAATATAAATAAAGTAACATAACCAATTCGTTAAAACAGCTGCTCTACCACTTGACCTATAAAATAAAATCAGCCGTTTTATGGAATTATATGTTATCATATTAATCCAAATGGGATGAAATAACTATATTGCATATCTTGCCCCTTTTGTGAAAAGTTTTTCTCTCATTTAAAATTAAAACTAATTCAATAAATTTAATTAATAAATTAATATTTGAAAAAACTGTATTAACATCAAGTGTCGTCTACTACAAGTTAAAAAAAAAATGTATTTGAACTTCAGTGGATGAATAAAAAGTATTTTTCTAACGATTGATGATATAGATAAGGAGAGAGTGCACTAATAGAAGGAATTGAAAAATCGATCTGTTACGGCGTCTCGTGAGCCTCACTGCAAGCGGAATTTTTTCCATACAAAACTTACGTACAGTCAGTACAGCCTTAAAAAAGTCATTTCAAAAATAGTTTTTTTTAATAACACGTTTTTAAATTTTAATAAGCTTAAGTAATCATTTATGGGTCAAATTAACGACGAGGTTAAGTAAATTTGACTTCCAGGCTAAAAGAAATTGATTTAACAGCTCTGTACATTTACATAAATTCAGCTGGTCTCGCCTACTACAACGCAACTTAGCGCAGCCTGTCCAACGTACATATATGGAAGAGGAAATGTAAACTAACATACTAGCAGAGCGAACTCGAGCCGAGATCAGCTGAAACAATGTTGGCATAAATATGAAAACAGTGTTTATGCATTGACAAGCTGATGTTTTTAGTTTGAGCTTTACACGACCAGAAACCGTACAACAGCTTATAATTAGCTTAGCCCGGACATGCGTGCGTTGTCTGTGCCAGGCTCACGCTTTAAACACTGCGTTTTTTTGCTCGATTCTCAATAAATTCCAGTTTATACATTACTGGTCACGGAAAAAAGTTAGGTTACTTCGCCAATAAAAATAATAATTTTCTCGTTTTTTCAATTCCCACTATTACTTTACATTCTCCATATAAATGTGTGTATATATATATATATTTGTGATGTATATACCACATATACATGTGATATATATATATATGTGTGTGTGTGTGTGTGTGTGTGTGTGTGTGTGTGCATATATATATTTATTAATATATAATATTTTAAATCGTTAATAAAATACTTTTTATTCATTCACTCAAGTTCAAATACTGTAAATTTTTTTAACTTGTACTGGATGACACTTGATGTTAATACAGTTTCTTCAATATTAATTCATTATTTTAATTTTTGGGGGGAAAACTTTTCACAAAAGAGGCAAGGTATGCAATACAGTTATTTCGTCCCATTTGGCTTAAAATAAGTGATAACATCTGATTTCATAAAACAGCAGGTTTTGTCTTATGGGTGTTGTGGTAGAACTCTCTTTTAAGGCATAGGTTATGTTACTTTATTTCAATTTAATATGACTATTTAATAATAATTAATTAAAATAAAATTACTTTATAGTTTTTTTTTTGCTGACCCAAGTACGAATTGACTTTAAAAATTGTTTTATTTCTTGTTTTAGTTTGAGTAATATCGCAAATAAAGGATAGGAAAGTATTGTGTATACTGATGTTAATAAAGTAGGGGTATATTATTATTAAAACTATAAGGTTCCTAGATCTGGAACATTTTCACCCCGCCTTCACAAAATTGCATGACTGCTGTATAGTAAAACTAAACTATCGAGGCCATGGACTTTGTACCAGTTACACTAACGTGAATAGGAGTCAGGAGTGTAGTGAAGGGGAGGTTTCGGGTTCATCCTCCTTCCATGATTTCTTTTTAATGTTTATAAAATACTATTTTAAATTTCCTAGTGTTAAAAAAAATTTATAATAATTTTTAAACTCTCTTAAGGGCATTGAAATAATAATTTCTATGTTATTTTCATATGAAACGAGTTGTCAATAGGCTAAACGCTGACAGTAAATATACTTATACAAAGTTCCTGAAGGCTACCATGTGCTCAACTTCGTCTGATAATGGCCGCGTATTTGAGAAATAAAACTTTCGAAGAGCGCCTAAATAGGCCAACCATTTGGTTAAGACTATAACCGTAAGAGATTGGCTTTAACAGAGGAAGGAGTTCCTAACGATCTTTCTAACAATCTAGTAGACTCAATATTACTTTATAGAGTTGCAGTTTAAGGAAATGGAAATTGAGTTTGTTTTTAAGAGCTTGTTATTTCTTGCAAGCCTTTAACTTGATTTCATAAACAACTAATATAAACAAAAACTATTTAAAGTCTTTTCCTAATTAGGACAACAGAACTTTTTATTTTAGTAACTTTTTATTAAATAATTACAATTAATATAAATAAAGTAACACAACCTGTGCATTAAAACAGCCGTTCTACAATATAACATATAACAAAAAATCAGCTTTGTTATGAAATCATATAAAATCACTATTTTAAGCCAAACGGTACGAAATAACTGTTTGTATAACTTGCCCCTTTTGTGAAAGTTTTTTTCTCCCATATAATACTAAATTTAATTAATGAATAATATTTGAAAAAAGTCTATTATCATTGGCATCACTACAAGTTTAAAAAAATGTATTTGAACTTGGGTGGTTGAATAAAATGTATTTTACTAACGATTGAAAAGATGAACAAGATATATATATATATATATATATATATATATATATATATATATATATATATATATATATATATATATAAGTAGAGCGTGACCTAATAGAAGGAATTGAACCAATATTATCCTGTATATGTCTTTAAATTTAATGTTCATTTAGTAATTTTTAAATTTGGAATGTGTTTAAATTAACAACATATTTTAGTCTTTTGTTTTATTTTTTACTAACCGACATCTGGAGAGAGAGAGAGAGAGAGAGAGAGAGAGAGAGAGAGAGAGAGAGAGAACCGTTCTCAAGGGAACTATCCCCTTGATACATCTAACACGCCCATGGTGGCTATCTAACATTTACTTTATTATGAATTATCTCATTCGAGTTATACCAAGTTATATATCAAAATGGATAGACCATCAAAAAAGCCGCTTTCACGAGGAAAATTCGTTCATTAGAATCTGATGATGCTCGTTCTAAGTCGCGTTCTCTAGCAAGAAATACAAAAATCTATTACTTTTATAATTATTTTTTTCTTTATTATTTTTATATTTGATAGAATACTACATAAAATAGATGCATAGACGGTTTATTTTACTTATTAGTTATTTTATAGTTCATAATCCTTATTTTAGAAAAATTACTCCAAAATAATGTTTTGTTGGAGTTAAAATAGCGTATATTGTCTCCAAATCACATGCATTAGGATGTAACTATAATTGGACCACCGAGAGAGTTTCCCTTTCATTTGCAAGCAAAACCACTTTGATCGGTTCAACTCTTCCAAATTTATCGCGGAACAAACATTAAAAAAACATACGGATCGAATACAGAACTTCCTCCTATTTTGAAGTCGGTTAAAAAGGAGCAAACCTACACTTTTAAACTTAGTGTCGCCAGTACTTGAAATGAATATGATTGTCCTTCAAGGAAATCTATGAAGCCAGCAAAAAAAAAATTATAAGATTAAGAATCAAGTGATTTTTGGAACAACGTTCAATGGGGAACTCAATTTTGGGTCCTATTCTTTGTAATTAAATCTAAGATCTCAGAAGTTTACAAAAAAATATATAAGTATGAGAAAATATAGTTCTACCCTCGTTTGCAAAATACATACAGGCTAAGATCGCCTTTTAGTAACATATTTACTTCCTTTCTTCCAATAAAACGTAACGTATAGGCGCTAAGATCGCCTTTTAGTAACATATTTACTTCCTTTCTTCCAATAAAACGTAACGTATAGGCGCTATGATCGCCTTTTAGTAACATATTTACTTCCTTTCTTCCAATAAAACGTAACGTATAGGCGCTAAGATCGCCTTTTAGTAACATATTTACTTCCTTTCTTCCAATAAAACGTAACGTATAGGCGCTAAGATCGCCTTTTAGTAACATATTTACTTCCTTTCTTCCAATAAAACGTAACGTATAGGCGCTAAGATCGCCTTTTAGTAACATATTTACTTCCTTTCTTCCAATAAAACGTAACGTATAGGCGCTAAGATCGCCTTTTAGTAACATATTTACTTCCTTTCTTCCAATAAAACGTAACGTATAGGCGCTAAGATCGCCTTTTAGTAACATATTTACTTCCTTTCTTCCAATAAAACGTAACGTATAGGCGCTAAGATCGCCTTTTAGTAACATATTTACTTCTTTTCTTCCAATAAAACGTAACGTATAGGCGCTAAGATCGCCTTTTAGTAACATATTGACTTCCTTTCTTCAAATAAAACGTAACGTATAGGCAATAAGATCGCCTTTTAGTAACATATTTACTTCCTTTCTTCCAATAAAACGTAACGTATAGGTGCTAAGATCGCCTTTTAGTAACATATTTACTTCCTTTCTTCCAATAAAACGTAACGTATAGGTGCTAAGATCGCCTTTTAGTAACATATTTACTTCCTTTCTTCCAATAAAACGTAACGTATAGGTGCTAAGATCGCCTTTTAGTAACATATTTACTTACTTTCTTCCAATAAAACGTAACGTATAGGTGCTAAGATCGCCTTTTAGTAACATATTTACTTCCTTTCTTCCAATAAAACGTAACGTATAGGTGCTAAGATCGCCTTTTAGTAACATATTTACTTCCTTTCTTCCAATAAAACGTAACGTATAGGTGCTAAGATCGCCTTTTAGTAACATATTGACTTCCTTTCTTCAAATAAAACGTAACGTATAGGCAATAAGATCGCCTTTTAGTAACATATTTACTTCCTTTCTTCCAATAAAACGTAACGTATAGGCGCTAAGATCGCCTTTTAGTAACATATTTACTTCCTATCTTCAAATAAAACGTAACGTATAGGCAATAAGATCGCCTTTTAGTAACATATTTACTTCCTTTCTTCCAATAAAACGTAACGTATAGGCGCTAAGATCGCCTTTTAGTAACATATTTACTTCCTTTCTTCCAATAAAACGTAACGTATAGGCGCTAAGATCGCCTTTTAGTAACATATTTACTTCTTTTCTTCCAATAAAACGTAACGTATAGGCGCTAAGATCGCCTTTTAGTAACATTTACTTCCTTTCTTCCAATAAAACGTAACGTATAGGCGCTAAGATCGCCTTTTAGTAACATATTTACTTCCTTTCTTCAAATAAAACGTAACGTATAGGCAATAAGATCGCCTTTTAGTAACATATTTACTTCCTTTCTTCCAATAAAACGTAACGTATAGGCGGTAAGATCGCCTTTTAGTAACATATTTACTTCCTTTCTTCCAATAAAACGTAACGTATAGGCGCTAAGATCGCCTTTTAGTAACATATTTACTTCCTCTCTTCCAATAAAACGTAACGTATAGGCAATAAGATCGCCTTTTAGTAACATATTTACTTCCTCTCTTCCAATAAAACGTAACGTATAGGCGCTAAGATCGCCTTTTAGTAACATATTTACTTCCTTTCTTCCAATAAAACGTAACGTATAGGCGCTAAGATCGCCTTTTAGTAACATATTTACTTCCTTTCCTCCAATAAAACGTAACGTATAGGCGCTAAGATCGCCTTTTAGTAACATATTTACTTCCTTTCTTCCAATAAAACGTAACGTATAGGCGCTAAGATCGCCTTTTAGTAACATATTTACTTCCTTTCTTCCAATAAAACGTAACGTATAGGCGCTAAGATCGCCTTTTAGTAACATATTGACTTCCTTTCTTCAAATAAAACGTAACGTATAGGCAATAAGATCGCCTTTTAGTAACATATTTACTTCCTTTCTTCCAATAAAACGTAACGTATAGGCGCTAAGATCGCCTTTTAGTAACATATTTACTTCCTTTCTTCAAATAAAACGTAACGTATAGGCAATAAGATCGCCTTTTAGTAACATATTTACTTCCTTTCTTCCAATAAAACGTAACGTATAGGCGCTAAGATCGCCTTTTAGTAACATATTTACTTCCTTTCTTCCAATAAAACGTAACGTATAGGCGCTAAGATCGCCTTTTAGTAACATATTTACTTCCTTTCTTCCAATAAAACGTAACGTATAGGCGCTAAGATCGCATTTTAGTAACATTTACTTCCTTTCTTCCAATAAAACGTAACGTATAGGCGCTAAGATCGCCTTTTAGTAACATATTTACTTCCTCTCTTCCAATAAAACGTAACGTATAGGCAATAAGATCGCCTTTTAGTAACATATTTACTTCCTCTCTTCCAATAAAACGTAACGTATAGGCGCTAAGATCGCCTTTTAGTAACATATTTACTTCCGTTCTTCCAATAAAGCGTAATGGACAGATCGTACGTTTATCATATTTCCATTGAAGCGGATTAGTTTAACCACTCATCAGTTCTCTATCCATTTAACAGTTAAGATTTATGTTCCCTAATAAAGACAAACGCAGAGAAATCTAAGGGAAAAAATTCTACGTAGCAAATTTTACAACGTTGTACTTTTTTATTGGAATCTCGTTTGTTGAGAAAGCACAGTGATTGTAGAACGTTGGATCTTCTGACAACGGCTATTTCATCAGCTGGGTGTTTACTGAGAAGTGAGCGCCACGACTTCCGGCATGAAGTCAGCGAAAACGTTTGTTTTTGGCAACTCCGCAAAGGCGGTTAATCAGAGCAGAACCGGTCTGGGTTCGAACCCAGTGACAGACATTGTCGATACCCGGGCGTTGCAATCCAACGAACTGTGCGGTGATTTTATCTCGCAATGTTGGCACGGGTTTTTTGTTTTCGTGTAGCTGCTAAGTGTATTTACACTGGACGACAAACAATGGTTTATATTAATGTGAAGCTCGGGCGTATTAGAAAAGTAAGAGCTTTCTAAATATTGTGAAACCTGAAATTGACATTATTTCCATTATGTACAAACTGTTACCATAATGAAAAATTAATTGTATGTATACACACACGCACACACACACACACACACACACACACACACACACACACATATATATATATATATATATATATATATATATATATATATTATAAATATCAATAACAAGAATATTTAAAATTCAAAATGCTCGAAGCTTTTTATCAATGTAATATATTCATATCTTGAGGACTTTTTTACACTGTCAACAGCTAAAACAACATTCAGTGAGAATATCAATATCTTAAGCTAATAAATAGCTTCCAGAATATTGTTTTATGAATAATGTTGTTAATTAAAAGAAATACGCCGTCTCTCTCTCTCTCTCTCTCTCATCTATGTATATATATATATATATATATATGATGATAAGTATTCCTTCACGGATGGAAAAATATGAAGAAAAGTAATTATCTGGAGTACATCCGTTCATTCTGCAGTGCATAAAATCGCAGTTCCGATGATTCTAGCGAAACGTCGGAATTGCGATTTTATGCACTGCAGAAAGAACGGATGTATTACAGATAATTACTTTTCTTCATATATATATATATATATATATATATATATATATATATATATATATATATTTATATATATATTTATATATGTGTCTAAGTAAATGTATATAAATAAATCTCAAGATGACAATTTTTACCTTGTTATATATATATATATATATATATATATATATATATATATATATATATATATATTATATTATACAAATAATATATTATCCATCGGAACTCATTACAATTAGTCGTATATAGCAAGGCCGTACTCACTGCGATCCCATCTAGCCTGAACGAAGGCAGTAAAACTGTAATTTACAAATGTTTGAAAGAAAACTTGTATTTGTAATGTGAATTTACTCCTGACGCATTTGTGTTGATTACATTACGCTACTCTTAGTAATTTCGTTTTTTGTTATTTTTTGTAGTGTATTGCTTCTGAAACATTGTATTTTATTCACTACTAGATGAATAAGGCTATAACATACAATATAAGGAAACCTATCTGCGATTGGATAATACTCCGGTTGAGTCTGACATTTTAGGCATGATGTTTCGAGTACAACGTGGATTATTTGGCAAAAGAAATTTTAAGCTTCTCCTTTTAATCCTAGAGAATGGCACATATAGCAGCCTGTGCAAAAAAACGGAGGTTTTTAAGTCGACCAACATAATCAAAAGTTTGTCTCTGTGACTTATGGATTGCCATGGCAAATGCTGGTCTAACTGGGAATTGATGTATTTGCATAGTACATCCAACTTGACTCTTGCTTGAGTCCAATGTAATTCTGGAAATATGAACTTCTTAAAAATTTTCAAAAACGTGATATCGATTTTTCAGAAAAATTTCACTTAGCCTATTGGATTACTAAGGTTTAACCCAATATTCCAATTTTGGTGAAAACCCTTAAAGTA
Organism: Prosapia bicincta; assembly: GCA_036971475.1. Classification (NCBI taxonomy): domain Eukaryota; kingdom Metazoa; phylum Arthropoda; class Insecta; order Hemiptera; family Cercopidae; genus Prosapia; species Prosapia bicincta. The sequence continues at coordinate 209,367,574 of JBAIZL010000004.1, forward strand.
TGTTCAAACTGTGAAAACCCAGCATTAAATGTTCAAAGATTTTCGAAAACTTGACGATTTTTCAGAAAGTTTTCACTTATCTCATTGGAATAGTGAGGTGAAATACCCCCAATATACCAATTTTAATAAAAATTCCTGAAGTAGTTTCTGAGAAAAAATTTACAATTACATATACAATTTTTCGAAATCTGATTATCACAATTTTTTAGTAAATTTTGACTCAACTCATTGGACTCCTGAGGTTAAAAACCCCCTTTATACGTCTTTTGGTGAAAATATTTAGAGTAGCTCTCGATAAAAAATTTGCAAATACATATATATATAAAATTTTTCAAAAACTCAGATTTCTCAGAAAATTTTGACTTAGTTCATTAGATTCCTGAGGTTACAAACCCTCTATATACCAATTTTGGGGAGAATTATTAGTGTTGTTTCTGAAAAAAATTTAGAAATACTGTACATATATAGGTGTATATATATATATGGCTAATCAGATTAGCTTATTGGATTCCTGAGGTTAAGAACCCCTGTATATATACCTATTTTGGTGAAAATCGTTAAGAGTGGTTTCCGAGACAAATTAATATATACATATTTACATATATACAATTATTAGTCGTTTAAGAAAATTAGATATTCAATTATTATTAAGGGCAATCGTCGTGTTTCCGCCTCTAACGTACTCAATCCATATCACGATACCCATGAACATCCACACATAATGCCTCTTCTGCGGTACCTTACAATAAGCAACATAGCTTCAAACCACAAGCAACCTTGCTACTAAACAACGTACTGTATACAAAGGCTCCACATATGACCCTGAGCCTGCAGCATGACTCAGAATGCCGTAGTGATTCTACCGTGCTGATGGGTACAGACCTACTCAAATTAAAAGCCTCCCGCGGTACTACACGATTATCTCTAACTATTGAACTCCAGAAGTAGCTGCATCTTTGTAAGCAAAAAAAGGACCGCGCCTCTCTGGAGGCCCGTAGTCCAAAGCCCCAGATTCGGTTTCCGGACTTTCAACAGCTACCACGATAACACTTGGGTCAATTGCAACTTGACATCAAAACTCACTATCGCCTTTAACGAATCTTTGTCGTTGACCAAATAGCTGTAGAGATGCCCCAAGTAAACTTTTGACCCAAGTAGAGAGTGGCGCTCTCCGTTCGAAAATCTCGTTTTAGCCGACCCAACATTCGACAATAACGGACTGGTCCAGGTGCTCCTAGACGCACCTCTGTTCCAGTCGTTGCTGACTAACGACCAACGATCGTTAGATCAGAATCTTCCTGTGGCCATGTGTACTCTCTTTGAATTCTTGCACATGAGGCCGATCAAAGTTTATTAGTATATCATTGATAAAAATATATAAGTAATTGAATTAATATACTTCCTTCGACAATCGGGAACAACAATATAACTTTACCAAAATCCATAGAAACGTCTAATTCTATTGTTGTATTCGATTTAATATCTGTTGTGAATAGCCCTCTGCGGATCCAACATCGGTTAGTTTTATTTAATGGGTGCGGGCCGTCTAAGTAAGTCGTGAGTAATCCTCCCTTAGGGAGCCGACACGGGTAGGCGCGGTGACTCCTACTGTAACCTGACTGGGAGTGTCTGGGGGTCCTTCAGTTACACGTTGAAGGCTCAAGTTATTCATTCTGCATTATGATTCTACCATAGAATACTTTCTCTCTGGTACAATCATTTTACTTGGTGAATCCTTGATCCTTCCTCGTCTCACTACTGCATTCCTGCTCAGTGCCATTCAGTTTACAGTTGGAGTCTCCCAAATAGGCATCAATGTATGCATGTGATGTAATAAAATAAAATATAAAACTGCATAATATATATATATATATATATATATATATATATATATATATATATATATATATATTAAAACAACATAGGTTATTCAAATACAAGAATATTTATTAATTTATATCGAAAGCTTTGGATATAAATTAATAAATATTCTTGTATTTGAATAACCTATATTCTTTTAAATTGTTAAACAAGACAACGTATTCTATATTTATTTATATATATATGTGTATATATATATATATATATATATATATATATATATTAATTACAGATAATAAAATTTATAGTCAAGGCACACTTAGAATAACCATAAATGGCAGAAATCGTCCAGCTATAAGTTTTATATTTACTGAAGTTTTATATCAGGAAACTATTTACGATCGGATCATACTCTGAGTCCGAGATTTTAAACATCTTGTTTCGCGTATGACGTAGATTATCATTTGGCAAAATAATTCTAAAACTACTCCTTTCAATACTAGTTAATGGCACACATGCCATTCTTTCGGAGGTTCTTAAGTCGATACCAACATAATCTAAAGTTTGCCTCTGTGACTTGTGGATTATCATCGTAAATGCTGGTTTAACTGGGAATTGATGTATTTGCATAGTATATCCGAGATGACTCTAGTGTGAGTCCAATGTAATTCTGGAAATATGAACTACTTAAAAATTTTCAAAAACGTGATAACAATTTCTCAGAAAAATTTCACTTAGTCCTTTGGATTACTTACGTTAACCCTCAATATATATGAATTTTGGTGGTAATCCTTAAAGTACTTTTAGATGTTTAAAGATTTTCAAAAACTTGACAATGATGTATCGGAAAATGTTCACTTAGCTCATTGGATTGCTAAGGTGTTAAACCCCCTATATACTAATTTTATTGAAAATCTGTAGATTAGTTCCCAATGTTTAACAATTCGAAAACTAGATGACGATTTTTCATTAAATTTTCACTTAGCCCATTGGATTGCTGAGGTTAAAAATCCCCTATATACCAATTTTAGTGTAAATCCTTAGAGTAGTTTTCGATAAAAAATTAACAACTGTGTGTATATATATATATATATAAAGAACTAAGTCAAAATACAAATATAGAGAATTATAATTGAATTTACAAATAATTTTAAATGTAAATACAAATATTTATTTGAATACAAATAATTATAATTGTAAATTCAATTATAATTCTTGTATTTGTATTTTGACTTAGTTCTTTATTAATACACAAGAATACATATTGCGATATTTATATATATATATATATATATATATATATATATATACAATTTTTAGCAAATTTTTACATCACATTTGAATCTTGAGATAAAAAACCCCCTATATATCAATGTTGGTGAAAATCGTTAGTTTTCAAGAAACAATTTACACATATACAATTATTAGTCGTTTAAGAATATTAGATAAACAACATTAACACATTGAATTAAGTAGGCAATATTGAATTAAAAAATACCGTAGGAACTCATTAGAAGTAATATAACTGGCTGGCAGCAATAATTTGATAAATTCAAGCATGAGAAAAATTTTAAATATATTATTTTTTCAACGGTAATTATTTATTTACTAAAGAAGCCCCAGTGAATCCAAAAGCTGTTCTCTCTACGACTTCGTTCTCAGCGGAGTCGAACATAAACGTGATGTCTACATGTTTTGATATCTTTCTCTGCTTTGATTACATTGTCAGCAGTTAACAAGCTTTTTAAAAGTCTTTAAACAGAGATTTCCCTCAAGAGTAGGACTTCGTTCAGTTTTGAAACAATGACATAGATTTTCTCTTTCTCACTTAAAAGCAATCAACATTTTCTTAAATTATACACTCTTTGGTAATGATATGGACGTCAGTGGGGAGGAAAAACGTCTGGCTGAACCAAATTGCTACGAAAGAGGCTCAGTGGGTACCATCTTTTTAGAATCGCGGACAAGTTGTTGTTAATGCAAAGACATATCCTGAAGAAGAGTGAGGGAAATTTTCATCGTATCAATGATGGTGATGGACGTTGACGTTCTTGAGTTGTAGTGCTTCATAGAGAGATGGTTTTATAAAAGTGATATGGGAAGCATTTATGGCCTGGTTGAAGATTTGAAGGAATTGTTTTTGTGTAACGTTGTTGTTACTCTCTCTCTCTCTCTCTCTCTCTCTCTCTCTCTCTCTTCTTGTCTAGGCGTGTGGGTGCTCACATCTCTTCTGGCTTTTAGGGAGAAAAGTTTTTTTTATGCCAAGGTTTCACGGTATTCCTGACCTCGCCCTTATAGCTGCTATTAATCTTTAGTTCACACACAAATAATTTCATTTGATTTTCAGTAAAGAGACAGTGTTTAGGTCTTTAGGCTCGATGGAAACAGTTCCTGAACTGAACTCAACAAATAATATTAACGACATTTTTCAGAGTTTATAAATTTTATCTTATGTGATAGAAATTTGTAAAATATTTGAATCAACAACTTAAAATATACACTCTTCGGTTATCAGATGAGCCTCAGTACTGAGTGGGCAGGAGAAACTAGAGTCTTAAACGTTTGGCTTCACCAAACTGTCACACACAACTCTGAGGTACCATATTTTCAATTCTCATGGACTAACAGTTGCCCATACAACGACAAACCCTGGAGAAGAGCGAGGGAAAATATCCTGAGTGATAAACGTAGTAGTTCCTGAGTTGTAGTGATTCATAGAGAGATGATTATTTAATGTTTTTTGGTGTTTCTCTCTCTCTCTCTCTCTCTCTCTCTCTCTCTCTTTCTCTTTCTGTGCGCTCGCGCACTTTTTAAGTACTTATATGCTAGAAGAAAATTGTTCCTGATCTGAAGACATTTCGGCATTTTACAGAGTTAACATTATTTTCCTTGTATTATACTAAATGTACTAAGTTTGAGAACTCTTAGTTTCGCTACCCGAATAGAATAATCGACACGAAGCTACGTTAAAAAAATATTTCTAAATTGCATATTCAGTTTTAATGTCGGAAACTTTAAGTTGACAGCGCATTGGCAATGTTTTTACTGGGAATTGTAGGTTGTTTCCATGGCAACCGGCATAAACGACACCCCAGGAGCACGTGGTCATGTCGCGTTGTCAATAGTAAGGTATCTCACCACGGCGAGGCCATTTGTCTAGTGTCAATACTTGTAAGTTGATACATGTAAGACGTTTTATATAAAGTATCTGTATATAAAAAGTAATATAAAAAAAATTCAACTGAATTCCTACTTAGGTAAAAAAAATTTCTTTTAGTTTCTTTTTATTAAATAATTATAACTAATTTAAATATGTATATACATATATCGGAATCATAATATTAAAGTGGTAAAATAAAAAGTTATGTTAATGAATTCATATTTTAAAAAACAGTATTAACATCAAGTGTCATCCACTACAGGTTTAAAAACATTATATATATATATATATATATATATATATATATAAAGAAATAAAACAATTTACAAATACAAGAATAATTTATTGAATTTACAATTCAAAGCTTTTCGTTTGCAAACAGTATCAACATCCTCAGGAACAAGTATGTTGTTTGATTCCTGAGGATGTTGGTACTATTTGACAACGAAAAGTTTTGAAATGTAAATTCAATAAATTATTATTGTATTTGTAAATCGTTTTATTTCTTTATTAATACACAAGAATACATATTATGGTATATATATATATATATATATATATATATATATATATATATATATATATATATATATATATATATATATATATATTATAATATTTATATTATAATTTATATTATAATATTATTAAATATGGTGATATGTTTTCTTGTTATATAGTTAATATATTATAAATATTTCAAAAACAAGAATACTTTTAATACATATATTATTCAAAGCTTTTCGCCGATAAAACAGTACCAGCATCTTCAGAAAAAATAATTATGTAACAAAAAATCTATACAACAAAAAATAATTTTGTAAAAATCTATGTAACAAAAAATAATATTTTGTTACATAATTATTTTTCTTGAAGATGCTGGTACTGTTTTATCGGCGAAAAGCTTTGAATAATATATGTATTAAAAGTATTTCTGTTTTTGAAATATTTTAAATTTATTAATTATACATATATATATATATATATATATATATATATATATATATATATATATGAAGTTAATATATTACTATTGTAAGTAATTTTATCCACCATTAAGTGCAATGATTTTACCTTGTGTGATGAGGCGCCATCATGGTCAAGTGACCGAAAGGCGCCTCATCACACAGGGTAAAATCATTGCACTTAATGGTGGATAAGTTACTTACAATAGTAATATATTAACTTCATAAAGTCAGTGCAACAGAAAATCAATGGATAACGTAAAATATCAAGAATATATATATGTATATAGCTAATAGTAGAAGTTTTAAAAATATCTCACTTTAGCATAAGATAAATATTATATAATTTCGTGTAAGTTTTGGTTTTTTAAATGTTTTTCTACAACGAATCAGTGTTAAAACTTGAAGAAAGTTGTTTATTTTAATCATCATGATATCGCTGATTAAATCATAAATAATAATTTGAGGAAGTAAGTGAAAAGTTTAACATTACATGCTGACGCGTTTCGAAAGCATCGTTTAACTGACCTGCTACATCGAAGGCGAAACCTTGTCTGCTACTTTGAATCGACGGTTCCAAGTTATTAGTTTCCATTTAATTCTTTAAATACTGTAATTCTTTGAAGTAGTACTTTTAATAGATTTAATAACAATTAAATGTTTTTAGAAATGTTTAAACGTGAAAGTTAGTCACAAAAATTGTTTTCTCAAAGAGATCGAGAGCCTATAACAAGATGACGCGGCTATTGATGTGCTTCTAAAGTATGATTTTCCATTGAAATTTATCTCTCAGTTTATAGAAGTAACAATAGCTAACTCTTAGCGGTGTGGAGCAGTTTAGTTAGTTGAGCAATAACACGGACTCCGCTCGAAACTGAGAAGATCGAATTGTTACAAGTATTTTCTCTTCTCATCTACTCGTGTTATTTAAGTACCAGGTCGCACGTGCTTCATTAACAATTGTAAAACAATATTTTAAAATAAAAATAACCTCAAAAAAGCATCGGGATTTTGTACAGAAAGGTTTGAACTTTTATTTAGGCACTTACTAAATTGAAATATATTATTTTTCTATTGTTTTAGCTTTAAAAATTGCAATTTTTGAGTCTTATCAAATTTAAATTGTTTATAACTTGAAAACAATCTATTTTAGAGAAACCTTACAAGAGATTTTTTTAAAGAATGGTCCAAAAACAATAAAATAACTTTTAGTTATTTTTTAGGCTCTGTGTCTAAAGCCTAAAAGTTGATTTTCATTTGTTTTAAAAATATTGGTTCAAACAAATTGGAATAATTCTCGCGTAGGAGATCTCTTGAACTTTATTCTGTAGCATCTCACGAAGGCGATTATTTAAAAAAAAACACATAAAAATATTCTCCCAACAAACCCGAGGTTTCGTCTTGTAAACGAGCTGTTGTTGTTCTGATATATATACGAGCTAAATTTGGACTGTAAATAGTATACTACAAGTTTAAGCTATAAATGGCTTGTAAGTTATAAATACAATACAAACATTGTTGCTAAGACTACGGAGTAAATGTGTGTGTGTGTGTGTGTGTGTGTGTGTGAGTGAGTGTGCGCCGCGTGCGTGCGTGTGTGTGCGCGCGTGTGTGCGTGCGTGTGTGTGTGTGTGTGTGTGTGTATGTGAGAGAGAGAGAGAGTACATTTTATAGCAGTTCTGGAGCTCTCCTAAATACTAGTATTACAAGGTTAAAGAGAAAACCCTTTCAACACTGTCCAGTCTGTCCACTTGTGCCCAGACAAAATAAAATAGTTTTAAGGCCACCGAAAAGCTCCGCAATAAGATAAATTCAATGAACAAAAGGATGACGTAATCGTAGTTTTTATACCTATTTGTTAGTCTTGAAATTCTTTGCTTCAACTGGGCTACAAGAGGCCGTTAGCGCTTGGTTATAAAAGGCCTTTTATCCCGGGAGATGATGGGTTGCCAACACTCCACTGTGGGGCAGGAGCACAAAGCCTAGGTTTTCTCTTTTTCGATCCATAGGAACTTTTTAAACATTTCCAGATATAACTACTTATCCAAAACTAGTTATAATGTGTCGAAAGTGTATCTTACTAAAGGATGTTATCTCTCTAAAAATATACAGGTAGTGACGTAAATTCGCAAACATGAAGTCGAAGCCTGAATTGAGTTGAAAACATTACCTATATGTCTGCTAGATTGCCGTCTCTTATGCCTGCGACTCTTTTCTGTTAGACATGCCTACTACTATCGTCTCTTACTTTTGTCTGCTGTTCACGCTATCTAAACATGTCTGCCTCTCTTGTTATTCATTCTTGTCTGCTACTCTTTTTTGTTAATTATGTCTACTATTGTCGTCTCTTACTTTTGTCTGCTGTTCATGCTATCTATTCTTGTCTGTTACTATTTTGTCTGCTACTATTTTATGTTACTTTTTCTGTGACTCTTGTCTGCTACTCTTTGACATTCATTCTTGTCTGTAATATTCTTTTCTGTTGGTCATGCCTACTGTTGTCGACTCTTTTCTGTTAATCATCTTTGTCACTTTTCTTACGTTTTCTAAGCTCTTGTCATTCTTTTTTGTTTACTATTTTTTCGTTTGCCATGTCTACAATTACTATATAGTATACTATGTCTACTATTACTTTTCTCTGCTGTTCTTGCTATATATAATTGGCTGATACTCTATGTTCTTAATCGTATCTGCCACTATTTTATGTTACTTTTCTGCACCTCTTGTTTGCTACTTTTGCCTTTCATTCGTATCTGCTACTGTTTTCTGTTAGTCATGCCTACTATTGACATCTTTTACTTTTGTCTGCTGTCCATACTATCTATTCTTGTCTGTTATTCTTTTCTGTTAATCATGTCTACAACAACTTTATGTTACTTTTTCTGCGACTCTTAGCTACTCTTGACATTCATTCATGCCTGATACTCTTTTATGTCAGCCAATTCTGCTACTGTTGCGTTATATTTGTCCACTACACATGTCAATAATAAAGTGGCTAGTAATTTTGAATTAAATTTGTTCCTTTGGAATTTCAAACTGTATTTTGTGACTTTTAAGAAGCATTAACGAGAGCCAAAGGGAAATACGCGTATTGTTAAAGCAAAATAAAATTAACCAATCGGTTCAACATTACGCAAAAAATCGCCAAACAGATGGATATACGCAATATGTCCGTGGGATGTCCGAAAATAAACGAGTCATATTTTTCTCAGTCAGCCTGTATGATTTATGTCAAGAATAGATTTTTATTTTCAGCTGTGTGACTCCATTAAGTTTGTATGGCTTTCTTTAATTTCTTTCTATGGAATTTTCTTAGAGTCTTTGTTAATGAGTGCCCATTGTAACCCTTATTGTTATAGGCCCATTTATTTAACAATTACCTATACAGGAGTTTATACAAATACTGGAGATTTGGCATTAAAAATCAAGATAAAAATGTCAATCATTAAGTAAATTATAATTTCAGGACTTATTAGGCATGGTACTAATAAAACTACAGTTTTTTTTAAAACGGTTTATACTTTTCTTTCTTAGAAGGGTCACGACATTTCCTAGGGAGTCTATATAATATCTTTCATCCTGTAGGTAAATTAAAGACACTTTCTTATCACGTTTACTAATCCTATTCAATAACATCTTGGTGGAACTCTGTCGTGAATAGTTAATTAAAATGCTATTTTCATGTTTCAACATATTTATTATATTGTGTCGATCGAGTTCTATGTTATGCAGCAGTTGTCAACCTACACTTAATCAATTAATACGAACAAAAAGTTTTAAGTAAGTTCCCAACTTGGGCCAACAAAAACAAAATTTATTTTGGTTACTTTTTTTTAAATAATCACTATCAATATAAATAAAGTAACATAACCTATGAGTTAAAACAGCTGTTCTACCACATAACGTATAACATAAAATCAGCTGTTTTATGAAACCGTACGTTATCACTAGGCTATCATTAAGCCAAGTGGGACAAATTAACTACATTTCATACCTTGGCCCTTTTTTAAAAAGTTTTTCCCACCTAAAAAACTAAAATTAATTCATTAAAAAATATAATTTATGAATTAATGTTTGAAAAAACTATTTCAACATCAAGTGTCATCTACTATAAGTTTTAAAAAAAATGTATTTAAACGTGAGTGGATCAATAAAAAGTAATATTTTATTAACGATCACAAAATTTAAACAAGTTTATATATGTATATATATATATATATATATATATATATATATATATATATATATATAAAGAGAGTGTAATCTAATAGAAGGAATTGAAATTTATAAAGTTTAAATACAATTTTAATTTGTAGGTATTGTTAACGCGATGCCACGCAAACCGCATCGTCATCTGTTGGCATCGGCAACATAAACTAGCCAAACTAGCTCTGGAAAGTCTGTATGATCTTTAAGTCTTTAAGCGAAATTTGCTTTTTTACTTTTCTAACTAATTTTAACATCAGATTAAATTCTACATTTACTTTAGAACAACAGACGCTCTACCTCTATATTACGTAGCTAATTTCATACTTTACCGAATAATATTATTCGTGGGTAAAATTCCTTTAACACCATGATTGGAAACAGAAACTGTTGTAAAAGTTGAAAATTTAAACAATTTTTTTCCAGTCTAATATTACTCAGCCATGTGTATCTAACCGTGTATAAGGTATTTACCTCTCTTCATCTAGGCTAACAGGTTTATTTTAGATAAGCTAGTGATGTAATAATCTTTCCTATCCCGGCATTAGAGGATGTTTTTTTTTAGTCTTACCTAGTTCTTCGTATCCTTCTGTATCCTTCTCATCAAAGGAGTGTAACATGTAGGCACCTCTTTACGACCCCAATAGAGAGCAGGTGATGTTATAATCTCAATGGGTTTTATATCTAAGATTAATTCTTAATCCTTTCGTTTTCCCTCGTAGGTGATTGTCCCACAGTCTAGGAAAGTCTTACGATCTGAGACAGCCACACAACCTACGTATATTTTGCCCCCTTTTACAACCAATCATGCTTATTTTTTTTAGTGGCTCTAAAGCTGTGTGAAGAAAGTTTAAACTTTGGATGCCATAAGCGAAAATGTGAAATATGGGCAAATTTACGAGAAAAACATACCCAACATTATGTATTCTAAACCCAACGTACTGGTCTGTGATAGTGACTCTAAAATAATGTAAATGGCAGTTTATACTTTGGACGCCACAAGAAATCGGAAACAGTATATGTGCATATGAAAACAAACTACAAACCGATGTAATACATACAATTTAAAGTTTATAGTTTTGATAATGGAGTTAATCCGAAACGTGTTAGTGAAGAAAAATGTTTTGATGTTAGGAAAAATAGAAAAATTTACTCAAATATTCCAACGGTTACAAAGATGATTATATTCAATGTAGATTATTTTTTGCAAAACTACCCATCGTTTCTCCTTTAGGTGCACATTTTCTAGCAACCCTGGCCACTATTACTTTTTCTGTCATCTAATACATCTTTTATAATTTGGAAACCCATAAATAGAACGCTTTTGGCATATGAGCCATTTTTATATATTAAAGTTCTTCATAATGCACGAGAGACGCTCGAATACGCATGTAATGTGTCCCTTCTGAATAGAGATAATTTTACAAAGTACTCGCGTCTAATTAGCGCAAAGTAATATGGCCGAAGAGTGCTCGCGTGATGCTTTGCTTTCCCTAGACAGTGGATAACATTACCGCGTGCCTGTGGGACACGTAAAGAAACAGGTTTGGACGTAAAGAAAGGAAAGTAACAAAACTTTGTTGCATATTGCTTACACAGTTAGCAACTTCAGAATATTTTGTAAGTATTTGATTTTCGTATAGCTATGCAGTTTTGGTTATTTATACTTTGTTACATGCTATAGTGGTTCCACTATTATAGCAACGAGTTTGGATCGAAATAAAGATTGTATTATTAACGCTTTTCACTTGTCACAACGGGCCGTATTTAATAACTTGTTTTTCTTTAAAACACTTCATTGGATTACCGCAAATATATAAACACTTTCACACTGCTTTTTATTACAATTTAATGCTGATAGTATCAACTTAGCTGACACTTGAGCGATCGATAGGAGAAATGTACTACTCTTGGTTAAAAACATTATTTTGTTAAGTGACAGCAATATAATCAAAGGATTTGCAAATTTTGTATACTTAAAATTAATTCAACGAGACAGCTTGAAAAGAAAAATAGTGCCAAAGTGTCGCGAAATGAATCTACAACAGCACCACAATGGACAAATCTTCATTTTGCATAAAACCCTTAAAAGACCATCACAGGCTTCGATTATTAAGGCAGATTTACTCCAGTGATTAATAATCCTTCTCTCTAGTCCTTCTTAATTCCACCTACCTTTATGTATACTCCTTACAATGGGGGTGTAACAGCTATCTACCCCTTCATACGCCTTATGAGAATGTAGGACCTCTTAAGGTACGCAACCCTGGTTTATTGAGATTATGTATTAGACGTAAGCATATTTTTGCGTTTATTAAGTCTTGAATTATTAATAATTGATGCCTTGATCCCAGGAGAGGATCAAGAACTTCAATCTGGGAGGCACAACAGCTGTATAAAAACCTACTGAGGAGAGTGTATAATTAATTTTCTCAGCAAAAACGTAATGTAATCAGGTATTTATTGTAAAGTTCAAAGTAATTCACTGTTTTGAAACAATCATCCCCTATTTCACAAGTAAATATATACTTTTAATATCAACTTATTTTTAATTACTACAATTGTATCTAGTGAAAGTTTTGACTGTCCGGGGAGGATGTGTCCCTTGTGCTCCTTAGAACCGTTACTTCATGTTGAATGTTAGAACCGCCCATCCCTCGTGACAGCCAGCCTCTGGCAGACTGTCTAACATGCCCGAGCGGTTAGTAATCCTAAGGCGCGTGAAGGATTCAGAATTATTGTCCATGTACCAATCTATTGAACTGTTCCCATGGAAAATCAGTATATAGTGTAATGATACTGTACGGTAGTGTAGCGGGTAACTGTAGCGTAAGAGTGGGGATGAAAAAACCTGTCAAAAAATAAACCCTCTCAGGAAAAATCATGCAGGAGCACTAGGGCTAGTTTGACCTTATGCTATAGAATAAGGGGAGGTATTACGTTACAAATACCTTATTGGTGTGACTATGGTGTGAGTGACATGCACATCTTCTTCTGCTGCCTACTCGAAACTGAAGAGGCATGCAGGATCAAGTTAGTAAATCCGTTGAAGCAGCCTAGTAGGCGATGTATAGACAATAGAGCTCCAGTCAGGGTCAGCGTGAGTGAATGCGTGTGGGGTTGTCTCATCTTCTGCGGTTTTTCCGAATTTAGATGGAGTATAAGGTAGACCTTGACAAAACGTTGGTCTACTTCTGGGACGCTACCCTGACCGCATGATCTTCAATACCAGGGATTTTATGTCTCTACTCTTACTCATATATATTTTTCGTAATTAATACTGTTTCAATTTTAGGGAACATATTTAATAAGGATTTTAAAACATTTTCAGTTGTTCATTGTTTTTATTTACTAAACATTTACTTTTTCTTCTAGTAGTTTTGTCCCGTCTTATATACATCTTGGTCAAATTTTCAATCGTTAGTCAAATACTTTTTATTCATCCACTCAAACTCAAATACTTTCTTTAAAACTTGTAGTGGATGTAATACAGTTTTTTCAAATTTTAATTGAAAAATTTAATTTGAATTATTAAATTTAACGAATTAATTTGAGATCTATAAGAGAAAAAACTTTTCACAAAAGGGACAAGTATGCAATATAGCTATTTCGTCCCATTTGGCTTAAAATAAGTGATAACGTATGATTTCATAAAACGGCTGATTTTATGTTATAGGTTATGTAGTAGAACAGCTGTTTTAACGCATGGGTTACGTTACTTTATTTATATTAATATTAATTATTTAATAAAAAGTAACTAAAGTCAAATTTTTCTTTCTTTATTGAGTAGAAATTGACCCAAAAAAATTGTTCATATTAGGCTTTTTTTACGATAAAAAAAGGAAAAAGAAATCATTTGATCATAAACAAAACAACTAAGAAATAAATCGAATGGGGTTAATTGTTCTAAATTTAATCAAGTTTGAACTTTTTGCACAGCCTTATCTGGCAGCTATTGAATCACTTAGAGTCCAAGGATGTGTCGAACACGCGACGGGTCCCTTACAAGGCGTTTATTTGCATAATGGATTTATTCCGTGGTTACTGCGAAAATGTTTTAAATTTGCAGTTTATCGTCACGGTGCTGTAAAGAGTTGTGAGACTTTGTACTAAATCGTGATATTTTTAGTACCAAGATACCAGCTTATTTCTTTCTAAACTAAATTCCTGTTTGTGGGAAGCGGACAACAATATAAGAAAGTGATGTCCTGCACTCAGGTATTACCTTCACTCTACTTTCCCGAGACACATTTCCTCTTATAGCATTATATTTATTCAGTTTCCCCCATACCCCGTTTCTTTCTTAAATTTCTCAGTGAAATATTTATTTATATTTCTTTCGCTCACCTGTCCTTTGCTAACTTTCCCACCTGCTGTTTTCAATTCGCTTTCAAACCACATTTCAGTGTTTATTCTGGTTTATGCATGTTAATATTCCAACCCATGAGCAACATAACAATTTATCAGTCATTATGTGGCTTCATTTTCATCATAATATACCTCATTTCATCAATTACCGTAATACGTTTTACGGTGGCTTAGTCTAGTAGAACTGTATTTCTTCTATAATTTCTATAATTTATTAAATATCTATTTTTTTTTACCTCTTGAACGTACTCATATTTCGCTATCTTTTCCATGCCCGAGCCATACCATTTTTTTATAGTATCAGAGTTGACGATACCTTGTGTCCATTAAAAACCAGTTAAACTCAATTTTGAACCTCAAATCAAATATTTGTAGTAAAGAGTCAGATGTGTGAAATCGTAGATATAAAACACAGATGGATTTTCAGATACATCTTTAAACAGAATCTTATTCAGCTATATTATGCTCCGGAACAGTCGCAGTATCTAATGCCAGGAAAAACGGTTAATCCGTCACCTAGTCTATATATATATATATATATATATATATATATATATATATATATATATATATATATATATATATATATATAGAGAGAGAGAGAGAGAGAGAGAGAGAGAGAGATTTTTTGGACTAGGAGACTGACAGACTTACCTTGGTAAGAGTCCACTCTGTAGTCTTGAAATAGAAACACATAAAAGCACTTAAACTATGATATATTTCAACCACACAGTGGTCTTTGTTAATCGAAGAGAAAACACAAAAAGAAATATGAGAGAATGAAATAAAATAATTGTAATCACAGATTGTGTAGAGTAGAAATCAGATGCACAGATTAAAGATATATATATTGTTTCCATGAACATATGAGTGATTATAGTTTATATAAGTCTGTCAGGAGAAAAGAGATAAGGCTATTTGGAAAAAAAAATTATCTGATGTTGAGGTTAGGGGATTCTCTGGACTTGGTATACCACTGGTATGATAGTTCCCACCTTCTCAGTTCTGAGGGATTGCAATCAGGGGGGAGTGATTTAATTATTTTTGTGGTATAGCAAGTCATCAAAAGTTGTGATGTTGTGACTCGCAGCATGTTGAGCTGTTGGTCTATCCATATTCATAATTTTAACATCATGTCTGTGGCCATTCATTCTGATATTCAGACCATCCGTGGTCAGGCCTATGTACTGTGCTGAGCAAAGTTTACATTGTAGCTGGTATATGACATTTTTCGATGTACAATTATGATGACCCTGTATTTTGAAGACCATTTTTGTTGTTTGGCTGTTGAAACTATTTGCTGAGGGGTGTATTGGACACGTCTTGCATCTAGGTCTATTACATGGGAAGGAGCCATGAGGAAGTTTGTGTGGTTTCTCTGCATCAGGGTCTGGTAGTTTAGGATGTACTAGGATGTTTTTCAAGTTGGGAGGTTGCTTGTACCAAATTTGCGGTGGATCGGTGAAAAGATTTCCTCTCCTCTCCTCCTCTCCTAACTTCCTTGGCTAAGCTAAATGCGTTATTTCCTTCAAGTTTTTCTTGTATACTTTTCTCCAGGTTGATGTTTTTAAAACAACATAATTTCTTAAATTGTTTTTAAGCATTCAAAGTGCCAAAGGGTTACGTTAGGTGAGTCAAAATGTGCTACAATGGCATGCGTCAAATTCCTTGGCACCTGTTATGCCACACGCAACGAGGAGCCAATATGTTTTAGAAGCATTAGGCTCTGCATTGTTTCAATTATGGACTTTATAATCCGCTTATTATCTAGTTCTGCCACTAACTAAATCCTTATCGCACCTGGCGAAGGTTTGCCCAGATTTTCTCGTTATTTATAATATTATTAGCGCACGAATTCCATAATAGTCCTTCCAATTCCTATTATTTCCTGGCTAACTATGAACAAGTAGTACTTGTTTCAAGTCAATTCCTACTGAGGTCAACAAATAAAAATATTAAGCAACTTTTTGTTTCATAATTACAATATTATAAATATGTATAAATAGAATATGTAAATGTCATAACAGAATCACAACATTAAATGCTAAAATAGAAAGCGAATTTCCTGCAATTTTCCATTTTCTTCTCTATGTAGTATATGGTGTTGGACTATTATTTTTGTTTGTTATTAATTATTCGATTTCTTTTTTTTGTTATTAATTTATGAAGCTGATGGTGATCTATAAATTTCTCATTCTAATCATCTGTTGTAATGATTCACTATTGCAAGAAATTAATTAAAATTTGAAAAAAACTGTATTAACATCAACTGTTATCTACCACAAAAATGTATTTGAAATATATTGGATAAATATGAAATTATTTTGTTAACGATTGAAAATTTGTACAAGATGAATATATATATATATATATATATATGTATATATATATATATAT
Organism: Prosapia bicincta; assembly: GCA_036971475.1. Lineage (NCBI taxonomy): Eukaryota > Metazoa > Arthropoda > Insecta > Hemiptera > Cercopidae > Prosapia > Prosapia bicincta. Next base: position 209,384,491 of record JBAIZL010000004.1, read on the forward strand.
ATATATATATATATATATATATATATATATATATATGAGAGTGTGAGCTGATAGAAGAAATTGAATAATTAGTAATAACTACTATAAAAATTAGTTAATGGAGACCAAAGAACAAAATATGAATAGTTTTTTACACTCACAATATTATAATATTATTAAGTATAAAATATAATAATTATTTATATAAATTACAGTGGGTAAAGTGGTCAAGTATTTTTGCTTAAAGTGGCATATTTTCGGGGACTATATTGGAGCCCTCTTTTAAAGCAAAGTAATTTTCTAAATTACAGATCCAATATAGAACGATAGGACAAACCAAAATCACCCTCTCTAATTCCTTCTACTAGTACCGCTCTCCCTGAATATATGTACGTATATATCTTGTTGAAATTTTCAATTGTTAATAATATACTTTTTATTCATCCACTCAAGGACAAATACATTTTTTAAAACTCGTAATAAACGACACTTGATGTTAATACAGTTTTTTTGAAATATTAATTCATTAATTGATTTTAATAAATAATTTGGCTCTTCTAATTTTCTGTCATACATACATACATATTTATATTAATTGCAATAATTTAATAAAAATGGAGTAAAACAACATTTTTCTTTGTTGGCCTAACCACGAATTTACTTGAAACAAACTGTTAACTTGTTTACTACTCAAGGTCTACTATTTTTTTGTTTCCAAACAATTTCATAGTTTGCAGTTTTTATTTGTAAAACTATTTCACTTTTCTACAACCGATCTGTCTTCAGGAAGAAATATTCATTTCCATTTCCAAGTAAATGTAGACGGGTTAGATTTACATAAAACTGTACACATAAGATATAAGCTATAAATAATTTTTATCTGTCATTGACGAAGGAAACAGGGTTGTCGAAACATGTTTGGAGCTAGAGTCTTGAAAAGATTATTGTGCGAATAGATTTTATTGTTGTGTGTACCGAAAGTCGATTGGAAATCCTAAGCTTAAAATTAATTAATTTTTATTGGTTGTTAAAGATACACTATAGAGGAGTCAGGGGCTCTATTCGGGCAAACACAATATTAGCGTGAAACAGGTCCATTTGTTTGGCTGTTATATCAAACATTTTATTGTGTCCAAACTCATCGCATTACAAAGCAGTTTGTAATGTACGATTGTCGGTAAATATTTAATGGTGATATTTTATTGGCTGTTAACATCGGAGGTAGATTGGTCGATACGGACAGTGTCGCACGCACGCGATGTTGTGGCGCGCAATCACAGTTTTATGCATTAATTATTTACCATTACATTATAGATAACCTAGAGGGAGAACAGCGTATGTGAGTTCGATGTCAGTAAACATCGATTTCGTTACAACTGAGTGAACTTATAGATTTCTCTTCAGGTAGATTTCATCACCCTTTGTTTTATACTCAAAAACCTTTAGCTTCTTATTTGCTTTTCTATGCTCTCGACACTTACCACTTCTGTATAAGGCCGTTGGATAGCAGCCATGGCCATCTAATGCATCCCTTATGACGCTCACACATGTCCGGTTATTCTACTATGTACATTACCTTAACCTATGCAAGACCGTATTATATCCTACCTTAATCATGTCCATATTTACAATTCCCCTCTCTTCTTAATAGGTGACAATACTCGTGCTAGCTGATCAAACCTTTTATAAAAACATTCGTTCTGCCACTCGGGGGAGTCCCGACAGAAATGATAACAAAATAGAGCAAATGTTTCAACGAAAATCGCCGAAAATATGAATTTATACAATCTCTATTCCATCGTTCAATTTTTACATCTTTGTTTGAAGAATGTATTTCATAAAAGCTAATATTTCTTGTAGTTAATAATAAAAAAATGTGGGCAACAAAAACATTAATTAGATGTTTACTGGACAACAAATCATTCAAATCAGTTAAAAAGTATAAGACTGAAGCCTAAAAATGTTTTCTTTCAAAAATTAGATTAAAAATACATAACTTATTGTACTTACGATTTTACTAAGGTCCAAAATCAATAGACGCGATATAATGCAGTACCTGAAAAAAGCGAAATCATAAAAAACGCTTTGTAGGCACTTATTGAAAAATATAATTGTATCTGTTGAAAAAATACATATCTGGAGATTTGATATGAATGCCCAAAATTCTTGATTCCACCGTCAATTGTATAAACTGTTCTAAATCATCTTCTTCGTGCTCCACAAAGGAAAGTTCATGCTGTTCGTATTATCGAACATTAAAAAAAAATTTCAATTCCAAAGACCTTGCAACAAACTTTCATTTTAGTCTCCGGGCGATTTTTCCAAATTACCTTAAAAAAACAAAGTAAAAGTAAATCTTTTAGGAAAAATATTTTGTTTACTCCGTAAGCATTATACCATTTTTACGTAAGAACCATTATTGAACCCCTTATTTTTGTGTGTTTAAAAACATTTTTTTGCTTATTTTAGCTTTTATAGTTTAAAGGATACAAAGTTTCCAGTACAGCGCTTTCCCTACGATTTCCCCCTCTCCCCCCCCCGGTATGTCGACCACGTTAGGGGGTGTCGATATACTATTTTACAATCACTCAAGTGCCCAAAACAATAATCTGAAATAAAATTGCGTTAGGTTTTCAGTTCATGCTCAACCCCCTTTAGATCCTGGACTAGTAGGGGGGGGGGAGCGTAAACAATTTAACATAACCAGGCTTGTAGCTATTTTGTAATCTTTTATTTCGAAAGGTATAGTGTAATGAAATCTTTGTGTTGTAAAGAGAGGTTATTTTTTATATTTTGTTGAAATAATTGATTTTTGGGAGTTTTGCTAAAGTTTTATTACTTTCTTCTTGCTCCTTAAAACGTTATACATCGCCATGTAACTTTAATTAGTTTACAGTATTTTTTCGTACGAGACTGATATAAATACACATAAAAAATTTGTATACTAAGGCAAGAAGGGCAGAAATAGAGTACTAACCCAACTGAAGGCTAAGCGAAGAAGAGCAAAATGTCCATTACTTTAAGGTATGGTAAAATAAACACATCGTTTTCTGCTTAAAGTCAATTTACATTAAATTAAAGTGGCATTGCCTAATATCATGTTTGGTTAATATTGCATGCCATAATAGAATCTTGAAAATAAATACAGTCTCTAAGTATATAAGGGGTATTTTATGTGATAGGCTTATACAATACGGTATAAATTGTAAGTAAACAGAAATGATCCAGATTCACAATGAGTCTAAAGCTTAGTTAATCACGTTTCACCAACAAACGCTTTTTTAATTTGTGATTTTTCTGAATTGTTTAATTTGCTTGACCCCAGGATCATTTGTGTAATTACAGTTAGATTAGGACGAACTCTTCCGTAAATGGCGGGAACGTTCAAGGTACCGAATTAGACTTATCAAGGAACACGTGTGCAATTGGGTGGTTTAGTCATAGGCATTTAAATAGGTCTCTGCTTTTTTACCTCCACATGGCCATTGCCGGAAGTACATCATGGATCTCTCCTAAGGAGATGATAGGTCACAACACACACACACTTTCCCTTGTAAGCTCTCTCTTTTCTCCCCTCTCTCCCTCTCTCTCTCCCTCTCCCTCTCTCTCTCCTTCCTTCTCCCCTCTCTCTCTATCCCTCCCTCCCCTTCTCTCCTTCCCTCTCTCTCTCCCTCCCTCTCTCCCTCCCTCTATCTCTCTTTCTCCCTCCCCCCACAATCAGAACATGTTTCTCCTAATCTTTCTTAGACATAAGTTGGTGGATTGTAAAGTCTAAAATAAGAAAGATTGTAGAAATAAAGCGACTGGTCACGAGCCAAGCATTGTCATTTATTAATATAATAGAGACGTATCGATAACATTCGTTACCATCTTCAGGCCTAGTATGTTAGAAAGGTTTTCTCCACTCATATTTAAAAGCATAACACAACACTAAATTTGTTTATTTGTTTACAAATAGTTTATTGTGTTTTGGTTTGACTATGCTTGTTAACAAAAAGTCACATCCAGTGTTATGTTTACTTTTTTGAATACAAATGAAGAAAAACGTTCTAAGATACTAAACCTGAAGATGGTAACGAATATGTTATCGAAACGTCGCCAATAAATTAATAAATGACAATGATTGTCTCGCGACAAGTCGTTTTATTTCTACAAAATTTAAACATAGCGAATGTAACATGAAAACTAAATAAAGCTTGTAATTCACCAGCGTTGTACACACAGACCTTAAGGCTGCTGCTGATAAGAAACCAATAATCGTTATGGGTGAAATTGTATTTCCAATCCAGAGAGCAATGAATATTTAGTGAAATAAGGCGGCATCAAACCTTACAGCTGACTGGTCAAAAGCCCTATTGGACCATATCTATGCTTATTCATAAATTTTGTAAATAGCGTGTGAATTCTTTAACAAAATTCGATAGGAAGTAGTAAATATTTAGTGTATACTAGTTTATTTCCTTTTATAAAACTTGAGGTTTTGGGAACTACGGTAGTTATTTTTAGTTATCAATATTCACTATCGTTCACTGGTAACTTAACTGTTTGTTTATTTATGTTTGTTCTCATATTAAGAATAGAAGAGCTAGGCACGGAATCTTAAAACCTTTTTTCTGTTTACGTTAGCGCCAACATACCTTAATAAAGAAATTTCTGGTAAACTTAAGCAACAGTTGTTTGCCCCCATTATTCAGCGTTCGTTACATCTTTGTTTACGTCCATTGTATGTAGTTTTCAGAAATAAAAACCATTTTAAATTATATTAGTTAGTTTTTTTACAATACACCCGTCAAATTAGGAAGTCCACTGATCAGCAAGTACACCCTGATTTTTTCTAAGTCTCCTCTCTCGTCCACGTCAATCGGAAGGACACTTTGGCGGTACAACGCTCTATCAATGGCTTAATCCTTATGTCCATTGCTTCTAAGCCCCTCCCTTATTGCAATAAGTTCATGATCCCTTAAATAGATATCGTTTAATTTGTGAGACCAAGAGAAGAGCGTGTCCGCAACAGCCTGGATCTGTGATGGGTGGTGGTGTGAGTCGGTTTTCTGTAGACCGAACGGTGAACACAACCATTCTGACCCTTCCTAACCTAAACGTCCAGAAACGGCAAGCAACCATCACTCTCTAGTTCCAAGTGAAAAATATCCTGGAGTGGCGAGAGTTGAGGTACGAAAGGATCTTAGCAGGTTCTGTGCCACCATGTTGCCAAATCATAAAGACGTCATCCACATAACGAAACCAAGCTTTAGGCCTGAGAAAAGCACAATTCAAGCCGTCTTGCTCAAAGGACGTCATAAAAATATTAGCTATAGTTAGAGAAAGAGAAGATCCCATAAGGGCACCATCAAGTTGCCTGTAAAACTGTCCATTAAACATAAAGTAAATCTTTAGCCAGATCTATGATATGTGAATGGAGCTCTTCAAAAATGGACATCCTCTAAAGCACTTCATCAATAGGAATGCTAGGAAATAGTGACCTGACATCCAAACTAGCCATTATGTCATTTTCCGTTTTATGCACTGCAAAATAAACGGATGTACTCCGGATATTAACTATTCATCATATGTTTCCTTTCATGAAGGAATACGTATCAGTATATATAAATAATTAAATAAATATATATATATATATATATATATATATATATATATATATTTAATAAATTAAAAATATTTCATAAACAAGAATACTTTTAATGAATATATTCTTGTTTATGAAATATTTTTAATTTATTAACTATATTACAAGAAAACATATCACCATATTTAATATATATATATATATATATATATATATATATATATATATATATATATATATATATATATTTATTTATATTTATATATATGTATATGTATATATACATACACACACACACACACACACACACACACACATATATATATATATATATATATATATATATATATATATATATATATATATATTAAAACAACATAGGTTATTCAAATACAAGAATATTTATTAATTTATATCCAAAGCTTTTCGTTGGTAAACAGTACCAACATCATCATGATTGAAAATTACAATAATGTAAGCTTAGGCCTAAAACATGTTTTGTGTGTGTGCGTATATATATAAATATATATATATATATATATGTGTGTGTGTGTGTGTGTGTGTGTGTGTGTGTGTGTGTTCGCGCGCGCGCGCGCTGCGTGTGTGTGTGTGTGTGTGCGTATATATATATATATATATATATATATAACATATATATATAACATATATATATAACATATATATATAAAACAATATTTTAAAATTGTTTTGGGCTATGCACAAGGAGTGATCACAGTTTATAAATTTTCGAAACAAGTTTATTTGCTTTAACCTGCGTTCACAACAAAATTCCAACCTGCGTTCTGGCGTGCTAAATCCGACCGAAATGAAATAGGCTAATTACTTAAACATCCAAGCCTGCCCACTTTCCCTCAGTTAAAACGCTAAGTTATCAGTTCCAAACGGGGCTTACATATACATGTCACATAACCTCAATCCCCCTTCTAAACAAGTTAAACCGTTTTAGAGTCTGCACGCAGAAACTATACGTATGTATTGCGTGTTGGCCGACAATTTGAGTTTGTTCCGTCCTAACGCCGGTGCATTGATCAGACTGTAACAGCCTAGCCAACGAATATTGATGTAAACGCTCTCTAGAGCAAAATTTTTGAAATCATTGCGAATTGTAAAGATTTAAACTATAGTCGCTCAAACGTTCTTGTATGGAGGGAGAATAGTCATGAAAAGAGCGGTTTAAGGGCCTTATTATATGTATATGTATTATGTGAATATTATTTATTTTATTATAATTAAATAAGTAAAAGTATAACGTGTAGTATTTTAATGTATAGATCAGTGTAAGAGAAGTATTTTTATTACTTTTGATTTTGTGTTAGTGATTTCTATAATACATATAGAATTATACTAATAAAATTTCAGCTTAGGTCAGCTAATCCAGTTTTCTAAATTGCAAATTAAGTACTATTATACATGCAGTGGGAGATGTTGAAAGTGTTTTGAATATAAGAAGCTATAAATTTTTAGTGGTGATGAGTAAAATCACGAGACGGCAATCCATCAGCGTTGATCTCAATCATAATTTCTGAATCTTCATCTTAGAGAATGTTTGCTCACATAGCCTATATAAGTTTAAGTTCATATCACATTATTTTTATTAAATTCTTTCTATCAGCTCACATTCTCTTGATATATATCCCGTACAAATTTTCAATCGTTGATAAAATACGTTTCTATTCATCCAATCAAGTTTAAATACATTTTTTAACCTCTATTGGATGACAGTTTTTCAAATAATTAATTATCCAACAAATTAATTATAAAATGTGTGGTCCAGCCGAATTTAAAGTGAGAACCTTCATTTTCGAAGTCCAGCGCTTTAACTCTGTGCCAACTTTACAAAACCTAGAAATATTTTTCTCAAAGATGTATATGAATTTATGCTGTTGCCATGGTTACCACACAATATCATAAATAGTGCTCTAGGGTAACTAAAATAAAATTTTCCTTTGTTATCCTCAATAGGAATTTACTTACAATTTTTTCTTTTTTTATTATGTATTTAACAATTTAATTTAAAACAATGATAATCGTGTGTTACAGGTAAGGAGGGGACAAGATGCAACACATCAAGCTGATGGGAAGCAAGGGGGACCCTTTGTGCCCCCTCGGATTCCACCCGCAAGTACGTTGGCCCACGAGGTGTAAGAGATGCTTCAGGTAAATGCTTATTGTTATAATATTTCTTTAAGGTAAAGTAAGTTCCTTTACCTGGATAGGAATGTATGATTTACATTTCCACTTACGAATTAAACTGTTTAAGTAGAAAGAAAGTTGTAGAAAGTATATTCCTGTTTCATCTCTGTAGAACATTCCATTTTCCTAGTATTTGTTGTGATTTTTCAATTCCTTCTATGAGTACAAACTCTCCTTACTATATATATATCTTGTTCAAATTTTCAATCGTCAAGTTCAAATTCATTTTTTCTTTAACTTGTAGTGGATTACACTTGATGTTAATACAGTTTTTCAAATATTAATTATATTTAATATTGAATTAATTTTTGTTTCATATTGGAGAACTTTTCACAAAAGATGCAAGTTATGCAATATAGTTATTTAGTCCCATTTGGCTGAAAATAAGTGATAACATTTGATTTCATAAAACAGCTGATTTTAGGTTATAGGTTATGTGGAAATAACAGCTGTTTTAACGTTTAGGATATGTTACTTTCTTTATATAATTGTAATTAGTTAATAAAAAGAAAATAAAATTTTCTTTGTTGACCACAGTAGGAATTGACTAAAAATTTTATGTTTATATTACTTGTTCATTTGCAAGTTAGCACCAAGTTCATTCAAAAAGTGTGAAAATTTAAATCTCGTATGCGAAACATTTCACTGTAAGCAGAAAAAACTAGGTTGTTTCTCTCGGGGGAGTGTCGACAGAAGTAAAAACCTTTATACCCACGTTTACAAAAATTTTGGATTCAGAAAAATATATTTAATTTGCATGAGAAATTACCTAAACATTTGTTATCTGACGAGCCCAAGCAGGTTTTCATTTCAAATCGGATTAAACATACATAACTTATTATTATCGTTGTATAGAATTATTTGTACTGAGATTTATCAAGAAAACAGGCCGAATCAAGAAGAGCTCTTATAAATGAAAAACGTGAAACTTGCAGACACTTTGTTGTAATCTTGGACTTCAGACAGGATGGGATTAAAGCCCACTATTTCATATCAAGCCTCAATAATGAAAAGAAGGCCTACCAGTGAGAGCCGATACTGGTAAAAAGAAAACTTCTAACATCCTCGAAGGATGTTGCCACTGCACTAAACAAACACTTTGCAGCCGTGAACCGTTTAACACTTAGCACAGAGAAAAAGAGAAATAACTAGAGAAAAAACATACCCTCTTCTCCTGCCCAACTGCCTATCAGAACTCCCTTTTTAAACAACTCATTCAGCCTACCTGAACTGGATTTCGCCATTCAGTCGTTAAAGAAAGGCAAATCAGCGGACCCGGATGAAATATCCTCTGAATGTTTGAAGAATATTAGAAATCGCACTCGAAAAACCTTGCTAAAACTACTAAATCTCTCATGGGAGCATCACATCCCCCAAACAATGAAAGAAACAGAGATAGTTGCTATCCACAAGAAAGAAAAGCCCGCTAACATCCTTACCAGTTTTAGACCGATCTCCCTTATAAGTTTGGTATGTAAAACAGCTGAGAAAATGGCAGGCTTGAGACTGCATCAGTACCTGGAAGGTATTGGAGCTATCTCGGATTGCTAGGCTGGCTTCTGACAACATCGTTCTACCATCGACCAAATTTTCAAACTAACACACTCTTGCAGTATTTATCGACCTAAAGCAGTGTATGATAAAGTATGGAGATCCATTCTGCTCCACAAGCTCAGTCGACTGCATGTGACTGGTAATGTATACAATCACTTCCTACTCGAAAGATATATCCGAACCAGGTACCAAAATAATGTATCAAAGTACAAGAAAGTCTGCATGGGCTCCCACGGGGGCAGTGCTTAGTATCTTGGTTTTCAACATGATTATCAATGACGTACAGCATGCCATTAAAAGCATACCCGGTCTTAACAGCCTCATTTATGCTGATGACATAACCAATTGGGCAACTGGTAGTAACATTCCAGGATTGGAGGAAACCTTGAATAATGTGTTGTCTAATGTCTTGGAGTGGTGCAATGATAATATAATGGAGTTAAATACTGAAAAAACAGCGTTTCAATTGTTCACATTGTCCATTGTGCAATTTGAAACTTACTTAGGCTACATGGAATAGAGCTGAAAAAAACAAATGTTGCCAAGTACTTTGGTGTTAACTTTGACAACAGACTTAGTTGGTCCAAGCAAATACAAACTGCTACTGAAAAAGCTCAGGAGAGAAATAACCTCCTAAAGAGACTAGCAACTACGAAGTGGGGTGCAAGGCAGGATGTGATGGTAACAGCCTATAAAACCTATATACGCCCAGTTATGGAATATGCTTCTGAAGTCATCACTCTCTCTTCCTATGTTAACTTAAGGAAATTAGAGGTTGTCTAGAACAACGCACTGTAAAGAATAACTGGTGGAGCAACATTGACACCAATATCTGCAATGCAATTGCAAGCGGAGGTGGAGCCACTACAAAGCCGCAGGGAGAAACCGTGATACTGGGAGAAATATAAACCTGCGACATCGCGACTCAAGACACAAATAACACCTCTCATATATGCCGAACAACTTAGTAGTAAATAGAATTTGAAACTGGGGCAAGCATCTAAATTTCCATTTCGTCACTGTTTTCCATTCATTACCAGAGGAAAAACTGTCGCTTCTAAATCACAAAGACTCCAAGGCTATTAGTGATCCTCACATCCTAAAGGCCGCTGCTTTGGAAACGGTTGCGGATCTACACAGCAAGGACAACTGGATCCATGTATACACTGATGGGTCGGGGGTAAAACTTGCCTCTAGTGTTGGCTTTTACAGCGACCACTTTGAGGGCTGCAGCACCGTTGGAATTAAGGCCAACAACTTCGATGGTGAGTTTGGTGTTATAGTACAAACTGCAGAAAAACTTTGTTCAATCTCCGGAAAGTCGGCAAAAGCTGTGTTCTTCGTGGATTCACAGGACGCTATAATTGCATTAACTAGCAATACCTCAACCGACTGTGAGGAAACAATGAACGAACGAAAGGCCCCGGCAGGGATGATTAAAGAAGGGTGGTACATTGTGCTGCAAGCCATGTCAGAATTGAGGGAAATGAACGCGCAGACCAGCTAGCGAAGAAAGGTAACACCTTGCCACGGCCTGATAATCCTATATCTCTATTGACACTAAAAAGCCAGATTAAATCCACTATCAATGAAAAAACAAGGGAAAGCCCAAAAGAAATGAGTGCTGGAAAGATATGGAGGGCCTGGCGCACAGTGCCAATACCACATAGCCTACTTAGAGTGGAAGCTGTTCGAAGATTCAGAATGCTTACGGGACATGACTATCTGCAAGCCCACTTATATAAAATAGGATTAGCCACTTTAGATATTTGCCCTCTGTGCAACCGTCAAAAGATGGACGCCCCACATCTTCAGAATTGCACAGCTTTGCAAGATGTGGAAGAAAGAAGCCAACATTATCTTTCTGGGAGGCTAGGTGGAGAATGCAGAGATGCAAGATCTGACATTGGATAAAGTAAAGTAAATCATATAGCTGTCCAAAACTATTTAATTATAATCTTTTCCTTAACAATGTTCAATAAATAATGTAACACGACCGACGCGTTAAAACAGTTGTTTTACAACTTAACGTATAACATAAAATCAGCTGATATATGAAATCATTTATCATTTAATTCACTTTAAGGTGACAATAGCGTAAGCTGATCTATACCGACGCTATTAATGTGACGGAAACTATACTGATGTAAAAGTCTATGTTTTTTGTCTATCCAATAAATTTTTGTAGGCGTCGCTAATAACAGTTTCAGGTTTTAAAAAATTGGAATTTTGTGGTATACTATCTACCTAGTGGGTTATAAATATTTCATCATTGCCTGCAACATGTAGATAAACATGTAAATAATGTTACATTCAGCAAAGAATTTTTACGGCGATCACGTGAGCGCTGTTAGTAATAGAGCAAAGAATCTATTTGTCCTTGACTCTATTACTATCGCTGCCACCTATTGACGCATGTCTGAAGCAAATAACACGCGTTAACTCTACGTCACCGAGCATTGCAGTTCTATTTATTTCCTCGGCGATCGTACTCCGGCCTCACCTGATTCGATTGGAAAAACGTTTCGATGCCATTGCATCATTTATACATGCTAAATATATTAAGCAAAGTGGACAGCGTAAAATTGGGCGTTTTATTTGGTATTTTGCTCTTTTCTAATCTTGATTGAAATATTGCAGGTTATATTAGTATTAGAAAATGATGTGTTGAAACTAAAATTAAAAAGGTATTTCAAATCAATATTTTTTAATGGAATTATTTTAATTTGGTTAAATTAATTTTATACAAACATCATGAATAAATTTATTTCTTGTGTCTTGTGAAACGCAATTCTTTTTTTTTTGAAGAATTTATTCTTGAAGTTAATTATTTTTTGTAATTCCACAATGGTTTTCTTCAAATTGTATATTTTTGTATAATGAGAGTTCATTAGGTAATAGGTAGGTTTGTTGGAGAAATGCATCTTCTTTGGCAGCGGGAGGAAGAATGGAAAATTATTGTAGACATGATTAACATAGACATGATTAATATCTTCCTAGGTAGTGGAAGAAAATGTTCTGAAGTACAAGGCTCTATTTAAAATTATCTAATCAGAAAGTGTGTCAAATAAAAGTGGATTAGGATATTCTTTTTTCGTGGTTGTGGAAGATAGTGTCAGAAGGGGTGGGAGATAGTGTTAGTAGTAGTGGGAGATAAAGATTTTTATTTATTAAAGCAAAGCTCACTATTGTAACCTAATGGGAAATATGTTTAAATATAAAGCGAGTTATACACGTAATTTAGTTAGGAACATATATATTTCTTGGTAGGGGAAGATGAGGGAGATGACGTACAACGTTTTTAATCATTGTCTGATTTGAAGCGTATATAATATAATGTGGATATGACATATATTTGTGTGGTAGTGAGAGATAGGGGTAGTAGTAGAGGGATATAAAGATAATTTCCTATAGCGCAAGAGTTAATTTTGTTATTGCAGTGTGAAAGGTTGACATTTTTCAAGTTGAAGGGAATTATACACGTAGTTAAGTAAGGGACATGTATCTTCCTTGGTAGGAGAAGACGAGGGAGATGATGTCTCTGAAGTGCAAGGCTCGCTTTTATCATTACGTGCTTTGAAGCGTGTTAACTATAACGTGGGTTATGACATATATTTTTGTGGAAGTGGGAGATAGTCGTAGTGGTAGTAGGAGATAAGGATAAACTCATATATTTGCAGGGTTAATTTTCTTATTCTAATCTGAAAGGTAGACATTTTTAAGTTGAAGCGAATTATACACGTAGTAAAGTAAGGGAGATGTAGCTTCCTTGGTAGAGGGAGACGAGGGAGATGATGTCTCTGAAGTGTAAGGCTCGCTTTTATCAAAACCTTTCTTGAAGCGTGTTAACTATAACGTGAGATGAAATTAATTTACCTTTTTAGTGGAGATAATGATAGTTGCAGATTGAGATGAAGATAATTTCTTGTAACTATATAGCTAGTTTTCTCATCGCAACCTAATAGGCGCTATAGGGAGATAATGATAGTTGCAGATTGAGATGAAGATAATTTCTTGTAACTATATAGCTAGTTTTCTCATCGCAACCTAATAGGCGCTATAGGGAGATAATGATAGTTGCAGATTGAGATGAAGATAATTTCTTGTAACTATATAGCTAGTTTTCTCATCGCAACCTAATAGGCGCTATAGGGAGATAATGATAGTTGCAGATTGAGATGAGGATAATTTCTTGTAACTATATAGCTAGTTTTCTCATCGCAACTTAATAGGCGCTATAGGGAGATAATGATAGTTGCAGATTGAGATGAGGATAATTTCTTGTAACTATATAGCTAGTTTTCTCATCGCAACCTAATAGGCGCTATAGGGAGATAATGATAGTTGCAGATTGAGATGAAGATAATTTCTTGTAACTATATAGCTAGTTTTCTCATCGCAACCTAATACGCGCTATAGGGAGATAATGATAGTTGCAGATTGAGATGAGGATAATTTCTTGTAACTATATAGCTAGTTTTCTCATCGCAACCTAATAGGCGCTATAGGGAGATAATGATAGTTGCAGATTGAGATGAGGATAATTTCTTGTAACTATATAGCTAGTTTTCTCATCGCAACTTAATAGGCGCTATAGGGAGATAATGATAGTTGCAGATTGAGATGAAGATAATTTCTTGTAACTATATAGCTAGTTTTCTCATCGCAACCTAATAGGCGCTATAGGGAGATAATGATAGTTGCAGATTGAGATGAAGATAATTTCTTGTAACTATATAGCTAGTTTTCTCATCGCAACCTAATACGCGCTATAGGGAGATAATGATAGTTGCAGATTGAGATGAGGATAATTTCTTGTAACTATATAGCTAGTTTTCTCATCGCAACCTAATAGGCGCTATAGGGAGATAATGATAGTTGCAGATTGAGATGAGGATAATTTCTTGTAACTATATAGCTAGTTTTCTCATCGCAACCTAATAGGCGCTATAGGGAGATAATGATAGTTGCAGATTGAGATGAGGATAATTTCTTGTAACTATATAGCTAGTTTTCTCATCGCAACCTAATAGGCGCTATAGGGAGATAATGATAGTTGCAGATTGAGATGAAGATAATTTCTTGCAACTATATAGCTAGTTTTCTCATCGCAACCTAATAGGCGCTATAGGGAGATAATGATAGTTGCAGATTGAGATGAAGGTAATTTCTTGTAACTATATAGCTAGTTTTCTCATCGCAACCTAATAGGCGCTATAGGGAGATAATGATAGTTGCAGATTGAGATGAAGGTAATTTCTTGTAACTATATAGCTAGTTTTCTCATCGCAACCTAATAGGCGCTATAGGGAGATAATGATAGTTGCAGATTGAGATGAAGATAATTTCTTGTAACTATATAGCTAGTTTTCTCATCGCAACCTAATACGCGCTATAGGGAGATAATGATAGTTGCAGATTGAGATGAAGATAATTTCTTGTAACTATATAGCTAGTTTTCTCATCGCAACCTAATAGGCGCTATAGGGAGATAATGATAGTTGCAGATTGAGATGAGGATAATTTCTTGTAACTATATAGCTAGTTTTCTCATCGCAACCTAATAGGCGCTATAGGGAGATAATGATAGTTGCAGATTGAGATGAAGATAATTTCTTGTAACTATATAGCTAGTTTTCTCATCGCAACCTAATAGGCGCTATAGGGAGATAATGATAGTTGCAGATTGAGATGAAGATAATTTCTTGTAACTATATAGCTAGTTTTCTCATCGCAACCTAATAGGCGCTATAGGGAGATAATGATAGTTGCAGATTGAGATGAAGATAATTTCTTGTAACTATATAGCTAGTTTTCTCATCGCAACCTAATACGCGCTATAGGGAGATAATGATAGTTGCGGATTGAGATGAAGATAATTTCTTGTAACTATATAGCTAGTTTTCTCATCGCAACCTAATACGCGCTATAGGGAGATAATGATAGTTGCAGATTGAGATGAAGATAATTTCTTGTAACTATATAGCTAGTTTTCTCATCGCAACCTAATAGGCGCTATAGGGAGATAATGATAGTTGCAGATTGAGATGAGGATAATTTCTTGTAACTATATAGCTAGTTTTCTCATCGCAACCTAATACGCGCTATAGGGAGATAATGATAGTTGCAGATTGAGATGAGGATAATTTCTTGTAACTATATAGCTAGTTTTCTCATCGCAACCTAATAGGCGCTATAGGGAGATAATGATAGTTGCAGATTGAGATGAGGATAATTTCTTGTAACTATATAGCTAGTTTTCTCATCGCAACCTAATAGGCGCTATAGGGAGATAATGATAGTTGCAGATTGAGATGAAGATAATTTCTTGTAACTATATAGCTAGTTTTCTCATCGCAACCTAATAGGCGCTATAGGGAGATAATGATAGTTGCAGATTGAGATGAAGATAATTTCTTGTAACTATATAGCTAGTTTTCTCATCGCAACCTAATAGGCGCTATAGGGAGATAATGATAGTTGCAGATTGAGATGAGGATAATTTCTTGTAACTATATAGCTAGTTTTCTCATCGCAACCTAATACGCGCTATAGGGAGATAATGATAGTTGCAGATTGAGATGAAGATAATTTCTTGTAACTATATAGCTAGTTTTCTCATCGCAACCTAATACGCGCTATAGGGAGATAATGATAGTTGCAGATTGAGATGAAGATAATTTCTTGTAACTATATAGCTAGTTTTCTCATCGCAACCTAATACGCGCTATAGGGAGATAATGATAGTTGCAGATTGAGATGAAGATAATTTCTTGTAACTATATTGCTAGTTTTCTCATCGCAACCTAATAGGCGCTATAGGGAGATAATGATAGTTGCAGATTGAGATGAGGATAATTTCTTGTAACTATATAGCTAGTTTTCTCATCGCAACCTAATAGGCGCTATAGGGAGATAATGATAGTTGCAGATTGAGATGAGGATAATTTCTTGTAACTATATAGCTAGTTTTCTCATCGCAACCTAATAGGCGCTATAGGGAGATAATGATAGTTGCAGATTGAGATGAAGATAATTTCTTGTAACTATATAGCTAGTTTTCTCATCGCAACCTAATACGCGCTATAGGGAGATAATGATAGTTGCAGATTGAGATGAAGATAATTTCTTGTAACTATATAGCTAGTTTTCTCATCGCAACCTAATAGGCGCTATAGGGAGATAATGATAGTTGCAGATTGAGATGAAGATAATTTCTTGTAACTATATAGCTAGTTTTCTCATCGCAACCTAATAGGCGCTATAGGGAGATAATGATAGTTGCAGATTGAGATGAAGATAATTTCTTGTAACTATATAGCTAGTTTTCTCATCGCAACCTAATACGCGCTATAGGGAGATAATGATAGTTGCGGATTGAGATGAAGATAATTTCTTGTAACTATATAGCTAGTTTTCTCATCGCAACCTAATACGCGCTATAGGGAGATAATGATAGTTGCAGATTGAGATGAAGATAATTTCTTGTAACTATATAGCTAGTTTTCTCATCGCAACCTAATAGGCGCTATAGGGAGATAATGATAGTTGCAGATTGAGATGAGGATAATTTCTTGTAACTATATAGCTAGTTTTCTCATCGCAACCTAATACGCGCTATAGGGAGATAATGATAGTTGCAGATTGAGATGAGGATAATTTCTTGTAACTATATAGCTAGTTTTCTCATCGCAACCTAATAGGCGCTATAGGGAGATAATGATAGTTGCAGATTGAGATGAGGATAATTTCTTGTAACTATATAGCTAGTTTTCTCATCGCAACCTAATAGGCGCTATAGGGAGATAATGATAGTTGCAGATTGAGATGAAGATAATTTCTTGTAACTATATAGCTAGTTTTCTCATCGCAACCTAATAGGCGCTATAGGGAGATAATGATAGTTGCAGATTGAGATGAAGATAATTTCTTGTAACTATATAGCTAGTTTTCTCATCGCAACCTAATAGGCGCTATAGGGAGATAATGATAGTTGCAGATTGAGATGAGGATAATTTCTTGTAACTATATAGCTAGTTTTCTCATCGCAACCTAATACGCGCTATAGGGAGATAATGATAGTTGCAGATTGAGATGAAGATAATTTCTTGTAACTATATAGCTAGTTTTCTCATCGCAACCTAATACGCGCTATAGGGAGATAATGATAGTTGCAGATTGAGATGAAGATAATTTCTTGTAACTATATAGCTAGTTTTCTCATCGCAACCTAATACGCGCTATAGGGAGATAATGATAGTTGCAGATTGAGATGAAGATAATTTCTTGTAACTATATAGCTAGTTTTCTCATCGCAACCTAATACGCGCTATAGGGAGATAATGATAGTTGCAGATTGAGATGAGGATAATTTCTTGTAACTATATAGCTAGTTTTCTCTTCGCAACCTAATAGGCGCTATAGGGAGATAATGATAGTTGCAGATTGAGATGAGGATAATTTCTTGTAACTATATAGCTAGTTTTCTCATCGCAACCTAATAGGCGCTATAGGGAGATAATGATAGTTGCAGATTGAGATGAAGATAATTTCTTGTAACTATATAGCTAGTTTTCTCATCGCAACCTAATAGGCGCTATAGGGAGATAATGATAGTTGCAGATTGAGATGAAGATAATTTCTTGTAACTATATAGCTAGTTTTCTCATCGCAACCTAATAGGCGCTATAGGGAGATAATGATAGTTGCAGATTGAGATGAAGATAATTTCTTGTAACTATATAACTAGTTTTCTCATCGCAACCTAATAGGCGCTATAGGGAGATAATGATAGTTGCAGATTGAGATGAGGATAATTTCTTGTAACTATGTAGCTAGTTTTCTCATCGCAACCTAATACGCGCTATAGGGAGATAAGGTAGGAGAATGTGTAATGAATGAAGGGCTTGTTCCCTTATCACATTAGCCATTGCGTAGGGTGTTGGAAGATAAGCTGTGATTAAGTTAGGGACGTTAAGTTAAGCGAGGGAAGTTCGAATAGCGGCATCGATTTTAGTAAATGTTATTCAATATTTCAGTTGGCAAATTATTTCTTTTTAACAGCCCTAATTATTAAACTAAACTTTCCACAGTACATGGCAATTTAGTAAAATAATTGTTTTCATCAACTTTTGTGTTTTTAGTTTAAGCTAAGACTGGGGCAAAATCTATATATATATAGGCCTATATATATATATATATATATATAAATATATATATATATATATTTTAAATATGGTGATATTTTTTCTTGTAATATAGTTAATAAATTAAAAATATTTCAAAAACAAGAATACTTTTTTAATGAATATATTTATTCAAAGCTTTTCGCCGATAAAGTTTTTGACATAACATCAAACTATAACATCTATAACATCAAACTATTTATAAAGTCATTGATGTTATAGAAAAATTTACATAAAGTGCAATACTTATAAACATATGGTCGTTTGTAGCACATATGATTTAATTTTGTAAAAATATTTTATTAGATAATTATTTTCCTGAAAATGCTGGTACTATTTTATATATATGCTGATACGTATTCCTTCACGGATGGAAAAATATGATGTATAGTTATTATCTGGAGTACATCCGTTCATTCTGCAGTGCATAAATTCGCAGTTCCGACTTTTCGCTAGAATCTCATCCAGCATTGACGAGGTGAACCCAACAATAGTAGAAGAGCGAGTCTGGATTTACTCCAGATAATAACTATTCATCATATATATATATATATATATATATATATATATATATATATATGAATATTTTTATGTATGTATATATGAGCCTTACTAAACCACTGATACGATCGTCATGAAACTTTGGGAAATTGTTGAGTACATTCCTGGGAAGTTTTTTAGCGACATAATTTTTCCAACATGTAACTTTTAAGTGACAAAATAGCATAAATATGATTTTCTGTCTTATATTATCTTGAAACTTTTCATTGAATTTATTCCAAATTTTGGTTGCTAGGCAACACTCAACAATCTAAAATTATTTTCCAACACTTTTCAAACAATATACAAAAAATATTGTATATCTGAATGCACTTCAATAAATAACATTCGATCAAGAACTTTGATTGTCACACTTCGGCTACTAAGTTCAGCTATTATTATGTTAATAAAATACTAAATTAAGTTCAGCTAATGTTAACACGCCATTCATTGACTTTTAGGCGGTAAGATGTTCGACGGGTCAGCAGTAGGGCTACTCTATAGAATATTCCCTTTGCTTTGTTTTGAAAGTTCTTATGGAAGTTAAAGGTAGGCCCCTATTACATGTAAATCTGGTCCTCGAGATCCTTGCATATGTGGCATATGGTTTGCCTTGTTTACAAAGATATTACTAGTTAAATATACTAATTAAATTCAAAGTATGGTACAGAATTGTTATAAAGTGACTTTAGAGCTAGATCACTCGCGTTTCCCGGTAGGGAAATCTGGATCACTTGAAATTGGCTCGCATTGTTGTGGCTACCCTTTCGATGATTGTTCTTTATTAAAAGTTAAAAGCAACGTAGATGGCTGAGATTTAGTAAGAAGTTCTCATAATGAAATGATGTGGGCCTTACGTATTGCCATCGTGATGACTGATGGTATTTTTTCAAGAGATTACCTTCGCTTACAAACCGTGATGCCTTCCATTGAGAATACCCGTTAATTAGGTTAATATGTACTAGAATTTAAAGTACACTACACATCTTGTTATGCAGAGTCAAGAAAAAATATGTATGTTTGATCTTGAGTGATTGATTAAAAAGTATTTTAATAACGATTGAAAATTTGAACAAGAAAATTTGTGTTTGTGTGTGTGTGTGTGTGTGGGTGTGTGTGTGCGAGCGTGCGTATCTGTATAGGGAAGGAGTGATATAATAGAAGGAATTGAATAACAATTATCTTAAAGGATCACATTTCTGAAATTCTTTGAACTTTGTTTTAGAAACAGAAATATGAAATTTATAAAGACGAGTGATTTTAAGAATCAAACAAGTTATATAAAAAACAATTTTTTTAAAAGAATTCCTACTGAGATTAACACAAAAAAATTGTATTATAGTTACCACAATTTATGTTGTGTGGTAACCATAGCAACAGATTAAGGTGCACAATGGAGGTTTCGACGACAACTAGAGGCGGAGAATTCATATACATATTTGAGAAATATATTTCTAGGTATTTAAAAGTTGGCGCAGTCCCAAGGTGCGCTAGACTACGAACATGAAGATCCTCAGTTCGAATCCGGTTGAACCCCACAAATTTTATAATTTAATTATTGAATAAATATTTACAAATGTAAATAAACTATTAACATCAAGTGTCATCCACTATAGGTTTAAAATATATATTTGAACTTTATTGGATGAATAAAAACGTATTTTATTAACGATTGAAAATTTGTACAAAATATATATATATATATATATATATATACACTCACATATATATATATGAGTGTGTAAGCTAATAGAAGGAATATAATGATGCTGAATTTGTGTCTTTATTAGTGCTAGGTAACGGAAATAATGGTCATCGTAATGCGTGAATAAATTACGGATAGCAAGTCTTCTGATGTAATGCGAAGGGAATCATGAATAATTACATACAACACCGGGAGGGGGCGTTCCACATGTTTCTGATTAAATAGAAGCTGATGTACAATAGAATACAACGTTGTTTTGGAGCTCTTGAATTATTCTGTAACTCAATAATTATCGATTATTATCTTTGACGCGATTATCTTCAACCGGTTTATCATTTATTCAATTATCGATTAGTTTCTGTTTGGTAGATTCAGACAACGCTTTGGAGTAGGAAATTGCCTTAGTTTATACAAAATATTAATGTCATCCAGGACCGGCCTATGGGGGGGGGGTGTTCAAACTTCGGCGAATGAGGGCGCCGGCCGTTTAGTAATGTGGAAGCGTTTACATAATTATAGAACATTTCTTCAACAGATATTTATAGGAGCAAAAATTACAAGAAAATGTATATACAGTAGAGGGTGTGTATGAAGAAAAGTTCCAAATTTTTTTTATCTCCTCCGCAAAACTTTATTTTTATTAAAAAAATATGTTAATAATATAAGTTGTGTTAAAAAATGTACTTTTTGTAGCTACATTTTTGTGTTTTTATACATTTTTAACTCTTGAGCAAAACACATTTTTTTAAAGATAATCGTCCGTCTACGTTTTTCGTAATGCCCCGGGAGAAAGGTGGCCTTTTTGTTTTCACCGGTAAGTGAGAAACTGCTACTTTCTCTCAGGCGTGAGGAGAAAAATATTATCTGTAGGTTTTGCAATAAATTTATACTCATGTCTATTAATTTGTATTATACTGAAGTGTTCCAACCCGAATAAAACTAGTTATAAAATTTTTAGAACCAAGTATTTAGTAAAATGTTTGCAGTTGGATGCATGTTTTAATAGTTTTATTAATTATTTAATTACCTATTTATTAACCTATTTTAATTACTTTGCCCTTATAACGGTGCTGAAAGATATCTTGCCCGAGTAAATACTAAAGCCTAAGGGCGGCTCTGATCTCATCGCACCCCAAGCGGGTAGACACATTTGTTTAACCCATTAAGTGTGTGGCTGTCGGTACGGGATCTGTGATTTATTACCATCTTTTCTACACTAGGGAAGTTTCACATCTTAATATCTAAGTTACCCTATCCATCGCCTCTTCTCTGCGATTAAAGAATGCAGGCTTCTTTCCCTAAAATCACCCAAAAGCCAAAATAAATACAATAAGTTATAAAAGATTAATTCAGGATTCAAAAGCAAAATTTTTGTAGTCACGCCCTTCCAGATAATGGCTCGCACGACAGAAGTGTAAATTTCTTGTCAAGAAATGAGGTTAAAATCATGGTAAAAGAAAAGATTGACTTCGACAATGCCTGTATAATCAGCTGATCCAAGTTATATTTAATATAAAAAGTTTAAAATATATGAATGGAATCACTAGAGCTAGCTATAACTGGAGGTTTATATCAGGTCATCTATTTATACAGTAAACCAGAGGCTAAGCTGAACGAGTGCCAACTTTCATGTCATACTGACTGTACGTCAGTCCGTACCTCCAAGTACTTGCTGCTTTCTAGATCCTGTCTTCAAATTGGCTCACGACGGAAAATTAAAATGTTTTCATTACAAATACACTTTGATGATTAGATTTCAGTGCTAATATTTATCTTCAATGAATAAAGAAAGAAAAATCATTTTTGTATTTTACAAATTTTATGTTTTACAGTGCTTTCTTAAAATACTAGAATTATTTTAACTCTTTGTTATATTTTTGTAAAAAGCGTGCAAGTTATTGTAAAACCTATTAAAATCAAACTAAAATAATTTGAGGATTAATACTCACAGTAATAGGGAAAATTAAAATAGAAAATTTTTATAACCTATGAACATTTTCTTAAAAATTAAAATATCCAAGCAAGCTTTGCAACTTTCGTAAAACAAGTAATATATTTGAAGGTCATTCAAAAACCAAATACTATTTATATAAGGGTTATTTCTAAAGGAAGTATGCTACAGCGAAAAGTGCTACCTACAGCTAAAACAAGTAATATAAACAAAACATTTTTGAAATCAATCGCTATACATGTCAACAATTTGTTTTTCTTTTAGTTACATTTTATTAAATAATTACAATTATTATAAATAATGTATCATAACCCAGTTGAAACAACTGTTCTATCACATAAGCTATAACATAAAATCAGCTGTTTTTTTTAAATCATGTGTTATCACTTATTTTAAGCCAAATAGAAAGAAATAACTATATTGCATACCTTGCCCCTTTTGTGAAAATGTTTTCTCCCATATAAAACTAATATGAATTAATTTAATTAAATTAATGAATTAATTTTTTTTAACAACGATTGAAAATTTGAACAAGATATATATATATATATATATATATATATATATATATATATATATATATATATATATATATATATATGAGAGTATGTGAGCTAATAGAAGGAATTGAAAAATCCAAACCAAATTCTTGTAACAAAAGGAAACCCTTTATTGGTCACAATATATTACTTACTCACACATTTACCACGTTTTAGATCGTAAAGCTCTGTTTCTCTTTTTAAAAATTGTGGTTTATTAAAAAAAAGTGTCAAGAACGTTTAGTTGGTTAAGAACTAAGAGGAAATGTAACATTTGTCTACTAACAAGGCAATTCCTACTTACGTCAACAAAGAAAAGTGTTATTTTAGTTTCTTTTTATTTCATAGTTACAACTAATGTAAATATGTATATACATGTCAGAATAACAATATTAAATGGTAAAACATAAAGCGAATTTCCTCTCTATGTATAGTGTTGGACTATTATTTATGTTTGTTACTATATATACGCTTTTTTGTCGCTTGCATTGTCCGTTTGTGAAGCAAGGTTCGATACCGTTAATCCAGTTTGTTTGTTTATTTTATTATTTGCATTCATTTTTAATCCTAGAGCAAATTTATGATATTATGTGGTAACCATAGCAACAATTTAAGGTTGTGCAATAAAGGATTCGACGACAAACAGAAAAAGAAAACTTCATATACATCTTTGAGAAATACAGTTCTATCAATGGAAAAATTGGATTAGTGCCAAAATTGCTAGATTTTTAGCATGAAGATACTAATCGGTTCGAATCCGACCTAGAACTTTCAAATTCGTATAATTATTGAATATCCGTTAATTATTGAATAGATATTTTAAAAAACTGTGTAAACATCAATTGTCATCCACAAAAGAATCGTATTTGAACTTGATTGGGTGAATAAAAACTTGTTTTTATTAAAGATTGAAATTGTGTACAATATATATATATATATATATATATATATATATATATATATATATATATATATAAATGTTCAAAAAGGCCTCAAAATGACAATCTGGGAACAACTAGAAATTTATAAAATAAAAATACTATCATTAACGAACAAATACAAATAAAATCAAAAAACGATAAATTATGCAATCTAATAGACAATATTAACCCCAAAACAAACTTTAAAAACTCGCACAGTGCAGTGAATCTAAAAACAGAACATAACGATACACCAAGGTCAACGGGAAATCCACTCAGAACGTAGTCTACAACAACCCTGTTCAGTATGCCCGAGGATGAAGGCACAGCCAGCCATTGAAAGTTAGCTCGCATAAATACCAAGTAAGATTCTTGTTTAAGTACATAACTGAAAGTGATATATATATATATATATATATATATATATATATATATATATATATATATATATATATATATATATATATATAAGGAGAGTGTGAGCTAATGGAAGGAATTTAATAATAAAAACAACACATGATTTATTACAGTAAATACTCGTAGATCAACCCATTCTGGTCGTAATTCTGCGTTCTTTGAAAAAATAATTATTCAAATTATTTTGTTGTCTCATTTGACATGATCGTAAAGTTGTACAAAATGAACAAGCCTGTTCATAAGTACAGAACGCGCTAGCCTGTATCTTAATGGATTTGTGGGGAAATACGAGAATCGCCGTTCAGGAATATCTGGTTTAGATATATTGAAATACAAAATTTTCTCGAATGCAGAGCATTTAATAATTGCATAAACTTACACTCTAGTGCAGAGCGTCCGAATTTCTTCACAAGGTACAAACAAAGGCGGTTTTTATAGATGAATACTAGCGAAACAGTTCCTTGCATTCGTACAATCGGTATTTAGAAACGATGCCGTGGGGTTAAAAACAATTAAGGCGTTTAAAAACAGGTGATTAAGAAACTGATTAGCGAGGTAGGGATGGTTGATATTTTTTGTCACAGTAACTTTTCACTGATATTCGTTTGTCGCTAGTACCAGTGGCAAAATATGGAAAATGCCAATTCCAGTGACAATGGATCGATAAGAAGTTGCCTCGGTTGTGATTGGGCGAAAAATCGCAGCCACTGGATAAAACGGCAGTCGTTGGTTGATTTGTTGCTGTCACTAGATGAAACTGCTGCCATTGGTTGATTTGTCATTGTCACTGGTTCTACTCATTTACGTCGTGTGTGGGGGGGGTTGATTTGTGTCAGGTTTCAAGATAGTGACGTTTTGAGTACAGTAGGTGCTATTTTGCACTGATAGTTTGTTCTTTAATTTCTTAGGAGTTTATTTTTAAATAAAATGAGCTTTCCAAAAAAGGAAAAAGCGAGGTGTGGAATAATTTCACCAGTGTGGTACGCCAGCCTGTTATTGACACATACAGAGCTGTCTCAGTATTCCTTGTCACCGATCCGTTAGAGTCAATGGATCGACCATCCCTACTTAGAGGCCAAAAACCACCTTAGAGTAGAAAATATGCTAATGGTAGTCATCGTTTTACGAAGATACTGTGGGCTACTTTAGGATCAGTAAATATTCCACGTAAGTCATTCTATGCAACGAATTGGACGTGCGGTTACACACACTCCAGTTGAGGGCAGGTCTAGTCCAAATAAGCTACCTGCTAACGCGATGCCTTGATTTTCCCTTATTCCTAGTACCAAGGGATTTTTATGTCCTTTCGTTAACCCTACCTCACTTCGTTTATCTTTCCTAATAGGCTTTCGTTTGAAGAAGTAATAGGGGCAGATGTTTATAGGTGCTTCCTTGTGAAGTAGAGAGTAAGTCTACTTCACATGCACTACTCTGGTCACGTGATGTCAGGATTCCCCTATGTCCTCTGCCAGGGTGTTTTGTTTCTAATCCTTAATTCTACCGGTATTCACAAGGCCATCATGCATTCCATATACGAAAATAGTCGTTCGTACTAACTGTACGGAGGGGCTGAGTATAGGCCTTACAGTAACATATCCAACCTCTTACCGATGCTGGTACCACGGGACTTTGAAACCCCTCCCCCGGTACTCAGGACGATCTTGGATACCCGACTGCAGGAGTCACTTGTTTGAAGTTCATTTTATGGTATTAGCTGTTTCATCACACAGGAAATCCTCTCTTCTCCACTCCACTGGAGTACAAATCGTGTGCTTCATGAAGAAACGAAAATACTTCACGAGATGAAGATAAATCGAAAAATAAGAAAAACGTTCGTATAAACGAAGGTTCGGAATTGCTTTGTTTGCGGGTTACAGGTAGCAAAAGACTTTCTTCGGTATAAATGTGAAAGCGAATAAAATACTTCCCAGAACTCTATCTTGCGTATTTGTTGAGATATTTGGTAACGTGGAAATGAGTTGCTGTAAAAAGCCCTATTTGTTTGTTTCGTGTACAAGAATTTCTTTAAATGGGTAAAACTGCTGTAAATAAAATTTGTAGAAAATTAAATTCTAAGCAAATCGGAGTAAATAGTCTTGGAAATAAAAATAACTTGCAAAATATGAATTTTATTAAAACATCAAAATACCCAGAACTTGGATAGTAAATGTGCTAATTTTATACAGAAATTATAAAACTTCTAGATGCCCAAGGACTTCCTCACATAAAACAACTTATAAAATATCTAAATAATTACCTAAGGTCTTACGCTTACAAAAAATATTTTCTGCTTAAACACAGTACTGCTAGTTTTAAAATTCCCTGTATGGCTCTTCTCGGCTTATCTAGACTATTTTTTAGACTCTCAAATACACTGAAAGTTTTTGCTTCACTTCTTCTTTTGTATTTATTTTTTAGTTCGTACTAGTAATTGTACACGGCCCGATACATAATTGGCGTCAGATCAGGTGGTGTATGCGAGCGGTTGATTGGTTCTCCTCGCCTCATCCTGTTATTTCTAAATGTTGGATTCAAATATTTTTTAACTTCGCAACATATATGTTGTACGTTTTCAGCCCAATCTTGCTGAAAAATTAACTCATGTTTCCTCAATAGCAGAATGTTTCGGTAAGGGGAAATCTTTAACTAGTCAACTAGTTAACTATATTAACTAGTCAATAAATAAGACAACTATATTTTCGTAAAGGTAAATAACGTAAATAAATCTACTTCTCAATAAATTACATAACTATATTTACGATTAACGTAAGGGAAAAAATAACCTGTCAATAAATTACACAACTATATTTACGAATAACGTAAGAGGAAATAAATCAACTTGTCAATAAATTAGATAACTATATTTACGATTAACGTAAGGGAAAAAATAACCTGTCAATAAATTACACAACTATATTTACGAATAACGTAAGAGGAAATAAATCAACTTGTCATTAAATTAGATAACTATATTTACGATTAACGTAAGGAAAAAAATAACCTGTCAATAAATTATACAACTATATATACGATTAACGTAAGAGCAAATAAATTAACTTTTCAATAAATTACGCAACTATATTTACGATTGACGTAAGAGGAAATAAATTTATTTGTCAATAAATTAGACACCTATATTTACGATTAACGTATTGGGAAAAATAACTTGTCAATAAATTACACAACTAAATTTACGATTAACGTAAGTGGAAATAAATTGATTTGTCAATAAATTATATAACTATATTTACAATAACATAAAGAAAAGAATAACCCGTCAATAAATTAGACAACTATATTTACGATTAACGTAAGAGTAAATAAATTAACTTGTCAATAAATTAGATAACTATATTTACAATTAATGTTAGAGGAATTAAATTAACTTGTTAATAAATTAAACAACTATATTTATGATTAACGTAAGGGAAAAAATAACCCGTCAATAAATTAGACAACTATGTTTACGATTAACGTAAGGGAAAAATAACCCGCCATTAAATTAGACAATTATATTTATGATTAACCTATTGGAAAATAATTAATGTATATTTAGTTTACTACTGATAAGCAATACAAAAAGTGTCATACTCTATAAGTAATAAAACAACTGTTGTATGAAATCATACTTTATCACATAATTTAATCAAACATTTGATATTTCTTAATAAATAGGAAATTGTATTTGAAAATTATTTAAACAACCTCCAAGTGACCAAGAAAACAGCTTTTATAGTTAAGCTACTGACATGTTTAACTTCCAGAAACCTTCGGGACAGTTTGGCCAGTAGAGATATAGATAGGGAAAATTAATGCACATTCCTAATGGCTGACTTTGCATTCTAAAGATTCACACCCGTGTAAAGGTTTTTATTTGATGTGCTGAAAAAATTACACTTTAGAATTATTTGGTTATAAAATAATTTACCAATAAATCTTTCTTATTCATTGGAGTACTTTCAGGAAAAGGTTTTCTAGTGTAAAATCACACTAGGCGTAGAATGTAACATGAATATGCTGATATAAAAACTTAAACACACGCGGGCGCGCGCAAATCAAATTGATTATGGAAAGCGTAAATTTTTCTTTATATTTATGCTTTTGTAATTTCATTAACTTTGTGTAATTTGTGACATTATTTTTCCAGAGACTACAAAGAACACGGGAACAGGAACAAAGACAATGACATCAGCCTACGGAGAGATGAGGTCACCTTATCTTCACCCAGCTTGTCGTCATGGACGTCCAGGTAAGAACGCTGTCAGTATGTCATGTGACTTAACGGTGCCCATGTGTGACTCACTTTGCTAACCTTCACAAACTCTAGAAACCACAAATTTGGGCAACTAATACACGATCAAAAACGTTTCTTCATTGGAATTCCTGTTTATTTGAGTACTGGAAATAAATGTTCAATAAATGATAAACCGGTTGAATATCGAGTCAAAAGTTTATTTTTGTAGTGTAACGTTTCGTTGCCCTTATTAAGGCTTTTGTGTTATGAAAAACAAATTCCTTACATTTAGAGTTCAAGTGAGTAATTTGAGGAGGAAAAACCCCTACACTCCACCAAAAAATATTACTCATTTGAACTCTGAATATAAGGACTTTGTTTTTCATAATTTGCACTAATTTCATTTGCATTAATTAAATAGGGAATTTATTTTACTCGGTATTCAACGGGTTTATCATTTATTTGTTTCTTTATTGGGGTTTGATCAAATTTTTTAATAAATTTTATTTTACGTTGAAAAAGTGTAAATAAATTTCATCAAAACATAAAATGAAGTTTTTTATCTAAAAACTAAGGTATGTATGTAATTTTTAATTGTTTGTATCGTTCTGTTTTGTTGCATTATAACTCAAATTATAACTAAAAGTTTTGTTTTCACTTTCTATAATTATTAGCTAACATAATTTACACATTGTTAATGTATTTGTAACGAAAATGTCACTCAGTTTTAATTGAATTTCTCAAAAATTGTTTGCAAGTAAGGCTCTTCGTGTATCTTGAGTATCGAATTTTTTGTGGTAAAAGATAGATAGCAATAAAACATTTACCTCTTTATTTGTAGTTAAAGAACTTCAGTAGAATCTGATTTTATTAGCAGGTACTGAAAAAGGATGAGATGGTTCTGCCAGCCGTAACTGGTTAATAACTCGTTACTCAGGAAAACATTTTCTTTTATTGCTACTAACAGAACACGCTTTTATTGTAGGTATTTGAAACTTGTTAGGTATAGATTCTTTTTTTTTAATTAAAATGGTCGAGTTTTGTTACATATAAGCTACTAGTTATTTTTATCTTTTAATAATAAGTTATTAATTTTATTTTTAATGGATTATTATTAATAAATAATACACACAACCTTTAACCAAAAATATTTTTATTCTAGTCTTATGTAAATTTCGGTTACAAAGTAACCATCTTCAGAGACATGAAACTAAAGTATATATTTTCCTGTCCCTAAGGATATTTACCTTGTAACCGAATTGTACAAAAGGCTAGAATAAAAATATTTGTGGTTAGAGGTTGTGTGTATTATTTATTAATACTGTATTATACCACAGTAAATTATTCCAAGTAAATAGGGATTATTATTAGTTTAATGCTTTTATATTCTTTGATTTTTAAAATTGTCTACTTTAAAAAAATATTGAGTACTTTAAAGTTATTTTTCGAAATACTGAAAATCGCCTGTTAGACACTTTGATTAATATAATATAGGTGGTGGTAACGGGTTCTGAATAACATTGGGATTAAAGGAATGCTATGAAATTCTTTGGTCTTTTATATGCCGAAGCGCTATGGCTTACATGGGTAGGGGTGCATACCTTAAGTAGACCCACTTGAATGAGAGAGGCATTTCTTCCATCTTACATCTCAATGTAAGAAGAAGGTAAAGAAAAGATAAAATGTAGGTAGAACTAAAGGAGGGAGATAATGATCCTGTAGTTCTAGGATTGGAGGTAAATTAAGACTCAGGTGCAGGTCTAAAGTAATGACCAAAGGTCTACGTAATGATACTATAACCAAGGAAAAGTATCTAACTATTACATCTTCAATTACACGAAATTTCTTACATTACATCTTTTTAATTTCCAATTTATTTGTTAAAGCTAATTTTAATATATTGTATACACTACCCTTCAATGTTTTTCATTTATAATCCAAAATGTTTGTATTTCTGAATTTAAATAGCTAAGTATTACATGAAGCAGATATTATTTTTAAGAATTTCTTTGTAATTTCAAGTAATCATGTATTTTGGCAAACATTCATTTTATTTCCAATCATTATTTTAATAAATTTAATATTTCCTCTAATAATTTATTTAATTTATAGTCCAGGTGTTTCTAATATAAAACTTGTTTAAGATTAGTTTGGAAAATAAAGATTTATATAAAACTGAAACTCGCAAATTAAATTATTTTTTATATGAGTACTATGGCATTGTAGTTAATAATCAAGATTGTAATTTTAGGTCCCGAGAGGAAACTAAAGTAGAAACACCATCAAGCTGGACAAGCAGTTCGAACTTGAGTTCCAGCACTAGTAACCTTGCATCTCAGAGGAAACCAACTGAAGACAGTAGCTATTCCAGCAGGTATTGGAGATGACTGTACTTTATTTATTGTTATAGATTTTAAGAAAATACTATTGCTAATGGGCTTTTAAATGTAACTAATCCCAGAATGTAGGCCTTGGAAGAGCAGTTATAGGCTTAGTAACATTGGTATATATTTGTTTAAATAAAAAATTTAATGTTACATTTTCATGTTTTTAAGTACTAGAGAATAAGATTTTAAAAACATTAGGATTTTTCTACATGTGAAAATTTTTTAATAACAAGTAATATATACAGAAATATTTTAAAGTCAATTCCTACTTAAATCAACAGAGAAAAATTTTATTTTCGGTACATTTTATCAAATAGTTACAATTAATATAAATAAAGTAATAAGTATGTTAAAACACCTGTTCTACCACATAACCTATAATATACAATCAGCTGTTTTATGGAATCATATGTTGTCACTTATTTTAAGGCAAATGGGACAAAATAACTGTATTGCACATCTTCCCCATTTGCAGAAAGTTTTTCTCCCACATAAACTAAAATAAATTCAATAAATTTAATTAATGAATTGGTATTTGAAAAAATTGTATTAACATCAAGTGTCATCCACTACAAGTTTAAAAATATGTATTTGAACTTGGGTGGATGAATAAAAAGTACTTTATTAACGATTGAAAATTTGGTCAAGATGTACAAATATATAGGGGGTGTGAACTAATGGAAGAAATTAAAAACTAGTATAAAAAGGGTTAAAATTTGTAAAAATACAATTGTTTAGTATAAAAGGACAAATTAGACTAAATGAAAATATGGTAATATTTTATCAAAACAGAGTATCACGTTCTCTACAAACATGGCAAAACACGTTCAAAGGATTTCGGTGAGTCAGTAATTAAAATATCTTTAAAGAATCAATAAAAAGTTTATTTTTTAAAAAATAATTACCCATTTAAGCTATAGTCAAATGTTTTAAGAAGAAAGTTATAAAATTGAACTCCAAGAATAGAAAAGTTATATTATTGGAAAGTGCTGAATAACATTTTATAGTTCCAAAAATAAAATATCTTTTATTTTAAAATTTTCAGCTATAAGCTAAAACAAATACAGTCACTATCAGTTTAACAAATATAGAGACCACACATTTATAACTAAATGTAAATGTTGAATGAAAGCTGAATTTTTTTAATTTATTTTTTAAAACTTTTATTTCTGCGAGACATCTAAACATATTTATTTTGTATAGAATACTTCATTTCTTATTATATAGAAAGCAAAACTGTCTTTATATTTGAAAAAAATACATTTTACTTGTGACAGTAAATTGTTTGAAATGTAAAAGCAATTTTTTTATTTTTACAAAGTTATTCTCGGACAATTTAAGTTTAAACAAAATATTGTTGTAAGATTTTTGGGTTTAAATTTTAAGGTTATTTAATTTAGAGAAACTTTGTATTATAAAACTATAGTATACTCTTGAAAAAAACCTAGAATGTATGACAAGAGCCACTTTGAAACAAATGTTAAACCTAGTTAGTTTGAACTTACTATGATGTTTCTATTCAAACTTACTTAAAGTAAAACAATAAGTATACAAAGAATTAAGTAAATTCTTACTTGGGTCAACAAAAACAAAAATATTTTAGTTACTTTTATTAGGTAATTACAATTAATATAAATATGTATATACATATGACAGGATCACAATGTTAAGTTGCAAAATAGATATCAAAATTCATTATTAAAATTAGGTATTTAAATTTAATTAATATTTGCAAACTGTATTAACATCAAGTGTTGCCCACTATAAATTTAGAAAAATTTATTTGAACTAGAGTAGGTTAATAAAAAGTATTTTATTAATGATTGAACATTTGAATAAGATATATAAATATATATGGGGTGAGTGTGAACTAATAATAGGAATTTCTAAAAGAATAATATTGTAGCCCATAAGAAAAGTAAAACTGAATAGAGTTGTAAAATGGAACTGTAAATACAATTATAAACTATAGAACTTGAATCATAAAACTTGGACTTATTTAAAATCTTTTAATTCTTCAGTTAATTAATTTTAAAGTTTCTTTACATTTATTCTCATACTTTAGAAAAGTATACTAAAACAATTTTTTGGAAAAATTGAATAAATTGTGAAAAAAATTAAAAAAGAGACTGGATAATTAATCACAAACATATCTAATGTAACATTCAAGAGATACCATGTTTTATTTCTAGTTCTCAGCTCTAGGCTCAAAGATATGCAATATAAGTGCTGTTATCAAATTGCCTAACTGAAACAATGGAAGGCACAGTGTAAAGTATTTGCCTAAATAGTCTTGTAAGGCTGAAGTAATCAATTCTAGAATTATGACAACTATCAATAAAAAAATATGGAAAATGACAAAGAAGATTTGCCCCTTAAAAACTGAATAAAAAACAAATTATTTGTTATTTTCCTTCTTTTTCAGACACAAGATTATTATTAAATAATAAAACAAATGTGTGTGTGTGTGCATATATTTCCATTTCGTTTTTTAGGATTTTCCAAATTCTGGAATTTTAGTCAATAATTGTTTTACTAAATTTTTAAACATCTTTTTAATATTTCTTAAACATCTATTAATTGCTTATTCGTGTAGTAAATCTAAAACATGTGTAATTGATAAAATGCCATTGTGTAGTCGCAAAAGAGAAATTCTTGTTATTGATTCAACATTAATAATTCACATATTGCCGTATGCTATCATTACATATTCCATTTGAAAGCCAGCAGGGTTTTTTTCATTTCATTTGTCTGAACAGAAACAATGAAACATTCTTCTAGATTGCAGGCAATGACTTTTGCACCGAAATAATCCTAATACAACCTGCAGTCTGGCTTCTAGCTAATTACTGGCAACAGGCCATTTTGCATTCTTATGGAATCACAACAAGAGTCTGTTACGATTGATTAAAAAGATTGGCCGAGAGTAAAAGATCACACTATTTGGAGACCAATACCCCTGGATTTAGCAATAACCCAACCCAGATGTTACATTGTGTGAAATTCAAGTTTGTTACATTTAGAAAGAAAAAGTTATAAAATAATTTAAACCTAATGTTAATTCAAGTGTTTATGATTGACTATAAATTATTTTAATTGTGTTTGTGTTAAATGATAAAACTCAGTCATATATTTAACATAACTCTAAATCTAAATGTATTTAGTTTCAAAATTTAAAAATACTGTTAATCAAACATCATTTCTGATTCCTCTTTCGTAAAAGATTTGATTTAATTTCTCTAATAGAAGTTTTTATGGCCACTAATAAAACTTTTCATAAATTTACAATTTCATCTCCATATTTGATGTTTTAATGGTTTATTTGTTGTCAATTGCTAGGCTTGATAAGATTTATGAATGACTCAGTTTATTCATATTTAGGAATGTTGTGTTAAAATAGGGCTACAAATACTTATAAACTCATAAAAATACAATAATTGAAATACAGCGACCTCTTTAAAATTCACCAGACATCAGCTAAAGATGTGGGATTACTGAAAATACTAAATTACGACAAGGTTAAATCTAGAACTAATATGAGTAGTAAAATATGACTTATTATTAAGTTCCTTCTATTAGCTCACACGTCTCCTGATATATACCTTCTACAATATTTCAATTGGCAATAAAATACATTTTTATTCTTCCAATCATGTTCAAATAGATTTTTTTAACATATAGTGGATGACAATTGGTGTTACCACAGCTTTTTCAAATATTTATTCAATAACTAAATTATAAAAATTTGGGAATCTAGGCCGGATTTGAACTGAGCATCTTCATGTTCAAAGTCTAGGACTTTTGGGACTGAACCAACTTTCCTATAGCTAGAAGTGTATTTCTCATAGAAGTATATGAAGTTTTCTTTTGCTCCCATCTGGTTGTCATTGAAACCTCCATTGTACAACTTTAAAATGTTGTCATGCTTACCACACAATATGATAAATAATCCTCAAGGATTAAAAATGAATTAAAAGAATAAAACAAACAACAAACTGGATTAACGGTATTGAACCTTGCTTCACAAACGGACAATACGAAAGGAAAGCGAAAAGAAACTACAACATAATACAAGCGACAAAAGAGCATATAAATAGCAACAACAACAAAATAATAGTCCAACACTATACATAGAAAGGAAAATGAAAAACTGCAAAAAATTGCTTTCTATTTTGTCACTTTTAATATTATTATTCTGACATATGTATATACATAAAAGAAACTAAAATAAAATTTTTCTTTGTTGACTCAAGTAGGAATTGACTTTAAAAATATTTTTTGTTTTTGTATCCGCTTACTGATAAAGTTATGACAATAATGGGGATTGAACCCAAGACCTTAATGAATGCTATACCTACTCGACCAGACCACTCAGTTGTCCTGCACGGTAGTAGCACTTAAAATATATTTTACATGCAATGCTCTTGACTCTTCTTAAGGAAACCGTTTTGTATCTTATTTGTTATATTATGCCCAGTCTTATTTTTTTTTTCTTAAAGTTTTTTTTCTCAAGATATGTTATGAAAACATTTTTGTTGCATTTACTTTTATTGTCAAGAAAAATATTCTCTGCTTTGATTTTTTAAATAAAATTGTCAAAAGCATTAGTGCTAATATTACAATGATATTTTGGATTTCATGCTTATATATTTCAACTTGAACTTTAATAGGCATAGAGATTAAGTATCGCTAGAAATGATTTTAAGGCTATAAGAAGGAGTCAGCTTAAGATGAATTTAAAATTTGTCATGTTATATTTCAAAAGATGAAATTAAAGATAAAATATGTTAGAAAGCCCCTATTTAACAACTACTATAATACAGTCATTATCTGACAGCATTTTACAAGTTTAATAAATTATGGAGATAAAGAGAAAAGGTTTTCAACTATAGAACGTAATGTGGACTGTATAACTTGGAGATATGGTAACTCTTGTATTTCCCGTAAGGATTACTCCACACTGTAAATATTCAACTCCCTAAACCTAAGCTTGAGAGAACTATGAACCAAGGGCAGCTCCAGGGGAGGGGCAGTAGGGGCCACCCCCCCCCCTGAGAATATGGGTCCTAATTTTTTTAGACATATTTTTTATACTCCAAACACATTTAAATTTATCCCAGTTTACTTATAAAAATGTATTTTTCATTTGACTTTTATTTTATATCAATGTATATTATTTTTACATTTATGTAATGTTAGGTGTAGAAATTCATCTGATAAAATTGGTAGTTCCGCCCGACATTAACAACACAGGCATGTTACAAGTCGTGCACTAGTTCTGTACCAGCTCGGCTATACTAACAGTCTGTGTACTACTATTCCACGTCGTCCTGATCAGACCTAATCGTTTTATGAAACGATGAAAGTTAGACTATATTTTCTATGTAGCATTGACTTTACCACCGCTGGGGCACGGTATTGTATTTGTAAGTACAAGAATATCTTAAAATTGCATTCCAAGGCCTTTATTTTTTTAAAGTTTTTCACCCCAAACCCACCCTATGTTTTCCTGCGATTGTGACCTCCTCCACCCCCCGAAAATGGATCCTTTGCTATGAACTGTTTAAAGAGACTCTCAAGTCCTTCTTTGTTACTGTCAAGTCTGCAAGATTTCAGATAATAGGATTTATATTTACATGCTACTGCCTTCTAGGAACCCTTAAGAAGGAGGGTTAAGAAGGTGAAGAAACATATAGATGTATGTCTTTGTATTAACAGAGGTTTTTCAGTAATTCTTCTTTCCATGTTTTCAATAAAACTTTACGGGCAGACTAAAAATGTAGTACATTTACAAACAATTTGCAAATGATTTTTAAAATGTCCTTTTCAATTTACAGTAAATTGAAAGTGCATTTAACCATTTATAAATATATTTAGACATCTTAACTATACCCACACTGCGCACTAAATATTTTGCATGTTTTTATACAAATTCCTTGTATTTTTTATTAAGACAAAGAATAAGAAAAAAATTATTTTGTTTAGATTCAGTTCGGCAGCATCATCATGGACATCCTCTCCGAACCTGGCTAATATGAAGGAAGAGACAGTGAGTGTAACGTTACCTCGGCCAAGACCTAAGCCTCTTGATACAGGTCAGGATGAAACAGGTAAGCTTTATAGACTTGTTTGGGAGCTACTGTTTTTACTTCTTGAAGATTTAATCGTCTTGTTTAACTATATAACTTTTATTAAAAGGAAAGTGAAGCTGGTAATTTTTTTTTTAAATCCTCCCGTATGACCAACCTGTATGAGCGAGGAAAGATGGAACAAATGTAGGAATAAGAAACTATTTTCTGATACTATGAAAATTACGATATGACTCATAGGCATTGCTACTTACCTGAAATAGAATTAAACTATTTTACAAGGTTCAAAGAGAGATATCTACCTAACAATAAATTTGAGTAATGTGGTGTTAAATTTGTGTTCAGAGTATTGAATTTTTTTGTTGTTTATCTTTTTTAACGAAGTACCAAAAGCAACAGCAAACCCTTTTTATTAGGTCGTTTACATGAATAGTTTTTCCACTTGGCCAATTTTCATATACAATATACTTTTAAGAATTGCATAATAATTTTAAAACAGTTAGGAAATTAAAATTGGAAAAGAAAGCATATATTTTCTTTGCTTACACTAAATGATTTTGTATACAGATTGATTTTGCAAAAAAAAATATTTTTTGTAGGATGTTTGCTAAATCACCAATGGTAGTCACATTGAACCTAAATGAAATTTTTATAATAACCTGTAAAATATATAATTAAGTTTTTATATTACTACAGTACTAGGTGAATCAAACTAGAAATATTTTTTATACAAAATAACATTTTTATTGATTCGGTAACTCAATTTATTTTACTCACTTTTTTTAATGAATTTTCAATATTGTAAACTAGTTTTTTATTCACCATATGTTAGTTTTATTATTTTCAAATTGATTTTTAATTTTTATATTTTGTAAAGTATTTTTATATTGCGTTATTTTTCAAAGTTCTATCAGAAAAGTTGATTAAGAACCTATATTGGTTCTTGCATTCATTAAATCTTTTTACTGTTTTTATTACTTGGGGGTGTGGCAATACCTAAGCAGATGTTTGGCAAACAATGTAATACAAGAAAGAACTTTAATAGACATTTCCATTTGCACAGTCCATTAAGCACAGTATAATGTGTCCATTCTACTTTAATGTGTTTCTAAACTAGTTCACAAAGCGTTAGTTAGTGTTCAACTGTCGGGGCGATCAGTATTATGGTTTTATTCTGTGATAAGTGTCAGGACAAACTGTCTTCTGACAGGAAGTTTGTTTTGTGTGTTGGTTGTCATAGGAGGTACCATTTTGAATGTGCAATTTTAACTGAAACTGCCTACAGGAAAATGACTATTACTACAAAGAATAACTGGCGATGTGTCTTATGTAGACATAGCAATGTATTAACTGATGTGTTTCAAGGTGGAGTGAGTGTGCAGGTTTTGTTGGCTGTTTTGCTTTTTTTTGTAAAACTAATACACAAATTTTACACAGGAAAAAACTAATTGCCTGATTTATAAAATCGTTGAAACTATCTTTGTTTAAATTAAATTAATGTTATAATTTTTCAAGAAGACTAAATAAAAGATGTTTTGTTAAGATTGAAATGGGTCGTATAAAAAGTAATTTTTTAAAATTAAATGTGTATATCTGTATAAAATATAATTAACTTCTGATGTAAATTTTGATGTATTGTTTTACTGTCTTTTTTCTATACATTTGAATATCAATTCATACATATATTACTTTTGAAATTAAATGAAAATATTGAAAACAACCTCAATACTACAAAAATAATAAAAAATAACAGATAATACAAATTACTTAAGATTAAACCCTTATGTACATTTCGATTACCATGTCATCATCAGGGTCTTATTACAATCTAGTAAACAAGAAGTTACAAACTAGAGTGACCTAGTTTATTACTCTAGTTTTTGTAACTACTTGTTTGCTGGATTGTAATTTTGTAATAAGATCTTTTGATGATGATGGTCACTGAAATCTACATAATGGTTTAATCTTAAGTAACTGGTTTATTTGTTATTTTTCTTTATTTTTGGGGTATTGAGGTTATTTTTAGTATTTTCATTGTAATACATTTTACCACTGTGTTCTTTATATTGTATATTACTTTTAAAAGTCAAAACCTTTACCATGAATTTTAAACTCTCAATATTTTCTCTCCATTGTCATTAGCTTTGTCTGGAAATTTTTGACTTGTTTATCTGTGTCACTGGGAATCCAGAAAAAAGCAACAGAAAAGGCAAAGAAGAATAGAATAACATCTCATTAGTTAAAACCCAAAAAACAGTATCAGGAAATTTCCTGAGCATCTAAAACACCCACCTACCACTGAGCTTTAACTAAACTCTACCCTGTGTTTCAACTATAGGGCAACAGCTAAGCCTGGTTTTAAGGGCAGTAATCAGAGGCAGTAAATTTACTCATATAAACAGGGTCCAAATACATGTAGCCTGAGTTTATAATAATTGTTTATTAAATATTAGGGCCAACAGCAATAATAACATATTTAGTTAAATGTTTTTATATTTACAAAGTGTAATAGCCAGCCTAATGTCAGATATCTTCATAACATTTTTTTAAAATAAAAAGGGTCATATTGGAAAAATTATTTTTAATAGACACTGTTTGGATTTCTATTACAGATATGAAACTAAAGCGTTTCATTCAATTTCGATACCGATTCACAGTACTTTGTGAATGTTACCTTATTAATTAAAATTTTTGTTTCATAATCACTTTATCTAAGAATACTAAATTGTCTTGCCTTCAAAATGCAACTAATTTTATGGACAATATGGTTTTGGTTTAGTTTTTAAAAACTATTAGATTGTTTCATATTCAAGTAAATTGTGTGATCTGCTACACAATTCATGAAATATCGATTAAAAATTCTTCTTGTAAAAATGTAACCGATATGAAAGGAAAATGACAATTTTAGTATATCCTAGCTATTTTACTATAAAAAGAGTGATCTAGAGCCTAAGTGTATATGTTTTGTTTCAGCTGTCACACGTGATGATTTAGCTCAAAGTACGTAAGTTATGAGTATTAAACACGACTAAAATGTCCGAAGCATGAATGTGTTGTTATGGAACAAAAGAATTGTTCTTACTTAATGCCATGTTTTTGTATAAGTCTCACTTTATTAATTTGTAAATTAATTATCTTATTACATGTTAATTATATGTCTCATTTTCAGTCAGTCATGTGTCAATACCATAGTTTTAGAGTTTGTGTTTATACAATTAGATTAGAACCATGAACTTAACTTAGGATTGGGTACAATATGAACCAACTGGTAGATAATTGTGGTACACATCTGTTGTGGTGGGTTGATAAAACAAATAGTTTACTAGTTTTATGAAATCAATTGGTATTAAAAGTAGAATGAGTCTTTTTTTAGAAATTTAAAATTATTAACATTACATGTAAAACCACTACTGTATTAAGGTTTGAAAAAAATATTCATGTTGAAACTATATTTATTGGAATTTGTACTTTAGCTGAGTATTTTTGGTAATATTTTCCAAATGTTTATATCTGTGTTGTTTTTTTTTTTTGGAAGACAGTAACAATGACAACTTAGGAGAAATAATTAAAGAAAGAAAATTAACTAAAAATATTGTAATTAGTTGCTTAGTTTGATACATGACTTTAGGCTCACAGTCATATCAATCCTAACCAATATACTCAATAGATCTTAACATGTTTCGGTAACTTAATCGGAAACTTTTACTTAAGCTTATCTCTTAATATATTAGATACTGTAAATATATATTCTGAATTGTAACACAACTTGTACATTTCTATACAACCAAACAAACAATCTACTGGTACTAGCCTTTTAAAAATAATAAGTTCTATGATAACATGAACTTACAAATTTATATCATACATAACAAGACTTGTACTCAAAGTCACTATTTTTAAAGCTTTTTGAGTTTTATTTAGTCTTCTTTTTCAAATTTGTTCTACTTATTTCTTTTTTTTTTAAACACTAAGACTTTTTGTGTTTTGCATAATCATAATTGTCATATGTTTTGTGTAACTAATGTTTTGTATAATACCATGATTGTTTTAATAATTTGTGTTAAATTTTTTAAAACATTGAATAAGAAATTTAAGTTTTGCTGCCATATTCTTCTGCTTTCATATCTAGACAGAAAGACATATGGACATTATTCTGCCTTTTCTCGCTTAATGTTTAACCTGTTTTCAGTTTAAGCACTTCTAAGGATCTTCCATTCTCAAAGCATTTAATCATTATTCTTTCCAATATGAGCAAAAGTTTAACTTGTGAAATTTAAGAGTTTTGGGAATATATCACTGTTTTAATTTTTCTAAGTGTATTGCTCATTACACTAGAAAAGCCAGACAAATCTGAAGTGCTCAACATATTTATGATTTATCATCTAAATTTATTTTTTTATTAAAAATTTTTTTTTCATATTATTTTTGTTATTATTGAAATTTATTATAACATTTTACCAACAAAACATTTTAAGGCTCATAAAATAATTTAATAAATGTTTCCTGGCATTATCACAGTTATAATATATGTTATTAACTGTTACAGAGAAAATACAAGGACATTATTTCCTTAATTAACAATTCTAGTAAACCTTTTTGGTTTTATTATGAACTCAGATTTATCTAAAAATGTGTATTTCGACATTCTATCAACTTTATTTCAGGTTTTTACCATTTATGCAATATTGTAATAACTTGATTTGTACTTTAAATTTCACTTGGGTTTTGTAGATGATTATCGTCGTACTCAGTATACCGTGCGGAGAAGAACCAGTTCATCTTCTAACCTCATTTTACCTTCTGAATCTTCCCGTTCTTCCACCACAACTTCAACACCAAGTTATAGTTCTATTAGGGACAGAGTAAGGACTTCGCCAGTTCCAAGCAGTCCAACAAGGACAATATCTAAGCCTATAGAAGTAGATTATACAATACAGGTATAGTGAACAAAACATAATATTTGTAATAAAAACAAAGATGGTCTGTGAAAATCATCTTTTCTAATATACTTTGCCTAAAGTTATTTTCCTGGCATATTGTACACATTTCTTGAATGAATGAGTTTATTAAACAGCATTATTTGTTTGTTACCTGATATTTATGTTGCACAGCTAATGTTTCAATTATTTTCTATTAAATTCTTTCTATCAGCTCACACTCTCTTGATATATATATATATATATATATATATATATATATATATATATATATATATATATATATATAAGTTACGTTTTATATTAAGCAAGAAAGGTTTTTAAAAATGATTTTTATTTTTACAAACCTTTGAATTTAATAAACAATTAATTTAGAAAACTGTTACATAAATTTTACTTAATAAAACAATACAATTGATATGCACTCAATCGGAGTGGAAAACGTCTGTGTGATACAGAGGCGACTTACACACTGCCGGGGCTCTGTTCTCACACCTATATAATACTAAAGCTGCGTAAGCAGGAATTTTCCTAGCACGCATTTAATTATGAAATGTTCACATAAAATGTTTATATAACTCCTCCATCCCTAAAGAAAACTTCGGGGGTTGGCGAAGTTTCGGCATCGGTTGAGGTCCTCTTCATCTTCTTGATGAGGGCGAAGTATATAAGCTGCTGAATAGGCCTCCGTAAAGGGCAATTTTCGGCATGGGTTGAAGTCCTCTTCACTGGAGAAAGTCACCAGGCAAAGGTTGATTTCCAAGATCCAGTTAAATGGGTTGTCTGTGATTTCCAACGCAGTATCCTCGTAGTTTGTAGGCGTTATGGTTTTTGATGATGGGCATTTTACAGTCTAATTTTTTGTTCATTATAATTCAACTGAGCAAAAGTATTTGGAATTGATTAATACCATTTATAATGAGTCTTTTCTATCATAGGATAGATACAAATTGTTTATAACATATACAATTGTTATCAGAATCTAATTTTTGTTCTACAAAATTTACATTGATTACAATAAAAGTTTTATAT
Source organism: Prosapia bicincta (assembly GCA_036971475.1). NCBI lineage: Eukaryota > Metazoa > Arthropoda > Insecta > Hemiptera > Cercopidae > Prosapia > Prosapia bicincta. The sequence continues at coordinate 209,427,761 of JBAIZL010000004.1, forward strand.
AATTTTTCATAATTTTTACCATCATTTACATTCAACTTGCCTGTTATAGATTTGATAAGGATTCTAGTCAGTTTATAAGAATTCTTTTTGTTTTGTTATCTCTTTAAGAGTATAGTTTCTAATTTTCTTCAATTACATTTCTTTTTGTGATTAACATATTTCAAATAATTAACAATATTTATTATCATAATTAGTTACATATCATTTAATAAATTACAACAGTTTGTAACACATACAATTAATAAAACAATGTTGTTTAAAGGTTTAATAAAGTTTCTTGCATAGAATTAGTGGACAAAGGTATGGTAGGGATTTTAATTTGATTGTGTTGAATATGAACAAGAAGGATTTTGGTCATTAATTACATTTTTTATCTTCTTAGGCCTTTTAATTTTCGACAAATGTATTTTGTCTTTTGTGTTATGATGTCTAGGCTTTATTTGTCCAGTTTTTCTTTCTTTATCTATCGAAGCTATTTCTTCCTTGCTATATCTGTTTTTAGTTTTGCTTTGCTTCTGAACTGATTTTATATAAACTTCAGATGGTATTTCTGGAAGTGGTTCTTTGTTTACATTCCTTTTTTCTAAAACTTTTTGTTTAATTCTTTGATTGCTATCCCTAATGTTTTCATAAAGTATTTTTGTCTTTTCTTTATGGTTTAAAACGTAGTCATTTACAATTTGTTTTTCTAAATCTATATCTAATAAAGAGTTTGAATTTATGTGTCCAAATAAGACTTCGCACGGCGTTAATTTTGTGACTGAATGAATGCTATTGTTATAGGCTATTATAGCATATTTGACTTTCTTAATTATACTGTCTTTTTTAAATTCGATTTGATTATTTAACAGCCTTATGTGTTCTATTAAGGTGGAATGAAATCTTTCACATAATCCGTTTGATTGGGGGTTTTGTGTACTGATAAAATGGATTTGGATTTTATGCAGGTCTAATATCTCCTTCACAATCCTGTTATTAAACTCCGTTCCATTGTCTGAGATAATAACTGTTGGTAAGCAGAACTGCGCAAAGTAATCTAATAACTTGTCTGCAATCTCTGTAGCTTGAGAGCTTCCCAAGCGATAAGCTTGAGCATACTTTGTGAAACTGTCGACAATGCTGATAAACGCATTCTTTTCTAAAGAGATAGTGTCGATGTGAATTATCTGGAAAGGCCTTGCAGCTGTAGGCGTCAAGTTCATCTCTAGTTGTAAGGGAATTCTGTCATATTTGGTTCTTTGACATATGTCACACTGATTTATGAAATTTTGGATTAGTGATTTTAAATTAGGCCAATAATATCTTCGCTTAATTTGTTCGTATGTTTCCTGTATCCCTCGGTGATTGGTTTTGCTAACATGATAATTACTTATTGTTTCTAGGGTATCTTCTTCCGAAGTTAGGTCTAAGAGTTTTTTATTACACTTAACTAAATTTAGTTCAGTTTGTTTGAAGTTTTTGGCTATGCATGATGCAAATCTCTCATAAAAATCGTCTTCAAAATATAGATTATATTTTATTTTTGGTACCAAATATGATTTTACAAAGTTAACTATGTCTTCTTTAAAATTATTTTCTGATATTTCGACCATTAAACGAATTTTTGAAGTTCCGAATAGTTTTATAATTTCTACTTTCTTTGGCTCGTATTTTACTAATGACAAAAATATTTGATTTCTCCCAAAGTTTACAGGTTCGTCGGAAATTGGTATTTCAATTTGGGTGTTCCCTTCGAAGTTGGAATGCACGGTTTGACTGTCACTTTCTTGATCGTACTCTAAGTTGGCATTATCTGTTGCGTCGAGTTGTACGACCATAGACTCATTATCTTCATTCAATTCCGGGAAGTAACGACTCAGTAAGTTCGCTGGAGATAATTCAAGGTCTGGTTCTACAGTGTGTTGGGTGTTTGTTGACCTTTTATCAGTAACGTTCAATAGCATTCTAGATAAAGCATCGGCATTTTGGTTTAATTTGCCTTTTTTGTATCTTATGTCATAATCATATTCTTCTAATTTTAATCTCCATCTTAAAAGCTTGGAATTTGGTTCTTTAACTGAAAATAACCATTGTAAAGGTTTATGGTCTGTATAAATTTTAAATTTTCTTCCAAATAAATAAGGCCTGAAGTGTTTGGTAGACCATACGATCGCTAATAATTCCTTTTCAATCGCGGAGTAATTAGTTTCGCTGTCGTTTAAAGTTCTGCTGGCATACGCTATAGGAAGGTCCTTTCCATTTTTGTCCTGGCTTAAAATCGCTCCTAGTGCAAAATTACTCGCGTCTGTCGTTAGAGTAAACTCCTTTTCAAAATCTGGGTATTGTAGAAGGGGCTCGTTAGTCAATATATTTTTACATGTTTCAAAACATTCTATAAAGTCTGGATTTTCTATATTTATTTTTGCATATTTCTTTAAACAGTTAGTAAACGGTTTTGTTATCTTGGCGAAGTTTTTAATAAATTTTCGATAATAGGCTATTAGTCCTAAAAATCCTTTAATTTGTTTGGTGGTTTTGGGTATTGGATAGTTTTTGATTGCCAAAATCTTTGCTGGGTTAGGTTTTACGCCTTCCGGTGTAACAACATGCCCTAGATACGCTACTTCTTTTCTTAAAAATTCTGTTTTATCCAGCTATACTTTAAAGTTGGCTTTGCGTAATCTGTCGAATACTTCTTTAAGTCTTTGTATATGTTCTTGGATGCTAGTGGAGTAAATTATAATGTCGTCTAAATAAACTAAACATGTTTCATTTTGGATGCCTCTCAGAATATTATTCATAATTCTTTGAAATGTAGGGGGGCTATTCTTTAGTCCAAAGGGCATTCTTAAAAATTCGTAGTGTCCTGTTTCTGTTGAAAACGCTGTTTTTTCTATGCTATTTTTATCCATTTCTACTTGGTGAAATCCTGAGGCTAAATCTAAAGTCGTAAAATACTGAGATCGTCCTAATTTATCTAATATGTCGGTAATGTTTGGCAAGGGAAATTTATCGTCAATTGTTTTTTTGTTTAATCCTCTGAAATCTATTACTAATCGAAATTTTCTTTTGCCAGAAGCGTCTTGTTTTTTGGGTACAATCCAGACAGGAGAGTTCCATGGAGAATTTGAAGGTCTAATAATTCCTTGTTCAAGCATGTCCTCAGTTTGTTTATTAATTTCGTTCTTGTAAATCTCTGGATATCTATAATTTATGGAGTATACGGGAATTTCATCAGTAGTCCTAATAACATGTTTTATTTGGTTGGTAAAAGTTAAATCGTTTCCCTCAATATGGAATAAATCTGCATAATCTTTTATTAAACTTGTTATAGCGGATTTTTCTTCCGAGTTCATATGTTCCATTCTAAATTTTGATAAATCTAAATTTTTTCTTCTCGAATTTTTTTGTTTATAATCTAATAAATTGAAATTAGCGTTCATTTGCATTGCATCAGGTCTAAGGATATTGTATTCTTCTAAAGATTTTAATTCTAATGGTTCATTTACTGTTAATTCTACATTTACTTCTGTGTTGTTTATTATAGGGCAGTAGGCTTCTCCCTTGTGTACTGAGACTATACACTGCGGAATTTCTAATCCATTTAAGTTTTTGTATGGTAAGAGTCCTTCTCCATCTTGAATATTTTGTATTCTAAATTTAATCGTTTGGCTAGCGCGGGCTTGTATAACATAACTTGTTCCCTTTTTTGCTTTCTGTTCCTGACATTCGCTTATATTATTATTATTATTATTATTATTTTGTTCTTCTGTGTTAAAATATTTGATCGGCATTTGCTTATTGCGAAATATTAATTTATCATTCACAAAATTTAAATTAATTTTTAATTCTTTTATGTTATCTAATCCAAGGAGTAAGTCAAAATCTTTATGGAAATCAAATAAATAGAATTTGGTTGTTTCTTTTCCTAAAAGTGGTAGCGTACAACTGTATTTTTCTTTTGATACTCCATGAGCTGTACTCACTTCAAATGGCTCTTGTTTTAGAGTGTTTTTGAAAAATTGGAAAGCTATTGATTTTTTAATAAATGATCTCGTACTTCCAGTGTCAATCAGCATCTTTAAATTGGTCTTGGGATCGTGGATGTACGGTAGTTCGTTTGTGTCGTCTTCTATATGCATTATGGAAAATGTCTTTTTATTGTGGTTAGTCCTAAAAAATGATTTTGGGTATGATTGTCCTCTTGAGTGAATCCGCATGCGTTTTCCTCTTGCGGGGAATCATCAAAGTCTATGTAGCTGTCAGGGTCCTCTTGCGGTTCATAATCTGTTTGTTCAGTCAGATAAGAGTTAGTCATTTGTTCAGTCAATCGATTCATAGTTTGATCGTAATTTTCCTCCTCTATTGGTTTCCCTGTCATCTGATAAAGTCTATTTTGTCTAATTGTGTTCCCTGTTTGACGTGTGGAAATGCTCATTGGTTCTGGTTCAAATTTTTGATGAACTTTTAATGGTGTGTAGTTGTTAGACTGTCTCGGTTGTTGATTTTGCTGTACGTATGAGTTAGGTTTAGTAAATTGGTTAGGATTATTTTGGTAGTTGGGCCTATAATTTTGGAAGGTTTGTTTGTTAGGAGGGGTTTGCGAATAGGCGGGTATTGTGGGGCCCTAGGTGGAATGTTTTGTTTAATATTTTGAAATAATTTATTATTTTTAAATTGAAAATCGTTAGTAAGCATATTAAGTGCTTCGCTAAGAGAATCTGGATTTTTGGTTCGCATTAGCGATCCTACAGGTTCATGTAAACCTCTAAGGAGAACTCTTAACCCTAGTTTCTGTACATATTCTATTAAAACATCTTTGGCCAATTGTCTTTGTGGCTCTTTATTAACAAAAAATGAAATTTGTAAATTTAATAGTTTTTGAATTCTTTCATAAAATTTAAAAGGTGATTCGTTATTCTCTTGTTTTAACTCAGCCATTTCTAAATTTAAAGTAAAACAATCTCTTTTGTCTGAATAGCTGGTTAATAATACTTTTTTAATCTCATACCAGTTATATGAATTTGAGTTTACAACCATTTCCAATGCTTGGCCTTTTAGTTTAGCTAGTATAGAAGAAAATAAATATTCATTTTGAAAATCCTCTGGATTTTCGCTTACATAAAACTTATTTACTACTTTGTCACATATAGAAATAAATCTGTGGAGCATAGTGGGCTCTCCACTATACTCGGGTATCATGTCAAGATACTCCTTTTTTAATGTTGGCGTTGCCATTTTAAAATATTATTTTCTTTAAAATAATAAAATTAAAAATCAATTATATAAAATTAAAAAGTATTTACTCTACTTTTTCTTAATTCTATATCTTAAGATCTACTTACAAGTTGATCCAAAATACTTTGCTCATTTGAACAACTTTCACTTTTCACTTTTCACCTACACGATATTCGCTCGTGTTCTTAATAGATATGCGCTCTATTAAGTGGTTGTAGATATTCACTCTACTTAGTTTCCTCAATTAACGGTTAAAACCGACGGACGTTATATTCGCTAACTTCCTTGAGGTGTCCTACCGACTGCGCCAGTTACGTTTTATATTAAGCAAGAAAGGTTTTTAAAAATGATTTTTATTTTTACAAACCTTTGAATTTAATAAACAATTAATTTAGAAAACTGTTACATAAATTTTACTTAATAAAACAATACAATTAATATGCATTCAATCGGAGTGGAAAACGTCTGTGCGATACAGAGGCGACTTACACACTGCCGGGGCTCTGTTCTCACACCTATATAATACTAAAGCTGCGTAAGCAGGAATTTTCCTAGCACGCATTTAATTATGAAATGTTCACATAAAATGTTTATATAACTTATATATATATATATTCTTGATATTTTACGTTATCCATTGTTTTTCCGTTGCACTGACTTTATGAAGTTAATATATTACTTACATAGTAATATATTAACTTCATATATATATATACATCTTGTACAAATTTTCAAAATACTTTTTTATTTTGTCCAATCAAGTTCAAATACATTTTGTTTAACCTATAGTGAGTGACAATTGATTTAATAAGGTTTTTTGAAATATCTATTCAATAATTAAATTATAAAAATTTGGGTGTTTATTTGGATTTGAACTATGAATCTTCATGTTCAAAGTCTAACAGGCTTTGACACTGCAACAACTTTCCAATACCAAGAAATGAATTTCTCAAAGATGTATATGAATTTTTCCCCCATCTGGTTGTTGTCGAAACCTCCATTGTACAACCTTAAACTGTTACCATGTTTACCACAAAATATCATAAATAGTGCTGTAAAGTTAAAAATTAATGAAACGAATAAAATACAAACAAAGTGGAAGTAAGCAAACAATGATAACATTTTTCTTTCTTAACCTCAGTAGGAATATACTTTAAAAAAAGTTTTTTTATGTTTCTTGTTTAGAGCCTAAACAATATTTCATGTTAATCAGTTTTTACACTCATTTTTGTCTCACTGTTTGTAGTCACAATTTTGTACTATTAAAATTTCTAAATGCCAAAATTTTTAAATAGACTTTTAGTTATTCATTTCATATCTTTCTATACCACAAAAAATTTGCTAAGAGGGGTATACTTTCAAAAATAAAATAATATAATTTTTTGAGCTGTAAAAATTTGTTATAGTTAAGGACATCACCTGGAAAACCTCCAGTAGCACCCCGAAACACAACAACCCTTAGTCGCACCCAACCTGTGCCTCCTGCAAGTTCTAGCTCATCTTCTGAAAGCACATCCAGCGAAGAGGATGATGATGATGAAAGCATAGCTGGAACATCAACTACAGCAACTATTGTTAATGACAGTGAACTCCAAGTAAGAGTTATTACATTTTTTAACAATCTAATAACAGTAGTGAATTATTAAAAAAATTTATACATATATTATCACAACAATAAACAATTGAATGATCCCCATGTGGCGTGAGAAAATTTATAACATAATATTGTTGTATATACTGTTGCAATAACAAATCTGTGTAAACTTGTAATTATGAGTACTGATTCATTTAAATAAAGTATCACAACACGAGGTTGTGTGATTAAAGTTTTAGCACTGTATGATTCCACTATTAAAATATGAATTTGTCATGCTAGTATTGTTATTAATGTGTCTTTTAAAATTTACAGAATCGTTTTAGAAAAATTTGAACATAATACTATTGCAAAGACACAATTTTTGTCAGTAAATAACCAAAATCCTTTGCCCAAATAGCTCAAGTTGTACAAATAAATGAGTTTTTAAATAACTGTGTGTAGAATAGAGCTGTTAAGAAAAATGCACAAATTGAAATATATAAATTAATAATTTTGTGCCATGGAACCGTCAATAATTTTAGGAATTACATTTACTTTTAATAAATATCCAACTTTTCTTTGATAAGCGAAAATGTAGTGTTTTAAATTTTAAAACAATATCCTCAAATTTCTTTTGCTTTTTACTTAACTTGTTTAGCTGTCGAATTGTTAGACATGGATTTAAAAGGAAAAGTACTGCATTAAAAATTGATCCTCTTTTTCTTGCTACATTTCCCTTTAATTCACAAAGAATGTATTATAGAGTACCAATCCTGTTTGTAAAAAGTGGGGTACTTTACTTATTAGGGCTGTTTTTTATAACCTCTTACACATGCTTGTGTATCTAGCCACCCTTCCAGCAGATAGTCAGAGGTAGTCCTCCATAATAAGGATGTTCTTTTTTTAATTTTAGTTTTGGGATTGAACTGTGCATCGGTACAATTCCAAAGAAATAAGCTAGAAAGAAATCCTATTATGAAAGAAATAATATGATGAAAGCAGGAGAACTACATAGGATACAAACTAACATGAGTACCCAACAGAAACTAGACAACCAACAACAGATTGCATTAAAGAGTAACATATTAATGATATGAATGCTAAAAGATTCTATAAGTTTTTAGGAATGAAAGATGATATACTGCTGATAAACAAATTAAAAAATGAGTACTATGTCCAATAAAATATAAAGGGTGGCACATTAAAACTAATAGGCTAAAGAATTCGTTTAAGAGACACCAATAATAAGATAACTCGGTAATTAGATATGGAACATCATTCCCGAACATTTTATAACCAAATATAATGATAATATAATATAATAAATATAATAATAATCATGTTTTTAATACAAGAGATAATTTTTTTAAATCATATTAAAAATACCATATTTTTAAAGAAAGTAATAAGTTTCTATGTATTTTTTTCAGAAATGTCTAAATATTTATATTTACAGAGAGAGAGCTAATTAAATTTATAATTATAAATATTATATTATTTTTTTAATAATATAAATAAAAAATATTATAAATATATTAGTCATATAAAGTAAATATTTTTTGTAATAATATTTAAAACCTATATATACAGAAATTTGTAGAAAAATAATCTACAAAAGAAAGAAAATTTTATAGTTTTTATTCAATTAAAATATAATAATTAAATTAAATAAGATATTAAATAGCTTTATTGGTTAATTTAGCTTTTCTTTGTAAATTTTAACATATCCTTTAAGTTGTATATTCTTGTACATACAGTGTCTCGATAATTCTAGGTAGATGCGACCAAGACTCCCTCAGATTACCGAAAACTCGGATTACTCAGAAATATGTTCCTGTACATTAGAAAAATAGGAATTCTAATGAACTCCTAGTACTATAAGTAAAAATACAAGAAATACGTATAAAGAATTTTATTCATTACAGTACTTATTTAAATTAATGTTTTTTGGAATACATTATTTATCATGGTTGCTACATTATTTGGAAAAAATTTTCATGTGTTTTCTCCGTGTGCTTATCTTTTTTGTGCTACGGTGTCGCATATATATCTTAGTAGAAGCATATCTGTTGGTGTGGTGTTTGTTATTCAATATAGTGTAGTGCAGTTTCCAAGGCGGTTGTTCTTCACAGTGATTACTTTTTCCTTCTTGTACTGTCTCGGTCGAACTGTCATCTTTATTCACATCATCACTGCCTTCGGTATTTTTTTGTGCCATTTCAATAATGGTAATATCTTATCTCAAATTGTTCACATCGGAATTTTCGCAACCTGAAAGTTTCTTGATAAGAAATTTCAAATCTGTTTCTTCTTGTGGATCAATAACACAGTTAAGAGTTTCATTATAACAACTTACCTAACCTTTCTGTTTTTTATTTTGTTTCTTGATTCAAGTATAAAGTACACAACTCCCTTAACTGTATTTTTTTTGTTGAAAGCCTACAATGCTTTCTTCCCCCTTAGTCGCTTGGAAAGGTAACATGTTTATTTTTTTTCATACATTCCAGGCCACACTGATCCATCGGCTGGATTAGGCTTGTAACATTTGTGGGAATATGTAAAGCATGTATATCATCAGTGTTTTGTCTAATAGTAAAATAGCCTTCCGAGGCAAATTCTTTGCTTTTAAAAACGTTGTCGAAAATTTGAGACTCTACTATATATTAATAGGTGACACTTACCTACAGTAGCATTTATTCTCTCAGTTACATATCGAGTAGACAATTATACACATAACACAAAATGCCCATTCTCATTAAACAAAATTTAAATACTAGTATAGGCAAGTGTCTCATAAAACATGCCCAAGTGTATATGTGTAAATTAGTAAATCAAATTGAAGATTAAATAAAGTAACATTTTATTTAATTTTAGTACACCACTATAAGTAAAGCTACATTTTGTTGATAAAATAAAAACCATTCCCTCAAAATCAAAATATTTACAATTCAATGAGTATTTACATGAATTAGTTCTTAAAATAACAGATTTTCTTTGCTGTGAATTTTAAATTTGTTTGTGTCTATCATTCTCAGGATCAAATCGAAAGTTTGAAAAAAGAGTTAGAAGCTATGAAATCCAGATGTGAACGAGTGGAGCGAGAGAAAAGTGATATATTATTAAGGAGATTGGCTTCAGTAGACACTTATTCAAATAGGACAACTGCGTCTGAGGTAATATAACAGCAACTTATTAGTTGTCTTTTTAAATTTGTATTCTGTAAAGAGCTCATAAGTAGCATTTAGTAATAAATGGTGCAATGCAAATAAAGAAACGTTTAATGCTCTTGATATGTTAACCATTATTCATAATAATATATTGACATTTGAAAAGCTTTCCCTAATTTTATACTCATTAAATAATTTTAATTTTATAAAATAAGTAATAGATGTAACACAATTTTATTTGAAGACTTAATTATGAAGATAATTACATTTTAGGTCTTAAAACTGCAACAGCGAGTTAATGAGCTGCAATCCACTGTAGAAGACTTACGAGAGGATAAAAAAAGTCTGTCTTTGAAAGTTGGAGAGCTAGAAGCTGACCTCGAGAAGAGTAAACAGCTGGAAACACTTGAGAAAGAAGCAGAAAATCTGAGAAATAAATTACAAGCAGCAGAAACATTGTGCGAGGAGCTGATGGACGAGAATGAGGACATGAAGAAAGAACTGAGGGACCTAGAGGAAGAAATGGATGAGATGCAGGACAACTTTAGGTACAGAATAATGGTTATTAATTGTGGAAGTCAAAACGCTCTGCTCACATTTTATGCCAGTTTGATATCACTACCTAGAATAAATTGTATTCAATCTACAAGGATTGAATTCTTTCCGTGTTAAACAAGGTTTATAACTACAAAAATAACTGGTTCATTGGAATTCAAAATAAAACTGTTTGAGTTCAATAATGGGTTTTTGGGATTATTCAGTTCCTTCTATTAGTTCAAACTCTTGTTATATATATATATATAAAGAACTAAGTCAAAATACAAATACAAGAATTATAATTGAATTTACAATTCAAAACTTTTCGTTGGCTAACAGTACCAACATCATCAGGAATATTGGTATATATATATATATATATATATATATATACCATCAGAATATATATATATATATATATATATATATATAGTCAAATTCTAAGTTGTTAATCAAATACTTTTTAATCATCCATTCAAGTTCAAATACATTTTTTCAAATCGAATACAGAGCTATTAAGTCAATTTCTTTTCGCTTGGAAGTCAAATTTATTTTACCTCATCGTTAATATGGGCCATAAATGATTATCTAAACTTATACAAAATGAAACAAGTTATATTAAAAAACAAAATTATTTTTGGAATAGTTTTTTTATAGCAGAACTGACTATGTTTTGCATGGAAAGAATTTTCTGCTTGCAGTGACACTCACGAGACGCCCCTACACATCGATTCCTTCTATTGGTGCACACTCTCCTTATGTATATCTTGAATCTTTAGTCAAATGCTTTTTATTCATCACCTGAAGTTAAAATACATTTTTTAACTTGTAGTGGAAGACAATGTTAATGTAGTTTTTTGAAATAATAATTTATTAATTAAATTTCATAATGAGTTCATTTTATGTTTATATGGGAGAGATATTTTTTATAAAAGGGGCAAAGTATGCAATATCGTTATTTTTTTCCTATTTGTCTTCAAATAAGTGATAACATATGATTTCATAAAACAGCTGATTTTACGTTATATGTTATATGGTAGAACACTTGCTTTAACATTTAGCCTGTGTTACGTTATATATAATAATTGTAATTAGTTAATAAAAAGTAACCAAACTAATTTTTTTGTTTTTTTTTTTTTGTTAACCAAAGTGGGAATTGATTTCAAAAAATTGTTCTTTATATAACTTGTTTTTGTTATCATAGGTTTTGAGTTTATCAGGTTTTTAAGAATTTAATTTTATGAAATATGTGAGTTAATTTTTAAATTGATATTTTTTACATTTTGTTAAGTAATAGTAAGCTAATAATTATTTTCAATTTGAGAGTGAAATTCCAATTAACTTAAAAGGCATTTTTATGCTGAACTAGTGTTCTATTAGCAATATTAGTTTTTTTTTGATCTTTTAAACTGTTATATAAATAAAATAAAAACTCTTACAACATACAACTTTAGCTTTTCATAATTTTTTTATGCTTTGAAGCCAGGTTTTAATGGGGTTTCAAGAATAATTTTTTATTGAGGCTTTAGAGTTCAATAATGAATATTCTACTTTCAGACATTTTTGGTTTTAGTAATTAAAAATGTCAGGTACTTTATTTGTTAAGTTTTCATTAGTTTTTGCCATTTTAAAATGTTTTTAATAAAATTATTAAATGTGTATTTTTTTGTTTTACAAAGAGATTGCATGCAAAAAGTGAACTCGACATTATTACTCATTTTAAATTTTGTTTAAAAAGGTCTGACCTATTGCCCTTCACCAGAGTGATATATGCTCAGTTGAAGTGCATGTGTCAATGTTATTTACTATACTATACTGCTAATTAACCTCAAACTTATAATTAAACTAAATTTATAAAAAATGTAAGTTCAGAAAATCATTGGTTTACTAAGGTAATGGAATATAATTGACTCAATATTTACAACTCTGTTTAACATTGAAGTGGTAAAGAGCTAACATATTAGTAATTACACTTTTTTATATTATTATTATATAAAAATTGCTATCATAAAAGAGATAATATTTGTTTAAATTATTTCTACTTTGTTTGCTATTGCTATAGCATTTATGGCAAAAAAATTTAGATTTCTTCATACTGAGAGTAAATATTGGTATGGGCATGGGAAGGATATAATACATAGGGTATAGGTTGAGACATGAATCTAGTTTTATGTGTAATGAGATTTTGTAATTAATTGTTATGCTGAAAGCCAAATAATATTACATTGGCATAACTGATAGCATATGTTTAATTAAGAACAGTTATTTCAATTGATGTAGTAATGACACATGGCCTAGAGTCAACTAAATGGAATGGATGATTTTTTGTGCAATATATTTTATATTTGTTTGTTTTTAACCTACTGAAATTGTATTACACTTACTGTATGTTTAATATTTTTTCAGACTGGTTTGTATTTGTTATTAATAAAAATATATTTTTTTACAATTTTGTAGAGAGGATCAAGCTGACGAGTATTCTTCTTTAAAAAAAGAATTAGAGCAAACTGCCAAAAATTGTCGTATTTTATCTTTCAAACTCCGAAAAGCAGAAAGAAGGTCTGAAACATTAGAAGCAGAAAAATTAGAAGTGGAAAAAAAGTGTCGAGAGGTAAAAATATTTTCAAGAAATTTTTGTTTTGTTATAAACACTTTTTAACCCATTAGAAGCGTATCTAGTTACTTACCTCAGAGGCAGATTTGTTTTAACATGCAAGCTTGGAAGTATTTTACTTAAAAAAATAATAATTGAGGTTATAAATGTTACTTAAAACTGCATGCTATAACATAACTCCACAGTGGAGCCAAACATATGCAGCTTTAGACTGAAAATGCAACCTGTAAAACATGTTTTTGTAAATAAGATATTTAATCTTAAACAATTAAAAACTTATACAAAATGAACAAAATTGAAGGTAAAACATTACAAAATACATATTTGTATGTACAATATACGCATATTCGAACATAGATATTTTAATGTATATCTATAATTGAAATATACTATTTACATATAATTATTTATGTATAATTTGTAATATACTCATTTTCTGTTAGGAATATTTGTACATCTTTCTGCCTTTCAAAACATAAAGTTTAAACTATTTAAGTTTTGAAAATGGAGTCATTCCGAAACGGGTCATTAAAGGAAAATATTGTAATGTTAGGAAAGGCAGAAAAATCTACTCAAATATATATTTATGTATGTAGATAATAAAATACAATATTTATATTTAAAAATAGTCTACAACAATAACAATCACTTACAGCTAAACCCAAGAGTAATAACTTAATAATAAAAAGAATAATTAACAAATTTTGAAGATTAAATTTGTAACAAATTATTTTAAAACATTCTGGTAAACAAAGTTCTCGTTTGTCAGGACACCCTAGGCAAAACCTTACGTTCAAGAGAAATGGAAAAAATCATATATTTTCAGATGACTAAGAAAAATAACAAAGTAACAGTTTTTCTTTATACTTTTTCACTACAATGAACTTTTTTTAATGAACTCTCACAGTAGATTTTTGCTCTCGATATTACCTTATAAAATTATTGTTATTATTGTGTGCGTGTGTATGTGCGTGCGATTAATTTGAAAGAGGTCTAGTTGTGCTTTTTTATCAATTTTCCACTTATCTTAAGAAGTAAATGAATTTTGCTTCTTCTTGGAAGATGCTTGACTCCACTATAGAGTCCATCGCATTGAATGGGTCAAGCTGCATACAAATTCCTTTTACTTTACACAAGCTAACTACACAATTGACAATTTTTATAATTTTTGTTGAAATAAAGACAAGAAATTATTGTTCTTTCCCATCTTGGTGTCTATCATAATAAAAACTTTAAAATGTTGAAATATTAAAGATAAATAGTTTACCCTAATAGCTTATATCATATAATCATATTGACAGAAAACATTTATAATTATCCATTTTAATATAAAAATTGTGTTTAGATTGCTGGGGGCCAAATTGGTCTGGATAAAAATGAAAGAATACGTCATCTAGAACAAGAGTTAGGAGTCGCAAATGAGGTAATCCAAGCCTAACAATTTTGTACAGTCTAACATTAAATTGCTTGTCAGCTGTCATCATTGCTTAAACTAGTTATTTTTTCCAACAGTTTTGCAGAAATTAATTTGTGACAGTTAAATGCACTTTTAAGAGTAAATTGAAGTTAAATTTTAATAATGTAACATATTAGTATCAGAAGTTTCAGAAAAGCACAAATGTATATTTAAAGTTAAATTAATATTACATAACCTGCATTAATTATTTAATATACAGTACTTATAGCATTTATATTTAATACTTAATATAATTATTTTTTTTTATTTGTTACCATCTTTAACTTCAGCCATTTATACTACCTCTGTTAAAATAATCCTCTAATTTTAAAACTGTATCCAAAATTATGTACAGTTTGAATTTGTTCATCTTGATGAATAATTGAGAAATGAATAATGATCGTCTTTAGCATCTTTCAAATTTAGTGTTGGCTGAAGTTATACAACACTGATAAATATTTTCCTGGCATGTATTCATTTGTTTTCATTGCTATTAGGACAATTTGGAGTTCTAATGTTTGCAGTCTTAAGCAGTTAGGCAGGCTAAGAATGACAAGCATAGATGGAGTTAAGGGGGGCTTTGCCCCCCCTTTCTGAACATGTGTATTATTTTTTTATAATCAAAAGTTGACAACGGACTCATAAAAAACTATAAAAATAATAATAGTGCTGACAAGAAATATACTCGCAGTGTCAGTTGTTATTTTGATCATATGTGAGTTATCTTCTAAATATAACTGTAAGTTCAAAGAAAAATATGAACTTTATTTTAATCTTACAAGGCATGATGTTCAAAATGAAATTTTAGGAATTGTTTCACACAAAGTTTATTATCCAACTTTATGTTTCTCATAGAAACATAATAAGGCTTATTTATAGACATGACTGAAAAATTCTAAAAAAAATTTCAAATTTTCAAAACTATAAGTCTAAAAGCCCTCGATTTACGTTCTATAAGAAACATTTCGTTGAATACAAACCTTAACTTACCAATTAAAAAGGTAGTTTAAAACATGTACCTTATAATGTAAGTTTTTGGCTCAGTGATGGCCAGCTTTTAAATGTTTTCTATTTCTTGGAGGGAGTACTCCAGACCCCATTTGATACCCCCCAGGGCAATTTGTGTCCCTCCAGAACAAAACATGTAACTACGCCCATGATGACAAGGTTTGTGAACATTCATGGCACTATTTTTGTAAGACTTGATAAGTGCCAAGTTTTTCTGAAAATTTTGTGACCCAACTAAATGCTGATTCTAGTTTTTTTTATACAACTTGCCACACGGTTAATTTATGATTCACACAGATTGAACAGTGCTAGTGTTTTTTGTTTGCTGATATTGTGTGTTATCCTAACCTTGAGTTTTCTTCAATTGATGATTTATCTATTTGAAACACATTTGTAACACTATATATATATATATATATATATATATATATATATATATATATATATATATATATCAAACACTCTACCTTATGGGGTCGGAGGAGCAAAGACCACTTTCTGAAAAAAAAAATAACTTCAAAGTAAAGTTTAATGTTACAAAGTCTTTCGCTGTCTCACTTAAGTGTGAGTTCGACTGCAATTTACTCTAAGTGGGAAAACTGTACAATATCCAAACATCTCATTTAGTTTGGAAAAAATATAGCTACGTGTAACATGGTTTGCAAATTTAAACTTTACACTTTTCTAAAGCACTTTTAAAAGTTCAGTCTTTATTTTAACTGGCCTTGTTTACTTCACTTTTAAAATTATTCTCTTTCTAAAACTAGCTCTACCTTTTTTTCTTGTTTGATGATGACTTTCAAGAGATGTTATTTATTTTCAACTTGGATTTTAAAAACTCATTTGAGTTTTGTTTGTAAGTAAGAATCTTTTGTCAAATAATTTCTTTCTGTAACTTTAAGAATGGTTTATTTTTTATTCTTTAAAGTAAATTGTAGTATGTATCATTACTCGTAAAAGGAGAAATTTTGAAACTACAAAACTGGTGAAAATAAAAGTTTATTCAATCTATTTAAAAATAGTAGTTAACAAGGTCTGTGTTATTTTACAATATTATATACTTTATATTACAATATGTTGATATTTCTCTATAGTAGCATTTTTTTGTGTAAGTGAGGAGAACCCTTTCAGACATGCAGCTCATTGTCCACTTGGACCCCAAATCTAACAATTCCCCCTCAGAAATTAAAATTCATAATTGATGTGACAGTAATAAAGTAATACAATTTTTATTTATGTGTACAAGTGCAGGTAGCACAAAGGTTGCAGAAAGAATTGGAAGAAGCAAATTCAAAAATAAAAGTTGCTGAAGGTAAAACTGATGAGAAAGCAACACCAGCGAAGAAGAAAGCCCCCATGTTGGGTAGCATTGGAAAATCATCATCAGGGGAGGTATAAGCTTATAACAAGAGTTTTTGTTAATATTCATACTGTATATCCAGTCTGTTGAAATAGACGCATATGAACACAAAAATATTTTATATATTTTGGAAAGAAAGAAATATTGATAAAATAAGTGACCAAAAATGCAATGTGTCACAAATATACTTATGTGTCACACACAAGTATTTTAGTGTGCATGTGTCTTTTTAATGAAAGGACAGATTATTACTAAGATCAGTTAGTTAGTCTACTATCTAATCCTAAAATTCTTAAGGCTTGAATTTTACCATATACATATATATATATATATATATATATATATATATATATATATATATATATATATATATATATTCTTGATATTTTACGTTATCCATTGTTTTTCCGTTGCACTGACTTTATGAAGTTAATATATTACTATTGTAAGTAATTTTATCCACCAAGGTAAAATCATTGCACTTAACGGTGGATAAAATTATTTACAATAGTAATATATTAACCTCATATATATATATATATATATATATATATATATATATATATATATATATATATATATATATATATATATATATATATATATAATTCAAAGTTTATTTGAGAGTTTAATTAATAATTTATAAATTATTTATATTTATGTTATAATACATTGTATGTTAATTATATAAAGTAAGTTTAATTTTAACGTTTTTATTTGTTGGTTGTTAAATACAAGACTTACCATATAATTTAGCCAAATTATATAATTCAAGAATTAACTTTTTTCAAAGCCTTGGCTATTAACAATCTTGAAACAATTCGGAATTTGGCCAACTCTGGTTTCTTTCTATAAAAAAGTTAATTACTATTTGTTCTAAAAAGTACATAAATTCTGATATTTATTTCATACAATTTAAAGTATTCAATTATTATAAAAATGAAAAAACAATATTATTCTGAAGAAGAGTCCCCAGAAATATTTAGTTGCTAATAGAGGTACAAATTTCTTATTGCATGTAGTTAAATTTAAAATTAATTACTACATCTTTAAAGAAACTAACTTGATTACATCCCCCACTAGTATTCCTTAACCCAAATGTCATTAAACCTTAGGATGACATTCAGTTTTTTGTTCCATTTGAATGAAGATTGTTTTATTAGATGGATCATGTTTTCTACTTCACATATTTAATTGCTAAAATCTTTTAACTATATGATCTGGTGAACTAATTTGTAAACCATTTCCCCTTTATTATTTAGATTAAAACTTCTTAAATGAATATTGTCTTGTAATACTGATATTTCACTCCACTATAAAAACATAATTGTTTTCACCATTTCCTTTCCTCGGCTGATAAAAGGTTTTTTCTGTATTTTAGGAACCTTTTCTCCTTTTACAAAATAAAGTTTTTCTTCTATTGTTTTTGAAACTTTTAAATTTGTTTCCTTTCAATGTTCAAGTTTAAATTTGTCATTTTCAAGTTTACATAGTTACTAAATCCTATATATATATATATATATATATATATATATATATATATATATATATATTCTTGAATTTTGTAGTCCATTACGTTTGGTAAATAAATTAGCAAATAGAACAATAAATAGGCTGAATCATAGAAAACATTCACAAAAAGACTGTATACAAATTAGGTCTCTATATACATACACTGGATTTGGAATCAATTACATCCCAAAATTTTAAAATGACCTTTAAAACTAACTATGCAACAAAACAGAAATATATAGGTGTAAAATTAAATGCAGGGATTATAAAAGGTATCTTATAGACCAAACACAGAAATAAACTGATGAAACTAAAATAAAAGAAATATATGAAGAACACCATATCTGAATGCATATTTAAATCCTCAAGCCTCACATATACATTCAATTTAACTTTATATGCAATGAATTAATATATAGTAAACTCCCGATTATCCGTGGAATAGGGTGACCCGGGAACGCCGGACAACCAAATTCCCCGGTTAATCCGCTATCAACAAAGAATACGCAAAACTATCAATAATAGATTATTATACCATAAGTTACACAAATAATTACCCCGGTTAATGCAATTCACAAATAATCTTCAGAGGACAAAATAAATACAGAAAATAATAAAAAAATGTCGATGTATTTGACGGATTATAACATGTACATTTATATGTCTAACTATTTACAATACGTACATAAGTATATGTCAAAAGTAAGTATGTATGTACATATGTAATTTCCTTTACACATAATACTTTCACTTTTTAACAAAACAATCGGTCACTTTTGTCTGTTTTTTTGTGAGCATTGATTTAGCTTTAATGTGTGATCTAAGTTTCTTGAGAACCATTTTGTCGCACAGTGTCTACTTGTGTCACAAAGCCATAAAGATCGATAATATATATGACAGACATGGATTATGCATATGTCACGTCCTAGACTATTTATAGCCGAGATTAGCTGACATTTGTTTATAATCTTATGATACACATTAGGTTTTCGGGCATCCAAGCATTTTGTCATTGTCTCTTATATACAGTAGTCTGCTCGCCCGTTTATTTCGCTGGCCCGCTTTAGGATGCTTCCCTTTCAATGTAAAAATTATTATGTACATATTTACATACAACTTGTACAACATGTACAACTTCTATTAATCCTAATATGTATTTACGTCATAATTCACCATTTGGAAATTTAAACACATGAATCTGATTGGAATAAAAATAGGATATTTATAAAACAATGGCAGATCCCGGATAATCCGCAAACCGGTTAATCCGCCCACGGATAATCGGGAGTTTACTGTAATTAATATACTTTAAAGTGATTAATAACATTATACTTATTAAACAAATGCCTACAAAATTAAATTAAATTATGAGAAAATCTAGAATATATAATACAAATTTTATATATAGAATAATAAAGGAACAAATTAGAATTAATATGAAACACAACACAAATTACACTTTATAAAATCGTAGAAAATCAGACAACACATACAATTTGACTACACTACAAATCCTTGTTTGTCAGCACTACAAAAGAAAGCCTCACAAGTTCAGATAAAGAAAACATACTCTTGAAAGGTTATGTCTTGAAAATGCTCTCACCAATATCAAACATAAATGTTTGATTAAAAGTTTATTCCTCAAATATTCTTGCATAAGAATCCAATGTAACTAATACTTAAAACCAAGGAAATTATACCAATAATGTTGTTGTATTTTATTTAAAGTTGTTTCAATACAAAAATGTTTTTAAAAAACGCACACAAATTCTGCAGTTTCAATTACTATAAACGCTATTAATTAATTTCTGTAGGAGTAATAAGAGAAAATTTACTTCACATTTTTACTCATCTCCAATTATGTGCTAAAGGATCCATAAAATTTTTTCTACAGTTTCTTATCCTTCAAATTTTTGTACAAAATACAAATTGGTTTTGATGTTTTACACTTTTAAAGTAATCTCTTTCTATAGCTACAATATTTTTTTAAATTATAACATACTTCATTAATCTGAAAATTTTAGAGAAAATGAACCTTACAAAAATGAAAATCTTTTACAGAAGATATCGCGTGAATCCCTTACTCGAGGGGGTTCGCAGGAAGATCCTGTGCAGTTGCTGAGAGATTTGCAAGACTCCCTAGAGAGAGAAGCAGACCTCAGAGAACAACTACGCTATGCTGAAGAAGAGGTAAATTGTATGCTTTGATTAGTAATATCTCTTATCAACAAACTCTAGATATAATTAAAACCTTATATCATGGAATTAAAAGCATTATTACATCATTGTGATCAGATGGTTAACAAATATAATGTATTATGTGGTACTTTAAAAATTATTATTAATTTGTCTACATACTTTATATATATAAAGGTTTTATAAACAAGTATAATTAGTATACATTTCAGTGCCCTCTTCTACTTTTCCTAACATTAAAACATTGTTCTTTGTTCACGAGTTTCGGAATGTCTTCCATTTTCAACACTTTAACTGCAGTCTTACACTATCAAAAATCTATACTTCCGAGAATACAGTATAGATTTTTGATAGTGTAAGAGTGCAGTTGAAGTTTTGAAAATAGAGACATTCCAAAATATGTCAATAAAGAACAGTGTTTTATTCCCTTGAATTTTTTAGTCCATTACGTTCGGTGAAACCTAATTAATCACTTTTACATTAATTTATGACTATCCGAACTTTAATTTATTTTGTGAATTTGTAAAAACTTACTAAGGCAGAACATTCTTCTTAGTGACGGTTTTAAAGGCAGGTTTTTGATAGTATCAAAGAGTTTGTGTGATTTGTATTGGTTTATGATACTATCGAAAACCTACCTTAAAACCTTGATCGCCTAACCTAACAACAACTCTAAGTGGAAAATTTAGACACATATGAAGATTGCCACTGTGCGATCAAAAACATTCTGTCTCAGAAAATGTTTAAAAAATAAATTAAGGTTTGGATAGTCATAAACTAATGTAAAAATGATTAATGTTTTAATGTTAGGAAAAGCAGAAGAGGGCACTCAAATGTATAAAAAAATTTTCCCATCTGCAACAAAAGGGTTATATTGAGAATTTTAAATATAATTAGATTAAAGTTTCCTCTTGTCCATTGTAGCAACAAATACAATTGTAATTAGAGTCTTACATTTAATGCTATGACAATATGTCACAACAACAAAAAAAACAAAAAAGTAACACTTTAAACAAAAATTACAATCACGAACTGGGAATATATTTACTAAACTAAAGCTTTTGCTTTATATAGGCTTTAAAACACTTTAAGTGTATTCAAAGTGCTTATAGTTCAATATAGAAAGATCATTCAGCAATTAAAGACACAAATTGGTATTCAAAATATCATGATTTTGAAAAAAATGCAACCTTTCTTATTTTTTAGCATAATCCCCATCAACATTGATTCACTTGACCAAAGTCTTATGTCTGCTATGAAGATCTATTTGCTTGTTTGAACCATTTTCTCAGAAAATATTTGATGATGTAGTTACAAACTTTTTTCCCACTTAATGCCTCGTTCAAGGGATAAAACAAGTGATAATCAAATGGTGCCAAATCTGGGCTGCAGGAGATTTAATTTATTTATCTCTTTATAAATATTTCTTGTATTACATGAGTAGTGTACAAGTTGAATTATTATCAATGAGGATCAGTCTTTTTCTCTGACATCCATGTGAGAGAGGTTGTTTCTCTCTGACATCCATGTAAGAGAGATTGTTTCTCTCTCTCTCATTGCTGACTTGACCTTGTTCATAAGCATTTCTGAGTAGTATTGTTTATGAAAATACGCTCTCTTTATAAGTTTCATAATTTATTAATAAAAATAAACTATATTAATTTATTCCATCTTCAAGCGAGTTACAAGTTGTACATATCTTACACTTGCCTATAATAGCACTTACTTTTATGATTGTTGAGGATGCCTGTTCGGAATTGATGGGACACATCTCTCGAAATGGCCATCCTCAACAATCAAAAAAGTTAGTTCTACTATAGGCAAGTGTAACATATGTACAAGTGTCTTTAGTTAAAAATAAACTTTCATTGTTAATTTTTTTTAATTTTTCAGATTAGTATTACTGCATAATATGTAATCATTGAGAATAGATTGTTTTAAATATGTAACATGAATCAAATCTTGACTTTTATTGAAATTAATATTAAAATAGACTTAACTCACTTATTTATCAATCAAATGAGATTTATTATTTTAACATTTGAAAAGACAAAATTATATTCGAAGTAATTAAGGTGTATATATAAGGCAAAAGTAAATCATACACATTTCATTTTCATATAGTAAAAACATAGAAGTAGGGTTTGAAAGTTTAAGTGTTATGATAATTTATTTCAAACTTTTTAATAGCACTCTTCTATTTTTTTATTTTGTAAAGTCAAATATAGTTATTTTAATTACACAATCTTTGTGACGTCCTTTGGGTTATTTTTTAACCTATTTTTTTTTAATTTAAGGTAATAACTATGTGTTGAATCAATAGTACAGGTATAATATTATTGCTCACTTGATAATTTTATTATTCTTTTTTTAAAATTTTATAATTATTTTTTATTAGTTTTATAACTATTACGAGAAGCATATACAGGTTTGTTTATAGATTTTGAGACACCAAGTAAAGAAGAAAGAGAAAATCCTGCAGGGAAAGTCTACTACGCCTGATGTTGTCCCAGGCAACACATTATCTGCTAAAGCTTCTGCAGTTACACAAACAATATCCACCATCCTTACTTCTCTACCTTCGCAAGTCAAAACCTCTCAAACACAGACAGACAACTCACATAATAGAATGGTTCAAACAGTTTCACCTTTAATGCAAAAAAATTTCACCCAAACCAATAACCAAATTTCACAGCATACTCAAAGTGACAATGTTTCTGTGAACAGTATCGACTTACCTGCTCAGTACGATTTAATTTCAACAACTGAATCTCAAACTGACTTTATTGTTGATGTTTTTGATAGTCAAACTCAAACAGATTTTATACAAATGAGAGAGTCATACTCACAGACTGCAGACAATGTTTCAGAAACAGTGCAGACATGTTTGATTTCAGTGCAAGACGCTCTTGTTCAGACAGAACTTTATTCTACAACAACAACACAAACGGAATCGAATTGTTTTAAACATGCATTGGATGGACACATTATGTCTGATGACAATATAAATTCATCTTATGATATTGAATCCACTGCATCTCAAACTGATTCTGTTATAATACAAACAAAATTAACTTCTGAAGGTAGTACTGAAATTTTTGAGCGACAAATTTTGCCTGAAGACATTGTAAATACTATGTATTTCACAGAGTCTACTGAAACTCAAACAGACTCTATTAACTCAGAAACATCAGGACTTAATAGTATCCAAGTAAAGTGTAAAACATCATTTGAAAAATTATCTTGCAACATGGAAACAGATTTTAGAATTAGTCAAGAAACTCAGACTGACTTTTTCAAAGACAAAATTGTAGAAGACTATTTTCAAGGTATTCCTAAAATTTCAGATTTTAAAAAATACCCCGGTAAAACAAAACGTTTTCATGTGGAAAATAATTATCAAAACTTAGGTAGTGTATACAAAACTAATTTTTCGCTTCCGCTGAATCTAAACATAATATCAAGTGCACACACAGTATCCACGCAGACCGATAATGTTTACGCTTCACTACCACCAATCCGAACGTTTCAGCTGTTTGGTTCAGTTTTGCCACAAGCCCATACTTCACCATTGGCTACTTTGCTAACGCCACTAGGTAAAGCTTGGTTTGATTGATTTGGTTTGACTAACGCAATGTTTTGTTTTTTGTTTGCTTACAGGCTCAAAATCTACGCAAGAAAGCTTCACGAGTCGAAGATGATAACGAATCGTTGGTTTTGCAGCTCAAGAAAATGGCTACCAAAGCCAGAAGTAGGTTTTGGGTCTATCAACTGTAGAGTTTTGTGAAAGCTAACATTGCCTTATTGTTACTTATTTGCTTTCATTTTAAGTATGGTGTGGTCATGCACTGATTTAATTTTCTTGAAAAGATATTTTTCAGTTGTCCTCTTCTTTGGACGGCATTTGTATCCATTTTCATTGACTGCACAACAAACGAAAGCACTGTTTTATGTACTTTCCTAAAATGCACTAATCATTTTCTCTTGTGGCTTGGTTATTTTTCTTTAATTGGTTTTTGAAAACATTTATTTTCAGACAACAGTAGTTATTTTTAATGTTTGTATTAGCATAGATTAACACATATCAATACTAAAATATTTTAGTTTAGACACTTTTGGCTTGTGTTTAACATTTTAAATTTTTTTGGGTTATTGTTTATAGATTGAAAAGTCTGTAAGGAATGATATATCTATAAGGAACACTTTTATAAAAAAAAGTGTTGGTAAGCCAAGTAAAAGTGTTGGTAAGTCAATACCTTACAGCTATAAATTTTTAATTTACAAGAAATTTACAAGTATCATGAAATGTCAGAATTTGGCTATTAGTATTATTAACTTTAGGAACGATTTCATTAAATATAATCAAACTTCATCATTAAGCATTTTTTTACATGTTGTGAACTATAATTTCACTCTTGAAAAATTATTACCCAAACTAAACAGATGAATGAAGCACTCCTGCTATCTGTGTGCGTTAATATTCATATATGTTTAAAAAACACATGTTTATATGCCCAGTGACAGAATATATATGGTCACCTATAAAGAGATTTCTTAGTTTTATTAAAAAAATAAAACTAAAAGAAAAATAAATAATACATTTAGTAATATAAATTTTAAAAACAAAATGAAAAATTAATTATATTTGTATAATTTTTAGAACTATATAAACCAACATCAGAATTTATAAAATAATTTGAGGCAATTATCTATATTGACCAAACAGAAATAAGTTCCATGGTCCTGTCTTGAAAAACGTCACTCTAAAAGGTGCACAGTAATTATACAAAATACATTAACTTTGCTATAAATTGACAACCAATGCATTATTCAATTCCTTCTATTAGTTTACACACTTCTTATATATATCTTGTTCAAATTTTCAATCTTTAATACAATTGTTTCTGTTTGTCCACTCAAATTCATATACATTTTTTTAAACTTGTAGTGAATGACATTTTATGTTAATAAAGTTTTTGCAAATAATAATTTATTAAATAAATTAAATGAATTAATTTTAGTTTTATATGGGAACTTTTCACAAAAGGGATAAGGTACGCAATACAGTTATTTCATCTTATTTGGCTTAAGTGAGTGATAACATATAATTTCATAAAAAAACTGATTTTATGCTCTAGGTTAAGTGGTAGAACATCTGTTTTAACTCATAGATTATGGTTCTTAATTTATATTAATTGTAATTATTTAATAAAAAGTAACTAGAATAAAATTTTTTTTTATTGATCTAAGTAGAAAAAATGTTTTTATTACTAACTTGTTTTATGTAAAGCACAATATTGACACAGTTAAAGAATTTAAAGTTTAGAAAATGTAAACATTGTCTGAATATTGTACTGAATGAGAGCAGAACTTCCAAATCAGTTTCTCCTATGACACTTCAATTAATGTGTTTCATAATAGAGAAGTTATTAGTCATTTGTCTGACATTAGGAGTGCTTCTTCTTTGTGATGTGTTACATGTAGAATAGTGTTGTTTTTGGTCTTATTTGTATTATTGATCTCATTTGGTAATACTTTCCTCATTAATAATGTGTCTGAAACATGTCTAAATGTGCTTACTAAAGTAATTTGACAGATGTGGTTAAGTTTTAATAATTAAACGCTTCATATAATACATAATTTTTTTCATGAGATTCATTTTATTTGTTATGTTAATTAAATTTTTTTTAATAAGGTATCTGAAATAGTCCTATTACACTACACACACTCTAAAGGTTCTATTGAGTTATATGCACACTGTCAATGCAATGTAAGCAGCATCCATTAATGATAGAAAATGAACATGGGCCTATCCAACCAGTGCAAGACCTTAAAGATTTTTTTTTTCTGAAGCCAGTGTGGAAATACGCTGAGTGTAGCCACTGCCTAACACCTATAGCCTGCCCATAAATATAGCGTCTTTTCGGTCTTATAGTCCAGCTTTAAAAACTCAAGTGTGGCTATAGCCGTAGAGTCAAGTTTTTGAACAATCTTCTTGCAGTTTACTTACTTCCCTAAGCACAAGCACCAACGTGTTCTCTCACACAATGATGACCAGTCACTCATAAACAACAACAGGCCTGGAAACAAAAGTATATAGTATACTTCCTCATTTCTAACTTAGCTGCTGTCAAATGTCTGTCCAGAATAAACAAAGTCAAGATTAACATGGTCTGCATAAATTAGGATTTACTGTACTTATTTGTATTGTTTACCTGAACATTTAAAATAAAGCCAATAATGAATGTTGTTTTATTCAAAGATAATTTATAATTTTTAAAAATTAATTAGCTATTATTTTTTTAAATGTTTATTCTAGGAAAAGTTTTCATAAACATATATTATGATCAGAAATAATGTATCTTATATTTTGGAGTAACAGTTTAAAAATTATAATGTGAATTCAAAGTAAGAAAACAGGTTTATTTATTATATTATTGTGAATGTTTTAGCTCGAAAGACAAGTCCAACTCCTTCAAGGCTTACGCCAGAGCCTCCAGTGGAAAAGGATGAAGGAATATCTGATGAGGAAGATCCAGCTGAGCTCAGATTATTGCTTGAGCTTAATGAGCAGGTACCTAACATAGCCATAGAAAATTTACTCACATTATTAAATTTCCACTTACCATAGTTTAAGTTTTGATTAATGAGGACCTCAAGCACTTTAACAAATATAGCGTCAAAAACTTTTGAAGTTCTCAAAAGTAATTTTTTTTGCTCTTACTAATAAAAACTACTAGCTATTTTTACTCCATAGCATATCATCAGTACTGTCATTTGTAGGACTGTGTACTCTTATTTTTTATTATCTTCAAAAACATTTTCATTTTCTTTCGAAGGATTTCCTTTAATAAAGTCTCTTCAGGATCTTCAAGTCCCAAAATCCTTTCATTATCACTTTCCGTTTCATTTAACCACATACACAACTGATCATGCTCATGGTTAGATACTTCGTTTTCAAATTACAATGTACAAAACAATAGATAAAACAAAAATTATTGTAGGATAATAAATTAACTTCCGTTCAACAGACTAAAAATGTATATCTGACATCACAAAACCTAAAGGTCACAAGGCATCATAGCTTGTATGTCCTTGGAGACACAACAAAGTCATAACGATGGGTAGTAATGATCCCTCATCATTAACAGAAGAATTTACAATATAACTTATTGACCATCCAACTTTCTTGTTAGAGATAATGACTTCATTACTGAATGTTTTACTAACAAATTAATTTGTTTTTAATGATAAAATATATATTTTCTTGAGGTGTATTCAAATTTTTTATTTTTAATTCCAAATTTACTATTATGTAACTATTAATATTAATACTTTTTTATAAATTTCAATTTGAAAGGAAGCGGCTGTACTGCGTCGCAAGGTAGAGGAGTTAGAAGGCGAAGGGCATAATCTAAAAGCAAAAGTAAAAGAACTTCAAGATAAACTTACTGCCAAAGCATCATTAAGTAGTAGAAGAGCATTAATTAAAGATACAGAGCCTTCACAGCCAAATGCAATTTATGAGAAGAAAATGAAGGTAAGAAATAACTTCTGGGATTTTAATATACTAAATAATTGTTAAGAATTATTTATAATATCATTAAGTACTGGATTTTTAGTTTAATAGGGACAATAGTTTTTCTTAAATACCACATTATGCAAAATATGTGTCGGGTGAGTTTATCAGGAACCTAGGTTATATAATTATAATAATATTTTAAACAAAATATTTTTAGTAATATTTTAAAGTTGGTAAAATCAATGGCAATAGAACTTCGGTAATGCAACTTATGAAAAAAGAACATTAAATTTTACAGTGTTATATTTATACAGTAGTCTTTGAAGTAGTCGCCTTGGGCGTCGACACATCGTTGCCAGCGCGTTTTCCAAGCTTCATAGGCCCCACTGTAGTCCGCTGTCCGGAATGTCGTCAAAACGATGCCCCTTCAGGCATCTTTTTACCTTCGGGAATAGGAAGAAATCAGGAGGACTCATGTCAGGGCTGTACGGTGGCTGTGGCAGCACTTCAACTCCAATTCGGGTCAAATAGGAGGTCACGAGGAATGCTGTGTGCGCCGGAGCGTTGTCGTGGTGGAGATGCCAGCATTGAGCAATGTCCTGTCGCTTCCGTTAGACGACTTTGTGCAATCGCTGAAGGACTTCTTTGTACAATTCGGCATTAACAGTTTTTCCCTGAGGGAGAAACTCTTTGTGAATTAACCACAGCTTGTCGAAAAACACAATGAGCATTGTCTTGACGTGGGACTTTGACATTCTTAATTTCTTCGGCCGCGGGGATGCCGATGTGTGCCACTCCGAGCTCTGGGCTTTCGTCTCCGGGTCGTACTGAAATGTCCACGATTCGTTGCCTGTTACTACGTTATCTAAAAAGTCTGGATTATTTTCCAATTCATTCCACATCTCACGGTAAACGTTCACTCGTCGTTGCTTCTGTTCGGCGGTGAGCACTCGGGGAACCAATTTTGCGCAAACTTTCCTCATCATCAAATCTTGTGTAACAATTTGGTGGACCGTAAATTTATTCACGGAGCCCTCATCGGCGATCATTTTGAGACTTAAACGACGGTCGGAGTCCAGGATTTCTTTAACTTTGGCCACCGTTTCATCCACACGACTCGTTGAAGGGCGTCCAGATCGTTCCAGGTCTTCAACGGATTCCCTCCTGTTTTTAAATTCATTAAACCACCGGAACACTTGAGCTCTTGATAGGGCATCCTCTTTGTAGACCTCCGTAATCAGAGCAAAAGTTTCCAAAGCAGTTTTGCCCAAGTGAAAGCAAAATTTGATTGCACACCGGTGTTCTATCGAGCGATCCATCTTCAGCGTTTTCACAAGTGTCACAGGCACGCATACAACGTATACGCGAAGGTCGACCCTCACTGCGCCAGAGCTACGATGCAACTGCGAACCGGTTCTATTGTTAGCTCAGATCCCCCACCATCATGTCTGCCGGTGGAGACCGCACTGCGAGCGACTGGGGCGCAGTCTCATTACTTTACTACCGCACCATGTATACACTATTTTAGTTTTTATTCGAGAACAATTTGTGTTCTGATCAATGTGGAATTAGTAGGTACACAAGAGTAGATGAACTAAAACTACATTTAAACCATTTAGCATGGCTTATAATTTATATATTTCTAATATTTTACTATTTTTTTAATCACTGCCAAATTTGAGGAAACAAAAAAATCAATTTGGTAAATTCATAAGATAAGGAAGTATTGAAATAAAATAAGAAACCTCATCGTTATTTTTCAATTACAGAAAATCTCTAGGCTTGTTTTAAGTATTTAACAACTCCTATTTCCCTTTTTATTTTTCTTAGTGTAGGTCATTTTTTCATTCTACATCTCTATCCATATGTTTCTTTGTTTCCCTGCTGTCAGTCATTCTCAATTTCTTACGGTATCTCCAAAGTCTATCCTGTATTTTGATGGATATATTTACCTATCTTTCAATCTTCTGATAAGGTCTGTTTGTTTGGGTTCTTGGATTCTGTCTCATAATTTAGTAGTTAGAGAAAAACAGTTATCGAAAAATGCAAATGATCTGCGTATAAGAGACAGTCAGAATAAATTAGTAAATACAGTCTAAACAATCTACTGGAATTCTTACAAAATTTTAAAAGCCAAATAAGCAGTTCTTAAAAAAACATCTAGAATACTATTAAATCCATCTTAACTTGAACTATTAATTTGCTAATTTTAAAAATATTTAACTAAGTGAATACGTAATTGCATACTTGCTGATGCGTTTCAAAACATTCGTTCCTTTTACGAAGCTAACCCTCATAAATTCTTTATTAATTTGCATTTTATACGCTTAAACATATATTAATGTAACACTTGTCTAGCATTTAATTTTAAAGTTGTAATCATCTTGATTTCAATGATTAAATCATAAGTAATTAACATTTGTTGATTCCATCTTCGCGTGAGCTACTAGTAATCACTTACACTTTTAAAAAATGTTTTAACTTGCCTATAGTAGGACTTACTTTGCTTGTTGAGGACGGCCGTTTCGGGACATCTCCCGAAACGGCCGTCCTCAACAAGCAAAGTAAGTGCTACTATAGGCAAGTTAAAACATTTTTTAAAAGTGTAAGTGCATAAGTAATTATTTAAAGAACTTATTTAAGTAATTGTTTAAAGGAGTTCAAGTAAAAACTATTAACTTACTATGCTGATGTGTTTCAAAACCATCGTTTCATTGATACTTGTCGATAGTAGCAGATTAGGCTTTGTCAACAAAACTACGGTTTCATAAAACGTCAACACAGTAATTTAATAGTTTTCACTAAGTTCTTTAAATAATTGCATATGACTTACTTTTTGTTTTATGAAAACAGCAAATTCAGGAGATTTGTCCAATAACAGCTGCCCTCATTAAACAAAAAGTGAATATTGCTACCAGTAAGTATCACATATTAATATATGTTTAAATAAATAAATATTTAGAGTATTTATTAATGTCTACATAATTATTTATTATGTATCATTATTATATTTTATAATTGCCTTTGTAATTTGTTTGTCCATAGTACTGCTATATATATATATTGAAACTTCGAACTAGTCCCGTTATAAGTTTTAATTGTAGCTGTATTCACTTAAGATAAAAACTTTACTACTTTTGATATCACTTGGCAAAAAACCACCACTTCTGATATGTTTCAGCAAATGCGTTTCGCACTAGATCAGTCCATTGTTACAACTTTCTCATAGAAACATGTTTGTTTAATAAAATCATTTAATATATTTATTTTCTAGTTATTTATATAATAGTTTCACAAAACAAACTCAAAACTTGTTTCCAAACCACCAGAATTAACTGAACTTCCAGTTAGCTAACTTAAAGAAATCAATAAGTACATTAAATATATAGAAATTTCATTAATTTTGTTGCCTATGATAATGGATTAAATTAATCACTTAAACAATAGCTTATGACTATCCGAACTTTTTGAGTTTAGTAAATTTGTTAAAACTTACTGAGACAGAACGTTTTCGATCGCTATGTGCCGATCTTCATCATTGTCTTCTGCTTGGAGATGTTGGGTCAAGCGGTGACGGTTTTAAAGGTAGGTTTTCGATAGTATCAAAGAGTATGTGTAATTTGTATTGTGTTTGTTCGTTTAATATGTTTGTACTTTGTGTTTTTGTGTGTCTGTAAATTTCATATTGTTCCAGTGTGTTGAGATGTGGTCCTTTTTTGTTGATGTGTAGGATTTCTAGGTTATGGTAAATGTCTGTGTATTTGTGTCCTGTATCTTTTATGTGGTTGTACAAAAAACACTAAAATTAACACTACAGACAGCGAAAACAAATACATCACATTACCATTCATAAACAAAACAACAAACAAAATAGCCTGCAAATTTCAAAAAATAGGATACAAAATAGCATACAAAACTAATAACAAGTTACAATACAAAATACAACACAACACCAACAACAAGGATAAACTACAAACACCAGGCATATACAAACTGAACTGCGACGAATGTAACAAATTCTACATTGGACAAACAGGTCACAGCTTTAAACAAAGAATCGAGGAACACAAACAGGACACCAACTCAATATTTTGCAACCACATAAAAGATACAGGACACAAATACACAGACATTTACCATAACCTAGAAATCCTACACATCAACAAAAAAGGACCACATTTCAACACACTGGAACAATATGAAATTTACAGACACACAAAGTACAAACATATTAAACGAACAAACGTAGTACAAATCATTCATACTCTTTGATACTATCGAAAACCTACCTTTAAAACCGTCACCGCTTGACCCAACATCTCCAAGCAGAAGACACTGATGAAGATCGGCACATAGCGATCGAAAACGTTCTGTCTCAATAAGTTTTAACAAATTTACTAAATTCAAAGTTCGGATAGTCATAAACTATTGTTTAAGTGATTAATAAGATTCAGAGAACGTAATGGACTATAAAATTCAAGAATGGATTAAACTTTTACATAAGAACATATAAAATAATGATTTGCCAAAGTTATAATTTAAGTAAATTTATGATAAGCTACTGTGACATAAAATTACTTACAGAGATACCGAAGATTTCTTAGTGTGATAAATTCATTTTAATTTTAAGTATGGTGAGTTGTTATTTCATTAACTTCAAACATATGAAAAATTGGAGTACTTTTATTAAAAATAAACATCAAATAACATTTGAGGTAATATAAAAACTTGTGAGATGTAAATACAAAGTTAATTTTTAAAACCTCTTTTCAAATTATATCACTCTGAGCAACAAACTTGTTGACTGTGTAACAAAACAATTGCATAAGTAAAAATGAGTCTTTATAATTTAATTAATTAACAGAATAATTGTTTGTATAAGTAAATAAATAGATGTGTTTTTAAGTATAGAGTTGACCATAAGTTCACACACCGAAATAAATAATTAATTTCTAAAAGTCCTGCAGCTTTTGTTCTATACATGTTGCTGTTGTAACTATTAAATAATCTGAAAATTTCAGGAACAGAAGACAAACATTGAAACTTAATTAAAAAAGATAGTATTTATAAGTTGAACATTAAATATTTATATATAATATTTAACAGGTCCTTGAGGAAGAAATGAAAGAACTAAGAAAGAAGCTGGTGGAGAAGGAAAGAGATTGTGAACGGCTTCACTCAGAACTGACTCTGGCACAGAAGAAACCAAAAAATTTAACCAAAAGCAAGTAAGTAAATATTTTGCACTAAAACACTTGTAAATATATTACTAACTTTCCTCTAGTAGCACATACTTATATTTGTTGAGGACGGCCGTTTCGGGAGATGTATCCCATTGTCTACTCAGACCATAACTGATCTCAAGGTTTTTATAAGTTATGGTGATAAGGCGGGGGTTGGATATTATGGCGAGGGTGTGGGTGTACTTTATGCGTATTAGGAATTATGGTGCCAAAAAGTATGTATGAGTTATAATGTAATTTTGTGCTGAGTATGTGTGTAGAGCGCAGTTTGAAATCGTATATTTTGTATTTTTCAGTTGTGTAGTGTTGGTTATTCTGTGTTGTTTATGAAGAATTTGTAGGTTGGATGCTATGTCTATGTAGTAATGTTTTGTGGACTTGATATGATCGGCGAAGTTCAATAGGTAATTATTGTTTATTAGTGCGTTTATATGTTCTTAGCAGCGTGTGTAGAAAGACCTCCCTGTCTGGCCTATGTAAAAACTGGGGCACGAACTGCAAGTTAGTTAGTAAACTCAAGCGGTGTTGTAAATGTTGTTGATTTTGTTGTTGGGTTTAAATTGTTTATTGAGAGTGTTGTGTGTGGAGTAGGCTATTTTTGTAATTGTATTTTCGTAGTGTGTTGGTTAGATTGTGTGTTTTGGATGATCTGTATGGTATTGTTAAGTATTTTATGGAATTGTCGTGTTGTGTGTTTGTATTTGGGTTATTGTGTTTCTTTTTAGGCGGTTGTATAATTTGTCAATCATTGTTCTGTTGAATCAGTTTGTTTTTTCTATATGTTTTATGGTGTTTAATTCTTGGCTGTGTTCTTTGTCTAGCAGGGTTTTAAGCAGGCTATATATATCTTGTTGTTGTCAGCGGCTAGTTTATGTTGGTGTGGGTGGTTTGAGGAAATGTGAATGGTAGTGTTGCTATTGGTGGGTTTACCATTCACATCTCCTAGCGTCCTTAGCATCCAACCTACAAATTCTTCATAAACAACACAGAAATAACCAACATTACACAACTGAACAATACTAAATATTTCAGACATTTTGAACTACACCATACACTCATACTCAAAATGCAATTACATTATAACTCACACACATTTTTTGACATCATAACTCCTAATACGCATAAAGAACATCCACACCCCACCATAATATCCCACCCCCTGCCTTAGCACCCTAACCTACGAAAACCTTGAGGCCAGTTACGGTCTGAGTTGACAATGGGACACATCCATCCTCAACAGATGTAAGTAAGTGCTAATATAGGCAAGTTTGTGATATATTTACAGTGAAAACTAGTAGCTTATGTGAAGATGGAATCAACAAATATAAATATTTTGGTTTATTGCTCAGAATTTTAAAAAAGTTTAAATATTTCAAATTTTTCTTATTTTAACATTTGTAAAGTTTAAAGTCATGTTCTTTAATATTGTCAGTAAAACGGTGAACTTTTTATACCTTGGAGAACATTGTGTTTTCTGAGAAACTATTTTGTTTGCTTCTTTAATTCTTTCTTTAATTTTTCTAATATAATGTATATAATAACTATTCACTAAAATGTCACAGACATACCACCCAGATACCCCTACTTACTTATCAGCATTCACAAATTCTTAGAGACATGAGAAACCCCTTCTTTTACCAAGAGAGAGATAGGTCTAACTGAGGTCAGCTAATCATACAAGCTATCATTTTTTTTTTTACTTTATCTACCACATGATTAGTTATGTAATTACCTTAGTCTTACCCTTACTTCATGTAACCTTCATTATTTTCTTCTTACAGATTAGTGGGCTATGATCAGATACCTGCTTATATTCCTGATATAGGGTTGGTCAATTTCAAATGCAATCAATGCACTTGTGGGAAATAATCTTACCATAAATTATTTACTATGGAATAATTTTCTCTTATTTTAGATCCTACCTGAACTTGTATTCTTTTATATTCTTCAGATAACTTTAAAGAAATAAAAAACCTTTCAGTATTTCTGTACACTCTTGGTCACTATCATGGGCCTTTTGCTGTCTAAAAAGTTCTTTAAAAGGTTCTTTACTGTTACCAATACTTCTGTATTTTATACAGTCATAATTTATTTATGACACAATAAATTATACCTTTAGCTCTATAATCACTGAAATCATCTCAACATAGTTTCAAATAATTTGATTATAATTAGTTCCTGTGATATTGTTATCAAAATATATGACTTCTGAAATACTATTTGTTATGTATTAACATTTTTAAAAAGATTTAATAAGCTTTAAATTTTATCTTATCATCACAAAACTCTAAAAGTATTTTTTCTCAAAGGATTAACAAATAATTTATTTATGATAGATCCCTTGATGGTGATCAGCAGACATTGGATTTAAAACGTCAACTTCAAGTAGTTGAACAGGAGGCAAATGTGTTACGTACTCGCAACCAGACTCTAGAATCAGACAATGAGAAACTCGTTTCTGAGAATAAAAGATTCTTGTTGACACAAGGAGCCAAAAAGTCTGCTCAGGAAAGAGCAAACAGCTTAGAATCTAAGACGAAAATGAGAGAAATGGAAAAGAAGTTAGAAGAGGCAAATGCAAAGGTAAATATAATTCAATTATCATTTATTAAAATAATAATGGAAAAACATTTTTATCTTTCATGATAAAATGTGAATTGAAATTGAAAGCTATTGTAAAGTAAAAATAAGAATAACTCGGATTTAATTCCTAATTAAATATTTCATAATATTCATTCCAAAATTATGCTCTTATTACTTCTTAATTTTAATGTAACTTTTAATAGTTTAATATACATTTAAACGATGTTTACTAAATATAGTCAATCAGTGACTAAATTAGATATATAGTAACTGATTCAAGAGTTTTAAACAGTTACATTCTGAAATAATATGGCTTCAGGAATTATATGTCAGCTCTTGGATGATTTTTTATAGATGTTTGTTTACTCTAAAAGCAGTCTAGATGGTTTGACAAGAAATACCAATTCTTTCTAATAATAAAAAAATTAATAGTCTGGAATGAGGATAGCTTATGTAGACTACCATTGGTTGGTAGGTGTATGGTGAATTTTAGGTAGGATAGATTTACCATAGAGAGATAAATCTTTATTAGAAAAAGTAAGAAAGTTGAACAAGTTTCAATGGAATCGCGACTAAGATCCCACAATGAAATCCTGCTGTTATCAGACAAACAACAAAGAGCAGTCCAGGACTGGAAATCTAGCTATGGAGGGTTAAAGCACTTCCATATGGCCACAACTCTCCCCTCACTGCTCGACAGCCATGGGCTAGATCTTCATACCCATAGTCTGTAAGATGCCTCAAGGTCAGCCTTAGGGATATGCCTCAAATATTCATTGATTTTGTTCCTACCAATACCCAACTTCTTCAGAAATAAATAATCAGACTTTACCGAGAGACCCCAGGCTCCTACCTCACAGGGAAGTAGTGACAGGAGAACCCCATTTGACAAATAGAGAAATACAAAGATTCATACTTGTTGGAACAGATGTTCCCTAGGACATTAGATTCCCACAGGACTGTCAATTCCACCATCACCACTGAACGGAGTGTCGATGATTATGCCAAAAGATCAGGACACAAAGATGTCATGCCCAAAACAGATGGAAACTAATATCTGTTTCCAGGATCCACAAATATAATCCAATCCGTAGCCTTCCCTATAACAGATGGAAGAGACTCCATGCTGGTCTCATCCTCACTTTCTCACCTTCCCTAATAAAAGCAACAGAGACTGGGCCTTTAAACCGTTTTTGTCTTAGCTGAAGCAATGGCATAACTCATGACCTCCCTTAAAATCACTAAAACCCTATCATGGCACCAAGTTAATCATCCTACCTGCAGATCCTAAGGGCAGCCAACCAGCATGTGGCAGGGAGTAGCAGAAGTTGCTGAAAACAAATTACACATGCTATCTGATGCAAGACTTAAAGCGACACAGATTACTTGGACCAGGAGTGTCCCTTGCAAAATATTGTTTGATGAGCTACTAATATTCCTTTGAAGTACACTACTATGTTCTTGAAGAGGTATCTGTCTTCCAGATTCTAAGATGATAGGGACAATTATGGCTTCTGTGTCCATGGTTGCTTCCCTAAAGTAGAACTGCCTCTATAACAAAGAGGTATCTCCTCCTTGACTTTTGGTCCTTGTTATCATTACAGAGTTAGTTGGCTCAAGAAGACCAAGCACCATGAGTTTCTGTAGTGAAATCGGTTCACAAAATGTAGAGTACAGTTCAGCCAGTGTACACAATAATCTTAGTTTATATAGACAGCTGTTGGGAACTGAATGAATACTTTTGAATAAACCTTTAGTTTTAAAACAATATAGTCAGATTAGGTTAGAAATAAGTTAGTTATTATTCAAATAATTAACAAATTACAATTTTTGTAATGTTGGTTATAAGGAAAATATGAAGTGTAAATTAATCTATAAAATATTAGAAGCAACAATAAACATCTTTAAAAATTCAAAACAACATGGAAGATAACAAGAAGTGGTTTCAAGATATTTTTAATTACTGTAATTACTGAACTTTCAATGACATAACTATACTCTTTTTAAGTTATTATGTTTTATATTTGTGATAAGTTCATTATTAATATATTGGATGTGATATTTTATACAAGCTATATATTTTAGTCTTAAATGAGCAGTAATAGAGTAATTATTTATTTTTTAAATATGTCGTACTTATTTATACAGTAATACCCCGTACTTACACTATAGGTGGGACCAAACCTTGTAAGTCGAGTTTGCGTAAGTCGGGGTATAATTTTACATACAATCAAATAAGAATCATGTTTGATTCGACCAAAGACTAGATAAATTAATAATTTAGAAGAAAAATGTATATGTATTAAAATCTCAAATACATAATTCAACAAACAATTATATTATATTTATACATATTGCAAAGAAGTAAGTAAAAAGAAGTTATTTTGACATAGAAGGCTTCATAAAATCTAGTAAATTCGATTATGAATTGAAGGTTTTTCTTTCTCATGCAGAATTTGTTCGTAACTCACTAATTGTTTTTGTTTTGTGGCAGAAACACAGTCATCGTTGGAGTATATGTTTTCCAAAAGTTGTAAGCCTTGCTCAATTAAACTAAGGCCTTTTGTTGAGTTTTTAACTGTCATTTCATCTTCTACATCAAATGGTTTTAAGAAATCTGGGTTTTTAAGGTCTTGCTCATGCATTTCTATGAGCTCATCAGTTAATGGTCTGCTCCTGATTGTGTAAATCCAGCAGCTCTTGAACGTCATCATTATCTAAATTGAGTTGCCTGGCAAAACCGACAATTTTTTCATTCACATCAGCAATTTCATCAAACTCTGGCACTGATTCAGCTTGATTTTCAGTCGCGCAAAAAATAGACATATTTTTTACAAACGCCAATTAAAGTTTTTGTGAAATTTCATTCCAAGATTCTCCAATAATTCTTAAAGCATCTAAAACATTGATTTGTTTCCAAAAATCTTCAACAGAGAGCTCATTCTGCCTCATAGCTTTATGCAGATGAGCGAATGATCTTCTTGTGTAATAAGCTTTAAATGTTTTTATGACCCCCAGATCCATTGGTTGAAGCAAACTAGTTGGGTTTATTGGCAAAAATATCATTTTCACATGTGTCGATATTAGTTAAAGTAGAAGGATGGCCAGGTGCATTGTCAATTAATACAAATTACTTTAAAAGGAATTTGTTTAGACCGACAATAACGTTCGACTTGAGGTATGAAATGAAGACCAAACTGGTCCTAAAAAAAAAACTGTCACCCAAGCCTTCCAATTCAATTTCCAAATCACGGGCAAGATAGCTTAGAAATAAGCTCATATATTTTTCAATGAGCTTGGATTTTCTGAGCAATAAACTATGAGAGGTTGCAACTTAGTTACTAGCTGTATTTGGGCCAACCATCACTATCGGGGTAGCGTTAAGTCGAGTTATTACTGTAATAATATTTTGTGAAAAAATAAAATATGTATTAAGTATGTATACTTTAATAACATAATAATCTGTTAAAGCATTATAAGAGAACAACTGTTAATATTTGTATAAAAATTATTTCAGTTGAAAGAATATGAAGAAAGCAAAAACAAGCTAGATACAAAGACAGCTGAAAAAGATACACTGGTAGAGATAGAAAAGTTAAAAACTCAAATTAATAAGGTAACTAGATGAAAATAAATTACAACAGTAAATTACCAATTATTTTTGAGCCATTTTAAAATTGTTTATTAAAGTAGCTTCATTTATACTCCCTCTCTGCTTAAGGATTCTAGCTAATTTGAATTTACTAAAATTCTCTATGATACAGCTTATTAACAGAATGCTCATTATGTTAAAAATGGGTTTTAAAATTCTTTAAACTCTTTATTTTATTTATTTATTGTTTAATTTTAAAATGTTTATAATACATGAATAATAAAAACAACAATCATCACTGAAGGCAACATGTTCATATGTAATTTTAAAAATACTAAACTAAGTGAATACGTAATTGCTTACTTACGTAAGTTAATTACGTATTCACTTAGTTAAGTATTTTTAAATTAGTTTAATCAGTGAATTCAAGATGATTACATCAAGCAACATCAAAGATGTATTTCCTGAATGTGGGCTTCTCTGAGTACTTTCAAGTTTTCATCTACTATAATGTATCTTGTGATCTTTAACCATTTTTGTCAAAATGCAAAACTTTTTTTCTTAATGCTAATTCCAGTATATAAATTCCTGGTAGGGGTTATTTTGTTCAGTTTGATCTTAGCATTCATACTGTGGAGTTGGTTTGTAGGTATTGTTGCTACAAGCCAACAAATAGCATCCTAAAAAAGACAAAAACTTTACTTCTCTTTGTTGGTAGGTTTAGCCACTTTCAGGAATAATTACGTACTAAAATTAAAAGCCAGTTTTTTACTCAAAATCCATAAAACACAGTTTTTCTAATGGTTTTGGACACATGCATATTTGATTGTTTTAACTCAGCACATTGGCTGCACATCTCTCAAATACAAACCATGGCTATTTTTCACACTGCCAAATACACATACTCTTAGGACCATTTTTGCAACTAAACAAATTGCTTAAAATACACAATTTTAAAGATGACAAATTTTGTAAAAAATTTAAAATTTATGTTTTTAGAGAAAGAAAATATTTTTATTGTAATTTGTAATATGATTCAGTATATATTTTTAATTTATTTTTTTATTGAAAACTTGATAGTACTTAGGTTCTAATTTTAACCAAATAAAGTTTTTTGACTCACAAGTATATTTTCATGATGTTTTGGATTGTAACTGATGAGTTGCATCAAACATGTGGAAAAATTCTTGGCTCATAACCCACAAATCAACATGCATTTTGTAAAGGGTGTTATTTAACTGTAAATTCTTTAATTATTTATGATATTTGTATACTCTTTTTTTATAAATCTTGAATATTTGTTTACTCTTTGTTTACAGATTTAGAATTAAATTTGTGGGAAAATATTTTTAAATATTTACAAAATTATAGATTGAAGAATGAACAATTATTCATGTTCTGCTATTACAAAAACCTTATTAAAAGGCTTTTTCTGACCAAGATAATTATTGAGCACAATATGTAATTACTGAATAAAAAACCATTTTGTTGTATTTACTTATTTCCTGAGTAAATTCTTAATACTAATAACTATTTCAAAAGATGAGCTTAAATAGGACAGCAAAAAAGGAACTTTTGGGTGATTATTCAATATTTACCAGCAAGGTTACTATCAAACAACAAATACTATTGTTCCAAAATCATAACTAGTCAAATATTTACAAAGTCTTGAAATAAATCATAGGAGAGTGTTAAAATGAACATTTATTTAAAAAATACAAATTTTGTTTGGAGTTAGGCTATAAAAACTAAATTACTTTTTTACTGATTTACATCCCAGGAGTCTTTAGGAATATTTAAACAATTGTTGACATATTATTTATAAGGTTTGGTTACACTCTAGTAATATATATACAGGAAAAGTGTTTTTCTTTCAAAACTATTTCATAAAGCGAGTGAATTGTGATATAAACAGCAACTTATTATATATAAAGTTGTTAGTTTTTCAATAGTTTTTGAGTTGATGAGGGCCAACAGGTTCTAAAATATTATTCCTCTGAAATAAAATTTTTTTTATTGTAACTTCAAGTTTAATTTAAAACTAAAGCAATCTGTAATTTTTTAAATTTTCCCACTTCCTAACCATGTTATATCATATTATGCTACTTAACTTTCATAACTGACTAAAAAATTTTCAATTTTTCAACAGTTGGAATCAGAAAAATCTAAGCTAAATGATTCACTTAAACGACTGAAGGAAGAGGCAGTTGCAGACATCTTGGAGTTTTACACCAAACGAACGCCAAAGAAGCCCACTGATGTTACTACCAAACTGCAAATGAAGAAAATGGTAGATGAGTTAGAAAGTGAAATCGGTAAAGTTATAAAGCATGTTCACAAATTTTTAAAATACTTTTATGTGTATAAAATTTTAAAAAATCAATCTATTTTATTTTTTAAACAGGTGAAATATTAGTGGCACTTAGAAAATCAGAAACCGAACGAAAACAGCTTACCGAAACAGATAACAAAAAAGACAATGAAAAAAATAAATTTAAGACTGAATTGGATGATCTCAAAAAGAAACTAGACAACTCAATGAAACAGTTAAAAGACGAGAAAAGTAAATGGGAAAAAGAAAAAGATAAACTACAAAAAGAGGTTAAGACTGCGGAAGAAGGTAATATAAATAAATTAAATTACACACATTTCTGTAAAATAAAATAAATTTTAATACTCGGTAATATCTACATTTTGTATACATTTTTAACTTTTTTTTTGTTTATAACATTTTTGTGAGTAATATTTTTTTGAAAATGTTTTGTGTTAAATTTTAACATGAATAACTGTTTTTCTGCGAAAGTATCTATAATACCACCACCCAGGAAGGGTTTCAATTATTTACCATCAATAACTATTACTTCTGCTTTTGTAAAAAAAAAAACCTGAAATACTAATTATCTATCAAACACAAAAAGTATTTAATATTTCATACACCACTCTGAAAAATACTTTCTCAGATCTATCACACTAGTTGAAGATTGATTGTGTTAACAAAATAAAGTTATTTTGTTTGTGTCGTGATATTAACTTTAAAACGTATATTTTAGTATTACATCTTTATGTATATCTTTGATATTACATATCATTTAATGTTTTTATTCTGTGTCTAAACTAACACTTTATGTAAAAAAAGGTAATGTTCATATGTACAATATCATGTCTGTAGGATAATAATATTTTGTAAGTCAGTCCATAAAGATTATAATCTGTGTGTATTAAGCTTACCATCATCAAACTTTGATTTCAATATCACTATCATTTCTATTTTGTCCATTTTGTTCTTTTTAATACTATTAATTTTTAGAACTTTGGTTTTAATATTTTAAATAGACACACAGCTTTGATTCAATCTACCCATTCTGAATGTGCGTATATGAGTGTAACTCATGGCCATGGTATAAAAGATATTTCATAATAAAATTTCTTATTTCCATGTTGGCATATCTTCCTCACACATTTTAACTTAAGTGGGATATTTTATTTTGCTTATTTGACAAGCCTATTATTGGTGTTTCTTAATAATATTGCAGGCTAATGGTGCCTGTCTAACACCGGATCACATTATCTGATCACAATTTTTTCTTATTTGTGTACACAGACAGATAAAATTATATTTCTGTTTAGTGTTTTAGTTGTATTTCTATAAAATATATAGTGTGGTATGTTTATTATATGAAAATATATAAAACATGGCTTCACCTTGAAACAAAAACTAAAACAATGACTCTCGAGGATAACCGAACAAGCCCAGATAACTGTAGACCTGTCACTGTTATTATTGTTATTGCCATTGTTACTCCATTATTCAAGCCGTCCAGCAATCAGAAAAGGTTTGGATTAGTCAATGGGAGAGCAATTCTTTCTATTTCACATGTCACATTCTTATAAGGTTTAGAGAAAAAACTTGATGTGGTAGATAAAAACTAATTACAGTTTTGAAATCAGCATGGCTAAATAAATGTAAAACGACTCAAAAGTTAGACTAACCAGAAATTGTGTTTTGAATTGTTCTTCAGTGTAATTATTCAAAGTAAGGTATAGGTCAAATTTTATAAGCTGGCACTTTACTCTTAGGTAGAAATTGTGTATTCATCATCTAGAAAACATCAGCCACGGTTGTTATCCCTCATAGGGGCCATAAATCACGCCCTACCCGACCCAACCCTTATACAATTCTATT
Organism: Prosapia bicincta; assembly: GCA_036971475.1. Lineage (NCBI taxonomy): Eukaryota > Metazoa > Arthropoda > Insecta > Hemiptera > Cercopidae > Prosapia > Prosapia bicincta. Next base: position 209,471,527 of record JBAIZL010000004.1, read on the forward strand.
AGCACTCTTCCGTGAACACCCTATTTACATTTGTTGTTATTTTTACTATACATTAAAAACTATTAGTAAGTAACAAAATAATTAGTCAATCTTATGAGTCAGCAGAAGTCCAAGCGTCGATGTTTTTGAAAATGACCTGCGATCACCTCAACCCTCCCTCATCTTCGGTCTCTCACCAAGGTTCGCAGACCCCAAGGGCCAGCTTATAAAATTTTACCTATAATAGTGGACAAAAACAAATTTGGTTGTACTCAGACAAGCTTGGCTAACAATTTATAATTAAAGTAAATTTTGAAAAAACCTATTGAGGCAAATCTTGTTCAACTGCATTAAGCAATTATCTTCAGTGTTTAGGTTGACCACCAGAATGTGTTTTTGAGCTAAGTTATCCTGGTTTAAAAGGATATCCTGGTTTTTTATAGGAATGAACATTCTGTTTGTTCATTTAATATGTATGCCATTAGAACTTAACTACTTCCAACTCCCATGAGAAGTCCCATATTGTTACAATTACATTAACTTTGTAGCATGTATCTTATTCAGTAGTAAATTCTGCCTCGTATAATTCATTCACATCTTTGCATTACTGGAAGGACAAGTAATTTTGGGTATATCTTTATCCTCTGACTTGTGTTTCTAAAATTACTAATAACTATGTGTAATAAAAATCAGCCTAACATTTTTGTCATCTATGTTTATTTGTCTATGTGACCATTTACGGCATGAATTAGTGTAACTCACATTAGATGTAGAGCATTTTGTTTGTAGTTAAGAAGAAAAATGAAACCGAATGGGACAAGGTAAAAACAGGATTAGAAGAAGACAAAAAGGTGTTACGAGAAGGGAAAAGAAAAGTTGAGAATGAAAAGCTTGACCTTGAAGAAATTATTGATAGGCTTAATGCAGAGATCCGTAAGTTATTATTGTCATTATTGATTTATTTTAAAATTGTTTAAAAACAATAATGTTATATTTTTTTCCTAATTTGATTCCTAACCTTAATGTTTAACAAACGATTTTAATGTATATTATTTACATTTATTATTAGTTATTAAATATTGTCATCAAAAAAGTATTAAATAATATTAACATTTTAGTTTCAAAGTTTATTGGTTTTAACATGTTTGGTTAAAAGGTAAAACATAAATTTAAATTAAATATTTAATTAGGTTATCCCACCTACTTTTAATTTGAACCATTTTACCATTGCCAAGTTTTTTAAGTTAAATCACCTTACTGTGCTGAGTTTTAATTTCAAAAATATTTTTTAACTAATTCCTCTGAATTTTATATTTTTTTCAAAAGACAATAAAAATTGTTTTAGTGAGTGTAATAATACAACTAAGATGACTACAATCCATTGTTTACACTGTTTTATTACTACACACATGTAACTGCATAGAAAAGTTAGGACTATAGCTACCGCTAAGTGGTGTAACATCTGTTCACAACCTTCTTGATTTTGTTTCCTTTTAGAATGTTTTAAATGATTTAATTTCAAATTAGATAGGCAAAACTAAAAAGCATGTATTTAAAAGCATTTTAAATAACTATTGTATTTATGAGAACAGCATAACAAGAGTGGATTTGGAAAGTAAATATATACAGGATTGTCCTGATAACTGTTTATAAATGGCTTGGACGATTAATGGGTTACTCAAACTATTTTTTAAAGTGAAACCCCATACTAAGCTGCTATTGCTTTATGTAATTTAAAAGGGTTATAATAGATATAAGGCAGATTAAGATAGCAAGATGAATCTCCGCTGGCTTGGGAAAGGGAGGAGAATCATGGCTCACTTTAGGAGGGTCTTATTCCCAAAGTAACCATATTCTTTGTTACGGTTATGGAGAATTGTCTGTGTGGTAGCAACTGATAGAGTATAACTTCAATAAGGTGCTTCATTCAGGTGTGAACTTATTGCAATAAATTAAGTAGGTTTTCCTTATAACAAGATCACTTTACATATGTTTAACATCTTGCATTATTGCATTATTCATTCCTGATGATGTTGGTACTGTTTATCAACAAAAAGCTTTGGATAAAAATTAACCCAAATGTATATATTATATAATAATATAATAATAATTATTATTATATATTAATATATAATATATTATATATATATATATATATATATATATATATATATATATATATATATATATATATATATATGAAGTTAATATATTACTATGTAAGTAATTTTATCCACCATTAAGTGCAATAATTTTATTGCTAAAATATTTTATTTTATAATAAAATTATTGCACTTAATGGTGGATAAAATTACTTACATAGTAATATATTAACTTCATAAAGTCAGTGCAACGGAAAAACAATGGATAACGTTAAATATCAAGAATATATATATATATATATATATATATATATATATATATATATATATATATATATATATATATATACACACACACACACACACACACACACACACACACAGTGAAACCTCTGTTAAACGGACACATACGATTCTCAATATTTTGTCCGCCCACAAGAGGTGTCTGTTTAGTGGAGAGGTGTGAAAGGAAACCGAATTTCAAAAATGATTACAGTATTTATTCATTACACACTTATTTCTAATCCAATACATAATAGGCTACAGTATTTAACTAATACTAATGTATTTAATGCTAATAGTAATAAACAGTATTTAATTAATAATGTAGGATACCCTTTTATAAACACAGTATGCAGTACATTAAATTCTGTACTCTACTGTACTGTTATTAAATATAAATTCAAAAGCAAATTTAAAAAACACTGAAACAATACAGTAATACAGTACTGTACATTAATTTAATGTGGGAATTGCTGTAGAGTTTAGCCTATGAATTTTTAAAATAAAGATTAATCATTGTTTGTTTTGATTTTCTGTATGCATATTCAGCTCAGAAATCATATTTAAACCAGCAGTGTCAGCTTTTATTGAAATGATTTTTTCAAGTCCAACAGTTTTTTTTTAAATACTGCTGTATTTTGTAACAATGACATTTTCTTAAGGGCTGTCATCATTATTATCATCATCATCATCATCATTCTTAGTGCCATCCGTTATCAAAGATTGATTTACCAAATCATGGATCTGTTGAGGAAATTTACTTTTTTGCAATAATATTACTTAAGTGAAATAAAGAGAATGTCACAGTAATGTTTTAAGTGTTTGATCTAAAATTACAAAGTACAGTGAAAAATTAGTTACCTCCACATTGGTATCCTCAGTTAACATCGATGTCAGGATAATCAGGATTCTAAAACGCTCTCCGATTATTCACTGTCAGCATAATGAATTACATGCATTCACCCACAAAAAACATGTAATCATTTGGGACTTTTATCCTTGATATGTCTAGGGATTGAATTATAAATAATAATTGAAAGCATTGTTTATGGTGAATTTAAGACGCGATTAGAATTCTTCAAAAAAATTGTAAGTCCAAGTTTCTTCAAAACTCATTTAATCTCGTTTATAAATCATATTTTTCTGACACAAATATTATACTTTATCTTTTTCAATTCTATGGAAATAAAACCAACAGATATTCTGCTCTCCAACTTTTGTTTCTTCTTTTGTTATCTTAATGTGCAGTCAGATGGCAGGCTGATTTTACACCCAGACCCTGTTTTTTTTCCATCAAAAGATTTGTTAAGGCCTTAAACTTCAATGACATGATAATCGACTTCTTTTGGGTAATCTTTGAAATATTTTCCCAACAAATAGTCAGGATTATTTATGTCTATATGCTTAATATTTCATTTGTCAGCCATTCTGCAGACTAATGCATTTGGTTGTAGCTAAAGAAATTATTATCTTGTGATCCATTGAAGCTGATATCAAATATTCAGGATTGGATCTATAATGAACCTTCAGGCCAAAAAGTAAATCACTAGTAAAAGTTCATTTTGAATTTAAAATGAAAACTTATTAATAGAGATAATTAAAATTACTTTATTTCTACTTATATTTGTGTTCATCAAATTATAACTTATCAAAATATGTATTATTCCCTATTTTCATTTTTAAACTTCTTGCTACTTTGGTAGAACAAAGAATAACATTTTTATCTCATACAAATAATAATACTTGAATTTCATAGTCCATTACGTTTGGTGAACCTTAATTAATCACTTAAACAATAGTTTATGACTATTCGAACTTTAAATTTTGTAAATTTGTTAAAAATACTGAGACAGAACATTTTTGATCGCTATGTGGCGATCTTCATCAGTGTCTTCTGCTTGGAGATGTCGGGTCAAGCGGTGACGGTTTTAAAGGCAGGTTTTCGATAGTATCAAAGAGTATGTGTGATTTGTATTGTGTATGTTCTGATGATTTTTATTGTATTGTAAAATCATTTACTGGCACAGATACTTCGATGATATCATAACACTATACAGAGTCAACTCTCGACAAAGCGAAAAACTCCTCACCTATACTAATAAAATACACCCAAAACTTCACTTCACTTCGGAAATTGAAACCAACCGATCCCTAAACTTCCTCGACCTAACCATAACAAAAAGCTACACACAAAAACACAGCTTCAACATTTACAGGAAATCCATAACTACAGACACACTTATCCACAACACCTCAAACCACCCTATCCAACACAAACACGCTGCCTTCAGATCCATGCTCCATAGACTTAAAGAAGTCCCAATGACCACAGAAAACATAAACAAAGAACTAGACACATTTAATTATTTAGCTTACACAAATGGATACAACACCACAATAATAGACAAACTATGGTACAAAATACAAAAAAACACTAAAATTAACACTACTGACAGGGAAAACAAATAAATCACATTACCATACATAAACAAAACAACAAACAAAATAGCCCGCAAATTTTAAAAAATAGGATACAAAATAACATTCAAAACTAATAAGTTACAATACAAAATACAACACAACACCAAAAACAAAGATAAACTACAAGCACCAAGCGTATACAAACTAAACTGCGACAAATTCTACATTGGATAAACAGGTTGCAGCTTTAAACAAAGAATCGAGGAACACAAACAGAACACCAACTCAACATTTTACAATCACATAAAAGAAACAGGACACAAATACACAGACATTTACCATAACCTTGAAATCCTACACATCAACAAAAAAGGGCCACATCTCAACACACTAGAACAATATGAAATTTACAGACACAAAAACACAAAGTACAAACTTATTAAACGAACAAACACAATATAAATCACACATACTCTTTGATACTATCTACAACCTGCCTTTAAAACCGCTTGACCCGACATCTCCAAGCAGAAGACACTGATACAGATCGCCACATAGCGATCGAAAACGTTCTTTCTCAGTAAGTTTAAACAAATTTACAAAATTTAAAGTTCAGATAGTCAAAAACTATTGTTTAAGTGATTAAATAATAATAATAATAATGTCTTTTTTTTAAATACAAATTTTGCTCAACAAAAATGCCATTTATTACTGTAAGTGAATTTAAACTAAGAAATAAAATCAATTCATGGGGATTTTATATGATTTACCGCAACATTTTTTTAACCGACTTAGTTATAGGAATAGATTATTCATGAGGGAACATTTAAATTTGAAATAACATTAATTTGTCTATTTTTTAATAATATAACTTCAAGATTGTCAATTTCTTATTAACATATTTAATATATGTATGTTGCAGGTGGTGCAAAATCAAAAGATGAAATTTCTGGATTGAATCAAAAAATAGAAACTCTTAATTTGTCCTTAAGGGAGCAAAAGAAAGAAACTGACTCATTGCGTAAAGACCTTGAATTTACCAAAAAAGTTGCAGAAGAAAGAGATAAGCAGGTGAGAAGATGAAAATTACTATTGTAATTATTTGTTTGAAATTTAGTAAAATACTATTATATGTTTGATTATTATTTAATTTTCATTACAGACTTGAAATAAGGGAAAGAGAATATAATAGTAGTTTTAAAACAAAATAAGATTTCTAAATAATATTTATAGTTTAAATAAATGTGGTTGATTTGCAAATGACATTAAAGCTTTCTTAAGTTTTTTGCTAGTGCAAAGGTGTGGACATGGACAAAGGTATTGGAACAAAGTTAATGAAAGCGTATGTGCGCTGTTTTCATAAAAACACTAAGGTTATGTCACAGTGCTATATTTTAATAGAGTCCAGGATCAAGGCATGTTATTTAAACATTTCCCGTTTAAATAAGTAGTTGTACATGACTCACAAATCAACCGCATTTATTTAAACAATCTCTGCAAATTTAAATATGATTAATAAAAAATGGTAATATTTATAATTTTAAAGTCAGTTTTTGAAACCTTGAACCATAACTTTTTTTTTGTATAAGAATTTGGTTCATAAACCTATATTGGTTCATTGTGGTTACACTTCACCTAGTTTCTTATTTCATTCTTTTTTATGATACATGTTACTCTGAAATGTAAACTTTTATTGTAAATATAAGCACTTTCTTTGCTTAAATTGTTTGAATGTGGGGGTGAATTAGGGTGAACGTGTGTGTATATGCCTTTATACTTTTAATAATTGTATTGAAATTTACCATGAACTGATAAAAAGTTAATGTTATATGTAGAATTTATTTTATTTGTGAAAACATAGAATATCTGTGCTACAAACATATAATTCTAGTATAAAATGAGTAACAGGCTAAAAAATTCACGAATGAAGTTTATGACACCATTAATGTCAAAACTAGGTCAAAGAGAAATCTCAGAAACTGGAAGAAGCTGAGAAGAAAGCAAAGGATATTGACGACAAATTGAAGAAAAATGAAAGGTTAAATAGTTTGAAGAAAGAGAAAATTGTAAAACTTGAAAAAGAGGTAAAACTGTACTTGCATTGACCCAGGTTTTAGAGTGGCGATTATCTAATGCTTTGTAACATTTGGGAACTGTATTGAATACACCTCTCCTTTATACTTCTGTGTTAAAGATTGAAATAGTGGAAATGTAACAGCAAAAAAGACACTGATAATTTTTTTTTATTTTGATCAAATATAAATAACTTGAGTTATAACTTGAATCACTGTTTGTGTTGGCAATTTTATTGGCTTTATATATATATATATATATATATATATATATATATATATATATATATATATATTTATATATATATATATATCACAATATGTATTCTTGTGTATTAATAAAGAACTAAGTCAAAATACAAATACAAGAATTATAAATGAATTTACTCTTGAATTGTAAATTCAATTATAATTCTTGTATTTGTATTTTGACTTAGTTCTTTATATATATATATATATATATATATATATATATATATATATATATATATATATATATATATAGGAATTTTTTGGACTTGATAGGAGACTGACAGACTTACCTAAAGGCAATAGTCCAAAACTGCAATCTCTTGGAAATAAGCACATATAAAACACTTAATACACTTTTATATAAAATACACTTATTTCAAATAAAAGTGTATTAAGTGTTTTATATGTGCTTATTTCCAAGAGATTGCAGTTTTGGACTATTGCCTTTAGGTAAGTCTGTCAGTCTCCTATCAAGTCCAAAAAATTCCTAAATAAGCTTTAAGCTCTACTAGAACTAACCTAAATATATATATATATATATATATATATATATATATATATATATATATATATATATATTTAGGTTAGTTTTGGTTGGTAAAGATTATTTAGATTTTTTGGACTAGGAGACTGACAGACTTACCTTGGTAAGAGTCCACTCTGTAGTCTTGAAATAGAAACACATAAAAGCACTTAAACAATGATATATTTCAACCACACAGTGGTCTTTGTCAATCGAAGAGAAAACACAAAAATAAATATGAGAGAATTTTATTTCATTCTCTCATATTTCTTTTTGTGTTTTCTCTTTGATTGACAAAGACCACTGTGTGGTTGAAATATATCATTGTTTAAGTGCTTTTATGTGTTTCTATTTCAAGACTACAGAGTGGACTCTTACCAAGGTAAGTCTGTCAGTCTCCTAGTCCAAAAAATCTATATATATATATATATATATATATATATATATATATATATATATATAGGTTTATTTAAAAACATATAATTAATTATATTTTAATCAGTAAATTCAAGATTATTACAAGTTCATTGATGTATATAGTTTAGTTGAAATAAATATTTAAATATAGAAATTTCTCATATTTTTTGAGAATGTATTCTAATATTTGTAATATCTAGAATATGATATATTAGTTATTTTAGTAGTTAATTGCCTACAAAATCCATTTTTTTAGTGAAAAAATACATATTTTTCTTTACTTTTCATCAATTGTCTATGTTTTTGGTTAAAACTTCATATAAAAATAAGAGTTTAAATTTAAAAAGAGATTTAGTACCATTAAAAACTTCTTCAACAGTTCTGTTTTAAGTTGAACTCAAAATTATGATTAAAACAATTTTTTACTTATAAAATTAATAAATTAATGAAAAATAATAAATAAAAATGTACACAGCTTTTTTTTTAAATTTTTTTATTTTACCAATAGAATTTTTTATGAAGTATCAAAGTATTTTTTAAGTGAAAATAAAAAATATGCCAAAATTTCTTCTTATTATATAGAATTTGGAAAGAAATTAAATATCTGTTGACCAATTTTTGCCCAACCTGAACCTTTTTACCAAGTGAAAACATTACCATAGCCAAACTTTGTTTAACACAATTGACATAATCAGTAAAACGCATGTTTACAAAATTTTTTTAACTGCAAATGAATTGTAAATCGCTTTCTTCATCTAATTGAAAAAAATTTCTTCCATCTCATGGTAGAAACAGATAATATGCTTGCATTTTGACTTTCTACACCTAAACCAAGCATCCTTGTATTGTTATCAATCACAACTTGCTTATAAATAAATAAATAACTGCTCTCGAACTCACAAAACAATATACTTTACTATATACTTGTGAATTCGTGTGCATCTATGTAGAACTATTTATTTATAACCTTAACTCACAAGCCAGCTTAGTTATTACTTGCAACTGGCTTGATTATTATTTTTTATGCTAATCTATTTGAGAAGTTTGTACACATGAATACTATTGAATGTGTCAATACTAGCGAATGTGTATAAGTGTTGGATTATTGAGTGAAGATTTACAAGATTCTACTGTATAAATCGGCGTCTATGATTATTGGGTTGTACTTCTTGAAGTGTTTCAACACTGTGTATCTAATTGATTAAGGACTTAACAATACCACTACTCATATTTTCAAAATATGTATTTCGCAATTGATTAGTGTATTGTTCTATGTTTTAACCAAATAGTGGATTCGCTAAGTTTTCACTCTATTAAATATATGGAAAATTTTGTAGTTGAGAGGTAAACACTATTCAACAAATCTGTATCCAACAGTTGATCATTCCAATAAGTTTGCTCTTGTATAAACTTTGAGAATGAGCAAACTTGTCTTAACTCAGATTGTGTATGCTATTATCTTCCCACTGCTTGCTATTTATAAAAAATTAGTCAGGGATTTTGGATAAGAAAATTGTTTACATTCAGCTACAAATAAACATTCCTTTTCTAAAAATGTAGTTTATGTGTGCTCCAATTTTAGTTTATGTAATTTAAGAAATAAATATGTTTAACAACCACCTGTCAAAATGCCGTTAAAAATAACTATGAAGATTTAACCCTTCTATATCAATTGTAACAACTGTATGGAAGCAAAATGGATCTATCCTACTTCATTTAAGAATAAAAATTAGATTTACTTTTTAGTCTAAAGGGAAAATAATAAACCTTTTTACTTAATTTTGTATTTGTGGCTGTTTGGGACTATCTTCTGTAATTGAGTTAATTTTGGACCTGCATGTTCTTATTAAATTAAGTGTATCTATACCTAAGGCACACCTTTACCTTTGGTATTCGCCTTCTGTATAATACTCAGTAATATTCTGAAAAGTATTTATTACTTTTAAAATTTTTCATTCTTTATAACTTGTTTTCTAAATACAATATATGCACGCCTGAAATAAGTTTTAAGACGTTTAATGAACAAAAAAATGTGTTGTCTTTATTTTAGTTACAAGAACTAAAAGCAACAAATAAAAAAGACGCGGAAGAAAAGGACAAAGAAAAAGAGAATTTGAAATCTGAAGTGAATGAATTGAAGGCATCAATAAAGAAACTGGAATCAGAACTAGAAAAGAAAAAGAGCCAAGTAGACCAGTTGGTAGGTAATTGATATTTCCTGTTATTATATTACCTCTAATTACTTTAAATTATATCTTCATCAGTCTTAATCTTTAGTTTGATGAACTTAGTTGCCAACTCTGTCTATCATGTATGGAGCCTTAATCAGGCTGTGTGGTTGCTTTTATTCTCTCATTATATTACTTGGCTAGTAGTCTGTGATATCTTAAGCAACATTTTTTTTGATAGGCCTATTCCTTTATTTCAATTATACTTATTTTATTTCTGCCCGTCTTATTTTTATAATCTCTGTATCCGCATTTAATCACATTTTGTTTCTATTTTTAATCTTATGTAAATTATTTTAAAAAGTTGTTTCTTATATAGCTACATAAATCAACTATGGTATAATGTTTAATTTAAATAAATAAAACCTCTATACTAATTAATTTTTTTGCTCGTGTTCAAGGAAACAAATGTGAGAGAAGAAAGAGAGAAGGCCACGGATTTAAGTTTAAAGGCAGGTTCAGCAGCTAGCAGGGAATTAAAGGAACTGAGGGAAGAGCTTACAGCAGCCAAGGTTAAACATCAGGACCTTACTGAAAAACTGAAAAAGGTAAACGATCAAAGATTGGTAAAATATAGAATAAAGAAAATGTTAACTGGTTTATTATTGAATTGGAAAGATATTTATTGATTTACTAAATAACAGTTGCAGTTTTCCAGCACTAAATATTAAAGTGGTATTTTTTTAATGAGTCTATTGGTTCTTACTATTTATTTTTCTCTCAATAAAACTTTATGTTGAGGTTCTTTAATGCAAATACCCTATTTATATTATATTTTGTGTCATTATGTGTGGGTGTAATTACTCTAAGAAATGTGGTTTATAATTATTATAAAGTTTTAAGCTTTGATCATAAAATTTTTTTTAACTTTATTCTCAAACTAAATTGAAGATATTCATATTAAACGTGTTAGTTTTAAATTTTGTAGAAATAGAATGGCTGGTTTGTCAAACATTGTCATTTATTAATTTAGTGGTGACAAATTTATTGGTTGTATAAATGTCTTTTGTAATAGGTTAAGTTTTTCTTAAATAGTATGTTACAATAAATAATACATATCATTTTTATTTGTATTAAATGTCATATTTTAATTTGCTGAATGAAATGACTAATACTCGAATTGAGTATTTTATTATGTTATGTGAGTGTTCTTGTTGTTTGTTGAATGTTAATTGCATTATATTATTTAAATTAGTTTATAACTATTAATTAATTTGCATAAACATTAATGACTATTTATATGTACAGGCCATTGAATTAATAAATGACAATGCTTGAGTCGCAAACCAGTCATTTTATTTCTACTAAATTAAAGATCATTGTTTTGATTATTATTCAAAAATAGTATTTCACAAATACGGTGAAACCTGTTTAAGCCGGAATCCATTGGGACCGGCATTTTTTTCCGTCTAAGACAGGTTTCCGGCTTATACAGTAGTAGTGTACTGTATGATGGTAACATCGCGAAACGTTTGCCGAGTCTATTTTTAGCTTTGGGGGTGAGGGTAGGCCGTGGGGATTCTTAGCTATAAGACTATTATTTCTTCTGATCAGCTGTATGGCGCTGTACCAACACCACATAGATAACGGACAATTGTCATCGTGTCTACATTTGTTCTAATACAGTATTTAATTTAATTATTTATTTCCGATTAAGTACTGACTGTTTATTTCCTACAGAGATAACACTTCAACATATAAAGCAAGTGTATTTAAATCACAAGAAAACTATCACATTTTAACGTCTAAATAAACGTCATTCAACAGTAATATCGGTTATCTTGATTGCCTAATGACAGCCCATAGCCTGTGCCCTGTGATGTCACAACTCGCAAACCTTGTTTTCTAGGTGGTGTTGGCTATGCACACTACAGAAAATGTTAAAACCTACATTACATAATAAAAATCTTACCTTCTAATGCAGCATCCATTTATCCTTCTCCACAAAACATTTTTAACACTTATACACTTGTCAACAAAATTTATGAATTAATGATGCAATTTATTAAAAACTATATTTTCCTCCTACTGTATTTAGGCTAAATACTGTACATAGTAGGCTTACGTAAAAATAAAATAAAATCAATTAGTCTTGAAAAAATCTAGCATTGACTTTTGTTTTAAAAGGTTAGTTTTACTTGCTTGTGTTTCAGTTATTGTTTTTAGTTGTAACAAATGGTGATGCATTTCCGGGTTGTTAATACATACCGCGAAATCTTCTAACTCACAAATTTTCATTTAAGCCTCGCCAAATGTTTTTATTTTGTTTTCTACGACTGGTCCGTCTTCAATTTCTTCTTTACTTTCTATAATCTCATTAGTCTCCATTTCAATAATTTCGTAGGCTGGCTACTGACGCTAATGTACGTATGATCTTATCTTCACGAGGATGACACGTTGCATTGTCCATAAATAGCAAAATATGCCTCTTATCACACTTCATTTTATTATCCAAATTTTGAAACCAGATTTTCATAATGAAAAAACCATGCCATTAGCATGTCATTCAACTGGTAACTGGCCTAAATTTTTGAAACACCATGAATTGGGGCTTCCATGATTTCCCAATTACCAAAGGTTTTTCTAATTTTCCATCTGCAAAACCACAAACTAAAACTGTAAGCCTTTCTTTTGACTGCTTACCTCCAATACATTTTTCATTCTTTAAATTTAAAGTCTTATTTGGGAGAGCTCTAAAAAACAAACCTGTCTTGTCACAGTTTCCAATATTTTTGGCTTCATAACCAGCTATTAATTCACAAACTTTGTGCTCCCAATCATCAACTGTTTCCTGGTTAACTTCTTTTGTTTCACCACAAATTTGGTTGAAAGAAATTGAATGTCTTGATCTAAAACTTTCTAACCATCCATTCAAGGCTTTGAATGTTGTGTTCCCTAGCTTAGCGGCAATTGACTTAGTTTGTTCTTGTAATATTGAACCTGAGATGTGAAGATTCTTGGTTCGCGCTTGTATAAACCATTTAAATAAAATATTGTCAATTTCAATATTTTGCGCATGTTTTTTTCCTTTTAGAATGAAGCGGTAATTCGCCTTTCAACCAATTTTCTTTTATTTGTTCTTTGTTTTTAAAAATGCCATAAAATGTTTCCCGCATTTATATTTATCACACAACTGTTATTCAATTTTCCACTAAGTTCTATAACATCAATTTTCTCTTTCAAACTTAATGTATGGAGTCTAACGTTTGTTCTTGACATTTTTTCAATAAGCCTACTACAGAAAAAAATCCACTACACATTACTAATATAAAACTTCAAGAAAAGACACACTTATAAGAGTTCATAAAACACTACACAAACAAAAAATAACACGAATAACACAGTCACCAAAAAAATACCTAATAAGGACAATGTACAGTAGACTGGCTACTGACGCTACTGTACATACGATCTGCTTACGCGGAAAATAAGGCGATCTATTGGCTGGGCGCTGTAACAAAACCGGTAGAAACGACTGCTGACTCGGACATCAATATGTCTGGCCGTGGATGTTTGTAAAACATTCATTGCGTTATCTTGAAGGAAACGAGTGCTGACACATAGCCTATCATAAATTATGGATGTTTGTATACCATTGCGTTATCTTGTGCATATCAGCAATCCTTAACGTAGTTACAGAATTCTTAGAAATAAATATGATCCGTTACAATCAAGCAGACCTATCTGTGAATTTTGTTATGGTAAAAAAATATATTATAAACTGTATTTTATCCAAACGGAAGTCATTGTAACTTTATATTTTACAGCATGTATATGATCAGATTTTCCGGCTTATGCAGAACTAAGACGTAGAAAATACGTATTACTCATCCTTTTGCTTATTCCGCTTTCGCGTTAGACAGTTTCCGGCCTATGAAGGTTATTAACCAAATAAATTAAATAGACGACAGTCGGGACTTTTAAAGTTTTCCGCGATAGACGGGATACCACCTAACACAGGGTCCATCTAAGACAGGTTTCACTGTATTACTAAATAAAACACATCAGCTTTGATTGCATTAGATGTCACTGCACTATTTTTGAAAACGATAAATTTGATATCATTTCTAAGATTGCAGAAAAGATACAGATTAAATCCTTCTTTAAACAACACAACCAATGTTTGAATGAGCAGATTAATGTGAAATACTTTGTACAACTATAATAACAACTTAAAATGAAGAAAACTGTTTGCTGTCAGTTAAAAGCTAATTTAACTTGTTGAGGACGGGCGTTTTGGGAAATGTGTCCCATTGTCAACTCAGACCGTAACTGATCTCAAGGTTTACGTAGGTTAAGGTGTTAGGGTCGGGGTGGTATATTATGGTGGTGTGGGTGTATTTTGTGAGTATTAGGAGTTATGATGTCAAAATGTAAGTGCGAGTTGTAATGTAATTGTGTATTGAGTATGTGTGTAGGGTGTAGTTTGAAGTGTCTGTATATTTCGTATTGTTCTGTTGTGTAGTGTTGGTTATTTCTGTGTTGTTTATGAAGAATTTGTAGGTTAGATATTATGTCTATGTAGTCATGTTTTGTGGAGTTGAGATGATCGGTGAAGTTTGATTGGTAGTTATTGTTTTTTAGTGCTTTTATATGTTCTTAGTAACGTGTATAGGAAGGGCCTCCCTGTCTGCCCTATGTAAAAACTGGGGCACGAACTGCAAGTTAGTTTGTAAACTCCAGTGGCGTTGTAAATGTCGTCGATTTTATTGTTGGGTTTAAATTGTTTATTGAGAGTGTTGTCTGTGGGTAAGCTATTTTGTAGTTGTATTTTCGTAGTGTGTTGGTTAGATTGTGCTTTTAGGATGATCTGTATGGTATTGATAAGTATTTTATGGGATTGTCCTGTTGTGTTTGTATTTGGGTTATTATGTTTATTTTTTAGGCGGTTGTATAATTTGTCAATCATGGTTGGGTTGTATCCGTAAATTGGTAGCTCACATGAAGATGGAATCAACAAATATCTTTATTATCTGTATTTTGTGCTAGTAAACCCGCATCTTTGATTGCACAAAGACAGCTTTGGCATGAAAATAAAGAAATTATTTCTAAAATTCAATTCACAACATTCCAATAGTCTAAAGACATTCCAATTGTATAAAAAGACTATTTGGCAATATCATGTCATATATTTTGTCAGTGTTTTGAAAATATCATTACTAACTAAACAAAAAGTGAACATTGTGGGAATAAATAGTAACCTGGATAAAATCTAGATAATAATTTAAATACTTTATGTTGTATAAAATAAATTGTAATGTTTATGTTTGCTGGTCACAACACTTTTAAACAGTAATAGCCATAAGTGTCTCTTGCTCTCTCCATGAAATGGTTATGAAGCGAAAGAGTACACCCTTTGCAGAGGACTACAAATTAACCATTTCAGAGCTAAAGTCATTTTTTTACGCCATATGCATAAGTTACCAGAATATTTTTGACAATTCAGCAATTATTGGAAACAAATCATAAAATACTGTTCAACTCATTTTCATATTTCTTATTTCTTTTTGTTGGTAACAAACTACAGAACATTATTATTGTAATAACATTTTAATTATTAAAGGTATTATAAATGAATAAATATCCTAAAACTAAATAAAATATCAGATATTCCTTTAAAAAATCACAAAAAATTACTAAAAATTGAGTTTAAATTAAAATTTTGGTCATACGGTGTTTTATAGTACATCATTGAAT
Organism: Prosapia bicincta; assembly: GCA_036971475.1. Classification (NCBI taxonomy): domain Eukaryota; kingdom Metazoa; phylum Arthropoda; class Insecta; order Hemiptera; family Cercopidae; genus Prosapia; species Prosapia bicincta. Next base: position 209,487,500 of record JBAIZL010000004.1, read on the forward strand.
AGCCTGTGAAAAGCTTTAAAAATGCATGTAAAACACATTAATTTAAATAGAAATAACATGTAACATATTAGAAACAACATTCTCAAGAAGTAACCTATACTGCAAGTATTTGGGAATTGGAGGCGTCAGCTCCGCTAAAATATTAGAAATAAGACGAAAGAGAGAGATAGTCGAGGTTAGTTATTGTGATTGAAATTGTACATGAATAAAATTAAGGCTGGCGGCAAAAACGCCTAATCGACAAATAAACAGTGTTTATCACTAATTAAGCCTCGGGAAAAATAGGCACAAGTTTATGCTAAAAGTATTTGGAACTGATTAACACTTACCCTAAGCTGAACAAAGGGGTTACGTGCACGGTAGGTTTGATGTCTTCTGGACTTCTGCAGCAGGGCCCTGGGGGGAGTGGTGACTGTCAGGCGGCTCGTGCTGTAAAACTTAATAAACGGGGTTCAATTCTAATGTTATTCACAGTTGAATAAGTATTTAAATAAGCGCGGGTGACTCCGTAGCGACGGCTTGTAACGGCGAGGTTAAGGCGCATACGAACACGGCACTTGGCTTAAAATAATGTACACTTTCGCGGTTAACGAGCATATAAAGCAAATACAATACGAAACACTTAAATTTAGACATACGCGGGGCGAACTTAACGTCTACGAGGTTAGCAAATAAGGTTAAACCCGCAACGGACGTTCTGGTCTGTCTACGGCAAGCAAAAGACTGGGGGAGGAAACTGTGTTAGGGTGGGGATTAGGCGCGCGCGGCAAGGGACAACGTGGTCTTAAACTATCGACGATAAACCATAGATTGAGCTATCGATTATACAAAGCACAGGCTGATTGAATTCGATACTGGAGCTGTTTAATCTACCAAAGCTGACTCCAACATTCCGCCCACCAAAAACGGATGTTTTTAATCCGCCAGGTGGGTAGAGGGCGAAGAATTAGAGAGCACCGGAGACCGAGGGTGCCGAAGAAAAAGTGGTCGGGGTACGAAGAAAGCAGAAAAGAGCAGATGAAGTGAATAGCTCCATTAGCTGTGCTGAAGACAATAGACTACCGCCCACCCTGGATAACCACTGGGTGACGGTGAACGGGGTTGACTAGAAGAAGCGAGGTGCTGAAGATGTAGCGAAGAAATCCATGGCGTTGAAGATACTTAAAGAAACGAGGTTGCACAAAATTGCTGAAGAGGCGAAGAAGTCGAGTGAGATTAAGAACTCGAGGAAACGCGGTTGTACCACACAGGTGCTGAAGAAGCGGTCAAGAGATTAAGGTTGTAGCGGAAAGCCTACAAGCTTATGGACAGGTCGCTTTAACTGTCCATGTGAGGTCTTGACGGTGACTACGCGGGTTATCCGGTCGGGTCCAGGGTGAAGACGTACGATCCGACCCATTGGCCAATGAAGAGGGCTCGGATGTTCTCCAGTGATAAATACAAGCTGACCCTCCTGGAGGGGTGAGGCGTCTTTGTGCCATTTACAACGTTGAATCTGCGAGTGTAGATATTGGGTAGACCAGGTTTTCCAAAACCGATTGGTCATCTGCTGTAGCATAGTCCATCGGGATTTGAGCGCGGGTTCAAAATGACATTCCTCAGGGAGTGCTAGAAGGGGACGGCCGATGAGAAAGTGTCCGGGCGTAAGGAACGAAGATCCTTCGTTGGGGTCAGGCGAGACCTCGAAAATAGGTCGACTGTTGAGAATAGCTTCGATGCGTATAAATAACGTAGCTAACTCCTCGAGGTTCAATAACGTAGTGCCAAGAGTACGGCGTAGGAGCCCTTTGACGGATTTAACGGCAGCTTCCCAAAGTCCGCCGAAGTGTGGTGCGGCTGGAGGGTTGAAGTGCCATTCAACCCGTTGTGCGGCGAGCTTGCGTTGGATGATTGACTTGGATTGGTCGAGCATCTTATAGACCTCGTGCAGGCGGTTGGCGGCGCCGACAAAATTGGTGCCATTATCCGAATAAATGTCTGTAGGCAGACCACGTCTTGCGACAAAACGCTGAAGCGCGGCGAGAAAAGCATCAGTAGAGAGGTCTGATACTACTTCCAAATGTACAGCCTTAGTGGCCATACAAACAAATAGGCATAAGTAAGCTTTCAGGATCTTTGCCGTACGAAGATGGTTGGCCTTAGTGTCGAAAGGTCCAGCAAAGTCAATGCCTACCTTACAGAAAGGTGGCGACGGAGTAACGCGAGAAGACGGTAAAGCTGCCATCATAGGTGGCCGAGGTTTCGACTGTAGTCTAAAGCATCGCATGCAAGCATGAATGCGTTGTCGTAACAACGAACGTAGCGCAACGATCCAGAACTCACCATTGATCATCGCTTGCGTGGTACGCGGCCCAGCATGTAAGGCGAGGCGGTGATAATGATCGCATACAAGATTGACATAATGATGCCGCTTAGGCAGTAAAATGGCATGCTTAGCTGCGTATGGTATATCAGCATGATTAAGACGTCCGCCCACCCTAAGTAGCCCCACTGAGTCGATGAAGGGCGTTAGGTTGCGAAGTTGAGCACTGATCGGGACGCCGCGGTGTAGGCGTTGCAACGTTTCGCTGAAGGCTAGCTCTTGTATGAGCTTAACACAAAGATTTCTGGCGTTCCTTAATTCTTGTACTGAAGGTGCAGCGAATGAAATCTTGGCCACGGTGTTCTTGGCTTTGTAGCGAGTGTTGTGACAATGGCTGGTAGACTGGGTCTTATTGCGGCAATTGTTAACGAAACGAAGCACGTAAGCGAAGACATGATGCAGCGTGGTTAGATTGGAATGACGCTCAATAACGTTCAATAAGTGGTTAGGCGCTTGGACAGTCGCGCAGAGCACCTGAGGCTCGGTCTTGAGCTCGGTCAGGTCGCAGTTCGGTCCAGTTGGCTTAGACAAACGCCAAGAGGTAGTACATTGTAACACCCATGGTGGTCCGTGCCACCACAGTGGATGTGTAGCAAACTGCGCGGGTAGACACCCACGGGAAGCAACGTCCGCGGGGTTGTCAACAGTTGAGACGTGGTACCAATGATTGGTCGAAGTGTTCGAGGTAATTTCAATAACACGGTTGGCAACGAAAGTTTTCAAAAGATGTGGCGGGGTGCTAAGCCAATGCAGCACAATTTCTGAGTCGGTGAAGAAAAGCGTAGTGTCGTCGGCCACAAAATTCACAGCAGGCTGAACAGATTTATAGAGCTTGGCCAGTAAGACGGCGCCGCAGAGCTCCATTCGAGGTATAGTGAGTGTTTTGACGGGAGCCACTCTGCTCTTAGCCTTTAGAAGGCTGACGGAAACTAAACCGTTCCATTCAGTTCGCAAGTAGATGGCGGCTGCGTAACCAGCTTCGGACCCATCACAGAAGCCTAATAAATGATGTTTGGCATCACGTGTGCCCACATGTCGAGGTATTTGAATGTCAGCTAACTTAGCGAAGTGGACAATGAAGCTGTCCCAACGACTGCGCAGCGCGGTTGGCAAAGGTTCATCCCATGATAACCTTTTGAGCCACAATTGTTTCAAAAATGACTTGATCCAAAATGTGATAGGCGTAAGGAAGCCCAGTGGGTCGAAGGTGCGAGCGACATAAGAGAGAATGTTGCGTTTCGTAGGCACCGACACAAAGTTTTGAATACGATAAGAAAACGAGTCATTAACAGGATGCCATTGGAGTCCCAATATTTTAACAGCGGTGGAGTCGTCTTGGAATAGCAACGGGTGCTCCAGGTGAGAAGATGGCAGCGTCGACAGCAGCGCGGGATCGCTGGAAGACCATTTCCTGAGCTCTAGTCCTGCCAGTGCGAAGATGTTAATAAGTTGCCGTATTAATTCCTGGGTGTCCTCGGACGTATCGGCGCCAGTGACGACATCATCAACGTACGTTTGATGAAGAATGGTGTGCGACGCAGCAGGGTAACAGTCGCCCTCATCTTTGACGAGTTGTTCGAGTGTACGTAGGGCTAAATAAGCAGACGGGGTAAGCCCGTAAGTGACAGTGGCTAGTTCATACTCCATCAGTGGAGAATGAGGAGTCGGCCTGTACAAAATGTGCTGATGACGACGATCATCCTTGCGTACGGCAATTTGGCGGTACATCATTTTAAGATCCGCACAGACGGCGTGAACAAACAATCGAAACGAGATAATAACGTTGGACAGGTCCCTTTGTAACTTAGGGCCAGCCAGCAATTGCTGGTTTAAAGAATGCGCGTTGCAATCAGGCGCAGAAGCATTGAAAACTACTCGTAATTTAGTAGTAGAACTATCGGCCTTGAAAACGCAATGATGTGGTATTAAATAATTCGAAGGCTTAACGGCAGGGTACATATGACCTAAAGTCATATATTCTTTCATGAACTGATGATATTGTCGTGCGACATCCGGTTGTCGGCTCAGACGGCGTTCCAGAGCATGATAACTAGCAAGAGCGACATTACGGTTTGACTTAAGTTCGACGGCATCAGGTTTAAAAGGCAAAGCTACGACATATCTCCCAGTGGCGTCACGTTCAGTAGTGGTGGCAAATAAATTTTCGCAGAGCTGCTCATCAGGGCTCAACAAGTTAGACTCGTTTACCTCTTCGATTTCCCAAAATCGTCGCATGTTTTCGTCGATAGACTTGAGCGAGGTAATAAACACGCGTGGTTGTTGTGGCGTACTGTAAGGTACAGATCCCATAATGACCCAACCTAAAAGTGTGTTAAGTGCCGATGGTTGGCCATGAATGATGGTACGAGGCCCGTTGATAATTATTTGCGTGAAGACATCGGCGCCCAGTATAATGTCAACAGGGGCAGGTAAGTCGAACTGAGGATCAGCTAACGGTAAGTGCTGATATTGAGCGCTTAAAGCAGAGGATAATTTATCAGCTGGCAGCGGGTCAGTTATATGGTTGAGCACAGCGGCTTCCGTAGTCAGCATGACGCCCGCGTCATGTCGTGAGAATAAAATTAAAGTTACGTATTCGTGAATACGTGTAGACTTGGCAGCGACGCCAATCAAAGACAGGTTCGAACGCCGAGTAGGCAGGCTCAACATATCGCTAGCTTGTTTCGTAATGGCAGATATCTGACTGCCGGGGTCGATAATAGCTCTTAGAAAACGAGGTTGACCATAATGGTCCTGTAGGACGACTTGCGCGGTACCCAACAGGGCGAGAGACGAGGTAATGTTGCATGACAAAGAACGAGGTTGAGCTTTAGTATCGATTGGATGGCTAGCGGTTGGCCTAAGGCGTCGTGGGGCGGCTAGTCACTGCTGTGGCGGTGCGTCGTTGTGCTTGGCTGCATTGTCTACAACGATGACGAGACTGACACTGAGCTTGATAATGAGAGCCGAGACAATTATAACACCGTTGTAATTTTGAAATAGCGTCAATGCGTTCCGCTATGGTAAGAGAAATAAATCGTTGACAATTAATGATGCTGTGACTTTCTTCGCAGTAGTAGCATTTACCTACACGCGTGGTAGGCATATTAGACTGATTGAGGTTAAGCGGTGGCGAGCGATTGCGAAATGTTGACGTTCTAGGCGCACTCATAATAGGCAACAAGTTAGGTTGTAGTGGTTGATTAACCGGTTGCATAGTGACTGGCGCAGCACGTTTGGACTGAATAGTACCTTGGGCGTCCTTATTCTGATGGCTATTGTCATTTGACGCTACTGATTGAAATCTAGGGCTGTGACCGAAAGTGAGGTTAGGTTCAGACAAGTAATTATTCGGTTCAAGGGCCCCTTGAAACCCGGGTTTATCCATCGATGACACCAACATGCGGGGTCTTTGACCACGTCCGGCGTTTGCTACAACCACGGCAGCTGGTTGGCTAAGCATCTCCAGGGCTCTAGCCTGTTCAGTTATAAAGTCGTTCAATAATTTATATGTCGGCATGCGGTTAGTGCCTAGTCGGCTTTTAAAACTTAATCGTGTCTTGGCATCCAAATTATTAATTGCCATAGAGAACAATAAGAAATCCGCTAAGTCTTCGAGAGGTATAGCTCTTAATGCACAGACGGCATTAGAGTGCGCGGTTAAGAAACGATTTAGTTCCACGGGTGAAGCATTATTGATGCGCTGAAAGTCTTTAATTATGTTAAAGTAATGATCTGCGAGACGTCGCGGGTTCGCGTATCGGTTACGCAACGCATTGTAAGCAATGTTGTAATTTGCTTCGGAGATGGAAAGTCCGGTGACGATGGCCAGTGCATCTCCCTTTAAGACGGACTTTAAGTATTGAAAACGTTGGATATTGCTAAGCGTTTCATTGTTATGTACCATAGAGTCGTACATCGTAACAAAATCTATCCAGTCGTCGCTCTGGCCCGAAAAGCTTGGCAAAGTTAGACTTGGAAGGTTAGGTGAAGTCGGTGTTGATTTGACAGACGAGGTCGAGGTAACCGTCTTAACGAGGTTAGGGTATTTTACTATCATGGGCAGATAGGTGTCCTGAAATTGACGTTTTACTATGAAGACATTCGCGACAAATTCGGAAGCTTGACTGTCAAAAGTCTGCTCCGCGCGGTCAAAAGTTTCGATAAATTCGACATGAAGGCGCCTGACTTCCTGCACTATGCCCTCAGACATTTCACTATCACCGAGCAAGCTGTTTACTTGCTCTAAATCACTGCATATAGCCTTCAACTTATCAAGGCAATATGCGTTGTTATTAGCCATCGTGACAAAATTTAAATTAACAAAAAACAAAATTTAAATTAAATTGCAATTATGTTTAAACCAAACCTAATGACTACACAATGGTACATTTAATTACGAAAAGTGGACTGTATAATAAAGTTAATAAAAGACATAACGTTTTACAAATCATAAGCATTAGATTAGAACGGCTGCAAGTTTTCCTTATTGAACAGGATAAATCTACAGTGTAGCTTTCACGGATCAATATTGAGCCTATCTTGCCTAACTTGTTTAGTCAAGTGTTCCTTATCTGCGCAGGTGTCCCATAAATCTGCTGATAACAGCGGAAAGCAGCTGCAAGCTACAGCTTGTGACGTCACTACTGCGCATTGAATTTAGACAAAGAGGGAAGCGGGAAATTACACAGGATTACGTAATGCTTGCAACTCAGCTTATTACTATGAAATTTAACACGCTTCGAAATTGTTCGCACAATAAATAACACTTATAAAACTTATTTATAAAGCAAATGCCTCGCTATTAAAACTGAATAAGTTTCGAGGTTACTGAGAACTTTAACACTTGTTCTTTGCACTTTAAATGTTTATAGGTCGCTACAATACAAAAAAATCCGGCACGGCGGGACCAAAATGGAGGCGTCAGCTCCGCTAAAATATTAGAAATAAGACGAAAGAGAGAGATAGTCGAGGTTAGTTATTGTGATTGAAATTGTACATGAATAAAATTAAGGCTGGCGGCAAAAACGCCTAATCGACAAATAAACAGTGTTTATCACTAATTAAGCCTCGGGAAAAATAGGCACAAGTTTATGCTAAAAGTATTTGGAACTGATTAACACTTACCCTAAGCTGAACAAAGGGGTTACGTGCACGGTAGGTTTGATGTCTTCTGGACTTCTGCAGCAGGGCCCTGGGGGGAGTGGTGACTGTCAGGCGGCTCGTGCTGTAAAACTTAATAAACGGGGTTCAATTCTAATGTTATTCACAGTTGAATAAGTATTTAAATAAGCGCGGGTGACTCCGTAGCGACGGCTTGTAACGGCGAGGTTAAGGCGCATACGAACACGGCACTTGGCTTAAAATAATGTACACTTTCGCGGTTAACGAGCATATAAAGCAAATACAATACGAAACACTTAAATTTAGACATACGCGGGGCGAACTTAACGTCTACGAGGTTAGCAAATAAGGTTAAACCCGCAACGGACGTGCTGGTCTGTCTACGGCAAGCAAAAGACTGGGGGAGGAAACTGTGTTAGGGTGGGGATTAGGCGCGCGCGGCAAGGGACAACGTGGTCTTAAACTATCGACGATAAACCATAGATTGAGCTATCGATTATACAAAGCACAGGCTGATTGAATTCGATACTGGAGCTGTTTAATCTACCAAAGCTGACTCCAACAGGAATAATATTGTAATTGTCAAATTCGCGTTTGATGAAAAAGTAGCATATAATTCTTTTAACATTAGTATTTTTAAATACATTTTTATTTACATGCAGTTTTTGTTTTTCTGAGTTGTAGCTGTTTTTTCCAAAAATCATTTATGTATCAAAACTGCTATACAGAAACACACCACACATACATAATTATAGATATTTAAAGAAGGGATAATATTTTAGTTTCTGTTAAGTTGTACATTAATATGTTAAGTACCATAGTTTCTTGCCCTTCCTAGAATTGTCTTGTTAAATTTTTTACATTTTATAAATTAAATTATTTCATTTATTGTTTTATGTTTAGGTTGAACAAGATAAAGTTGCAAATGAAAAAGCATCAAGAGAGAAAGAAAATAGCTTGGATAAAGAAATGAAACAGTTGGAGAAAGCTTCATCAGAACTTAAAAAAGATTTAGAGGTATTTATGCATGATCAGGACATTTTACTTTTTAATATGCTGATTTCTGCCAGGATTTATCCAGCTAATTTAAATATTTAACATTAATTAAAATATTACAAGACAATCTAAGACTTAACAACACTCCAGAAAAATCACACAAAAAATTATACACATTTTGAACAACATTACACAACAGAACTACTTCACTCACAACAACAAATATTATACACAGAAACAAGGCCTACCAATGGGTTCACCGATTTCAAGCATTCTCGCAGAAGTATTCCTACAACACATAGAACAGAATAAAATCATAAATAACAACAAACCCGCAGATAAGATAATATATTGGAACGGAATATGTAAATCAAGTTATAATACTATACCGAGGAAACATAAGACAATGCCAACAACTCCAAACACATATAAATAAAATACACAAAAATATCCAGTTAACTGCAGAGTTTGAAAACAACAAAACATTGAATTTCTTAGACATCACCATAACAAAAAATTAAAACAAACATGAATTCAACATATAGCACAAGCCAACCATGAGAGACACACTAATACACAATTCATCGAACCACCCAATACAACATAAACATGCAGCATTCAATCATTTACTACACAGATTAAATAAAATACCTATGTCCACAACTAACTACACAGAGGAACTAAACACAATCAAACATTTAACTCACAAAAATGGATATGACAATTATTTATTAGACAAACTAAACAGAAAAATACTCAACAAGGACAGTAACAACTAAACAAACAACAAAAACATGAACACAAACAAATTCATCACCCTCACATACATAAACAAACTCACAAAATAAAATAGCACACCAATTCAAAAAAGCAGGATACAATGTAGTTTACAGAACAACAAATAAAAGCCATATGGCTATCAGACACTGCATTAATAACTATAGCAACACATATAATAACCCAGGAGTATACAAACTAAAATGCAACAACTGTAATAAGTTCTATATTGGACACACAGGCAGATCTTTTGCCGAAAGATATAAAGAACACAAAAGCGCACTCCACACTACTATTGAATCCACCTTTGTAAATCACCTCATGGATGCAAAACACTCATGCAAAAGTATGGAAAATAACATGAGCATCCTCCACACAGGCAAAAAAGGCCATAAATTAAACACACTAGATCAGTATGAAATATATAGACATAGCAACACACATAAAATGACATCTTAAATGAACAAACACGGCACAGTACACATATACTCTTCAATCACATCACTTCTAACTTTTAAAATAATGGTACTAAAGAAGCACAACTGCAGCATTCCTAGCGGCAAAAATACGATGCTGAAGAAGTCTTAAGACAAAAACGTTTCCTCCAAGTGTAGGTTAACAATTTAACAACTTTTAGTTAACAAAAAGTCTGGTCGCAAGTAATAGCAAAAGAATTAACAACCAGCTCGTCATGAACAGCAACAAGATTTCGATAATTAATTAAGAATTCACAGAAATAATCCATTTTTTTCAACTTGAAGAGAACTTACATTCTAATTAATACCACGTGTTATTTTGTAGCTCAAAAGTGCTTTTTGTGTTATTTTAGAGGACAGCTCAACAGTTGAATTAATTTATCTTGAGTTCATAAACCACACAAAACTCTTAAATTAATGTTTTTCATCTAATTTTCCTGGATTGAGACTTAGTTGAAGAGTCTTGAATTAATTAGAATACTTAGAGTATGAATGCTCTATGTTTATTAATCTATAAATAAATGTGTAGAGAAAGAGGTTTTACAGTGACTCCAAAATTTTAGTTTGCAAATCTAATTTCAAAACTTGTTTATGACTATTAACATGGATATTGAAGAAATGTTCTAAGACAGAATGGAAAGCAAATTTTTTTTATATCATGTTTTTTTTATAAAAAAATACTAAAAGCTATATTTCTAAAATCATTCATTTACTGAAACACAAAATATTTGAGTGCTAAAACATAAGTAATAAGTTATTTATTTATTTACTCACTAGAAAGTAAATTATGTATATAAATTTTTATTAAATGTTTACAAAATATATGTTTTCATTAATTATTACTAATAATTTATTAAAATTTAAAAATCGATTAAATTACAAATTTTAAACAATTTATAATTTTTAGCACTTATGTATAAAAAATCAGTAAGGAATACACAGGAGAGGTTTTGTTTATCCAAGCTTTTACTTGGGTATTCATGGTTTCTGCAAGCATTTCAACTATTGCTTTCAATTTAATTATTATTATTTTTAAAAATTTTCCTCATATATGATAAAAGTAACTAAAAATAACAACAACAACAAATTATAAATTCAACATCTTCTTTGAAAAACATGGTTTTTAAACAGAAAAACAATTATTTCTTTTTAACTAGACATTAGTCCATAGGAAATGAAATCTAAATGTAACTAACTAATGAATATTTATTTTAACTGTGGAATGAAATATATCCAGAAAATACTAAATTTCCTTGTAAAGACTTATAGGATTTTCTTTTTTTAGCATCTTGTAGCAAAAATTCTCAAAAACAAACTTTTTCTCTGAAAACTACAATCAAATTGAACCCATTGTACCTTACTTAAATTTCTATTAATAAGTAAAAGAGTTTTGTATGTTTGCAAAAAAAATTGTTTATACTGTTTGGTTAACCACGTTGAAATAAAAACCATTTTATAGATTTCCAAATTTACTTTTAATTACATGTCCTGATAAATTTTTGTGAATCTCAGCTTTCAAAAATTTCCCTTGTAGAATCAAAAACATTATAACAAACTTTTCAAAAATCAAAGCTGTACTAAATGAATCATCATCAGATGTGAAACAAGCTAGGATTGGAGGAAATTGGTGGAAACAAATATTAATGATTATTTGTTGTATTTTTTTACAGGCTGAGAAAGCTTCAGTTTCAAAGTTAAAAACAGCACATGAAAAGGAATTAAAGAGTAAAGACCAAGAACTGACAGTTCTGAAGACAAAACTTCAAGAAGCAGGAGGAAAGAAGTCTGCTGACATTAAGGAATATGAGGCTAAAGTTGCAAGTAAATATTGTTGAATACACTTCCTAATTAGTTGTATTGGTATATTTGTTTAAAGTAATAATATAGGCAAAGAGTTAGAAAGAAAGAAAGAGCTTTTTTTACTTAATGCCAATATTTACTTACCTTACAAATATCTGGGTTTTAAATAATTCCAGATTTCGTACTCTGTATTGACTTACAGCTTGTCAAAGTTAACTTAGTACCAGGTTGGTACAGTTAGAAGAAAAGGTCTTGTAATAGTATGAGACTGCAATGCTGTCGAATGGATGTGTGTTAGATTTTCAGTTTCTATAGATGTATGATAGTTTTAAGTAAATAACTTACACTTATTGAAGATTGTAATTTTATTTTAATAGCATTACATGACTGTATGTACAATTTAGTTACGACCCTGTGTGTACAGTTCCTGTACTGTACATACATATGTACATTAATTATCAGTTTTTGTAAAAAAATGTAATGGTGGTTTGCTTGTTTCTTTGATGAAATATCCCTCCACCTTCGAAAGAGTAGACAATCGGCTGCCGTTGTTGTTCGGCGTAGTCGATCAGCTAGCCAAATGCCTAGGCTAGCTTTCTAGAAAGCTTTGTTGTGCATCATGGTTTATTTTCTTTCTTCATCTTTGGCAGGCGTTGGCTGTATGCTCATACAACACTGTCCTTACAATGAGGAATGTTTCGGAGAAGATTGAAGATTTCTTCATTTGTTTCACTAACAAGGCTTTCCACTTGTAATAAGTTTTCAATTCCCTCATTGTTTGTTTTATGATCCAATAGTTTTGTCAGGATTTAACTAGTGTTATAAGCTTCATTATATCCTATGCTGTAGCAATCCATAAAGTGTCATCTACCAAGTCTACGTTTTTCAGGCACCTGAAAACACTTATTCCCACATCCATACCTATGATTATAATTGTTAGTAACTTACAGCAATATAGTATACACCGTTTTTTTCATACTTTTAATCCATACTGTATATTGTAGATTACAAATTTTAGGTAAAATAACTAACTAAATTATCTAATTACACAAAATCCTGTATCGATACGTAAACTGAATGATAAAGAGACTCAAACACAACTGGGTGAGTCGGGAAAGAACAAAGAGCAAATTCCTAGCGCCAGAGAACTGGCTCGGAGATAAGGAATAAAGATGGTTACTTTATTTTCATATTACAGTACAGTCTCACTAATCCGGACTTGATGGGACCGGACCCGGTCCGGATCAACGAAAGTCCGGATTAGACGGAAAAAGCCAAACAAATGCATACAATATGTGTTTTAGGTGGGAAAACATATTGAAATTGTAGTTTTAGTGAAATTGAGGCCTAAATATAGCTTACAGTACAGTATTTCATAGCTTATGTAGCAAAAAATCCTATAATTATAACAGAAAAGTCATGACATAAATAAATATCTAAGCACCTTTCTCGTTGAATAAAAGTATTCACATAAAGTTATTTACACTATACTGTATAAACGCACAAAAAACTCAAACAAAAATGAAACTGAAACAAAAACAAACTTTAAAAAACTTAGTGAGAAAAGTCCGTAATGTTCTTTTGTTTTAACGATGAATGACGTCGTTTCACAGTACGATCTCGTAGGCGTTTCAAGGTCAGTAGCTCCGCAGTTGACGTATCACTTTGTTTCTCAAAGTAAGTCATCAACCCCTCCAGCATTGCAGCCGCCTCATCATGAGTTAGGCTGACAGGTTCGTCTGTGTAGTCTTCCTCTTCCGAGCTGTCATTTTCTGCGTTTGCAGTGCACACCGCGACGATTTCGTCCTCGTTGAGCACTTGATGACCAATGTCATTATCACTGATAATCCACTCGGAAATATCAGTGTCTTTCAACTCGGCACAACCCTCCAATTGTTGAAAAATCTGAACAAATTCATTGTCGTCATTAGTAGGTTGACTGTCAGATTTTCCACTTTCCTGTGGCATTTCAGGCCACAATTTTTTCCAGCTTTTTTGTAGTGTAGACGGTTGAATTTCCTCCCACGATTCTGCAGCCATATAAATGACATCCTTTATAGTCACTTTTTTAAGATTTTCAATAAATTTTGTAGCTGGATCTGCTTCTTGTTGTTCCAAAAGCGATAAAATTAACTTTTTCCTATATCGCCGTTTTATCACTTCGATCACGCCCTGATCCATCGGCTGAATGAGAGCCGTTACGTTAGGAGGAAGAAATTTAACAAAAATGTCACCATGACGCAATTCTTCTTCATTTGGGTGGCATGGGGCATTATCAATTAGTAAAACCGCTTTTCGAGGGAGTTTTTTCTCTTTTAAAAACTTTTCTGTTGTTGGAACAAAGTTTTCAAAAAACCAGTCCTTAAAAATTTGACTGTTCATCCACGCTGATTTTTGGAACTTGTATTGGGCCGGTAGAACACTTAAATTTACATTTTTAAAAACCCTAGGCTTTGCGGATTTCCCTATCACCAAAAGTGGAAATTTTAGATCGCCAGAAGCATTACTGCAGGGTAGCAAAGTCATACGTTCTTTCTTAACTTTATGGCCTTTTGCTACTGAATCTAATTTGGAAGCTAAAGTTTTTTTTGGGAACATTTTATAATTTAATCCAGTTTCGTCAGCGTTGAACACCTGACAAGGTTGTAAGTTTTCATCTCTGAGAAACTTGCCAAATTTGTCTTTGAATTTTTCACTTGCATCACTGTCACCTGACAAAATTTCACCACTTATTCCGAGTTGACGGATGCCGTGTCGTTCCTTCCACCGTGACAGCCATCCCACACTGGCAGTAAAATTAGGGTCTCCTTTTAACTTTTCATTCAGTTTCAGCGCGATCGTTTGCAAATTTACACCCGATAAAGGAACACCCTGTTCCCGTTGTTGGCAAAACCAAACATACAAAGCATCATCTAGGGTTTCATTTTTTGGTTTTTTTAAAGTGCTTCTGCCGCCTAAACTGTCTTTACTAACCATTTTTGCACAAAAATCTTCAATTTCCTGTCGCTTTTTTTTCCAATCGGAAACTGTTTGTTTTCCCACACCTAACTCTTTTGCAATTTTAATAAGCGATTCACCTCCATCAATACGAAACAAAGCTTGGAGTTTTTGTTCCATTGTCACTGTCACTGACTTACGTTTAGTCGCCATTTTCACTGAACACTGAACGAGACGTAAATAAAAAACACAGATCAATATCGCACTAGAATTAAATGACAACTGAGCAGATATCTTGCGAGAAGCAGGAAAAGTGGCATCTGTCCGACAAAACAACTGACCTGACGCCAGACGGATAGACTGTTTATCCGTTTAGTCAGCGGTCCTTTATCTTTTGTTTATCGCAAGATGTCTCTGATGTCACGTACGTTGTAGTGTTGGGTGATCTAATTTGTATATATTTTTTCAAAGAAGTTTTTTCTACTTTAGTAGGCAAAAGAAACAAACAAGTGGTACACCTATTTCATATTTTAATGAATAAATTATATTATTTGAGTATTAAAGTAGGAAAACCCCTTTGAAAAATAACAAATATAGACGTATAAAAATAAATATTTTTGTGGACAGCAGACTGATTGTGCACTGTAAAATACTATAACTAAACAAAACTTTTGGGCCGTCCGGATTAGCCGGAGGTCCGGATCATCGGAGACCGGATTAGCGAGACTGTACTGTACATCCAGATATGAGTGGTTTTACTGTATATTCTGTGATGTATACATTATGGAAAGCATAACTTATATATATATATATATATATATATATATATATATATATATATATATATATATATAAGATAACAAAGATTAATATAATAAATGTTGTTAATAGTATTTAATTAGTTTGTAATATTAAATACTTAATACACTACAGTATGTCTAATTAGTGATTAAGGAAAAAAAATTAATTAAAGATAAACACTTGTACATATGTTACACTTGCCTATAGTAGCACCTTACTTTTAGGGATAAGATTTTATTTTTAGGTAAGATTGTTTAGGATGGCTGTTTCAGGACATGTGTTAAAAACAAGTAGCTCACGTGAAGTAGTTCACAGAATCAATTAATAAGAAATTAAAGATATTCTTTCTTGTGATATTTATACTCTTTTCAGTTTTTTTTTCAATAGGATCAGGAGGTCTTAATACTCTTTGGTGAAGATAATAACTGTTATTCTACACATTTTTTTTAACAATGCATATATGATATTCTCGTTTAAACAAAGGTTTTTGATTTGTTAACTTTTTTATACAGTCAAAATACTTGTGAAGTACATAAGACTATCACTAAAAATATGTTGTTTATAAGGTTGAAATATTTCTTCTATGTACAATAAAGTGCTGAACTATACAAAATCATCAATTTATTGTAGAGGGATCCATGTACAAAATTAAATGAAAATTAATGGAAAGGTATTTTTTTCTTTTAATTTTAAATTATACACACTTATACACTAAGCAAGCTCAATCAGTATGTACAATATAACAATGATTATATGAAGTTGTTTTTAATTAATAGATTAGTTTGTTTATTGTAAAATATGTTTAAAGCATATATCTTGTTTTTCTATTAAACTTTGTATGCTGTCTTCTACCTTTTGTCTATTAAACTTTTATTCCTTAAAATCTTCTACAAGGTTTCATCAGTAAAATTATATATTCTCTAAAATTTGAGATTATCTGTATTCAAATATAACAATTTGTCACTGATTTTATTAAAATTATAAATTATATTTTATAAGTATTTTAAAAATCACAATGGTAAAAAACGAAATAGTAAACTCAAAATCTCACCAAAAATTAATTTTTAATAAAACAAACACACTAGTTCCTAACAGACTAGTTTCGGCGAAGATATCGCCTTCCTCAGTGTTTTGCTACTACTGTTTGTTTTATTAAAAACTAATTTTTGGTAAGATTTTGAGTTAACTACAGTCGGACCTCTATTTATCGAACTTCTATATATCGAATTTCTCTATTTATCAAATTATTTCCGAGTCCCTTGAAATTTCAATGGAAAAATGTTTCTGTATATTGAAAAGAAATTCTATATATCGAACTTAATTTTAGAGAAAATAAAACTACTGCACATATCTATTTTTAAATATTGAAAATAAAATGTGTAACAAAAGGTGTTATTGAATATCATGTAGCCCTCCCGTAACACACTATTCATTCAGAAACATTGAGAGAGAGAGAGAGCAACGTGACAATATGTTGACATCTGTTAAGTCTTTGTCCGGGTGATTGGGCGTGACTAACATGACTAATGGCTCTCTCATACACTCTTACTCATTTCATTCAGGGCAGAGTGCAGTACTGTATTGTATTTCATGTGAAGAACAAGTCTCGTCATTCGGTTCTTGGTTAGTGCAAGGTCTGGTTTGTTTAGACTACTGTAAGTCGGTATTCTTTTTTACCGTTTAACGTGGAGTGTTTGTTACGTTTAGTAACATAACTATAATTTTGTTGAGTTTGGTTTTTAGTTTTTGTTGACGTTATGTCCAAAAGAAAGTCCTTGAGTGTCACGGAAAAAATACAATTATTAAAAAGCGTTGATAGTGGAGTACGAAAAAAAGATGTTGCGCAGAAGTTTGGCGTTCCCAGTACAGTGCCGACGATAATAAGAAATCACAAATCTGTTTTAAAAAGTTATGAATATATATAAGAGGGAACAGACATTGTTCAAAAATATGTAGATGCGATGATGTTGACGAGGCGGTTTTCAAGTGGGTGAAAATGGTACGAAATAAAAACATGCCTGTTCCAGGACCTCTCATAAAAGAAATGGCAATTGAATACGCGGAAAGATTAGGACACAAAGAGTTCCAAGCAAGTTCGGGATGGCTAGACAAATTTAAGAAGCACCATGAAATCATAGAAAAGGTTATTTCGGGAAAAAGCGGATGTGTATCCGAAGCAGATTGTAGCCAGTGGAAAGCTACAATTTTAAAATCAATTGTAGAAGAGTATGAGATTGACAATATTTTTAATATGGATGAAACTGGCCTTTTTTTTAAGTGTTTACCAAATAAGACGCTAACCTTTAAAAACGATAAATGCTTTGGAGGTAAACACAGCAAAGAGCGAGTTACTGTTGTAGTATGTGCTGATATGTCTGGAAAAGAAAAATGTAAAATTTTGGTAATTGGGAAAAGCAAGCAGCCAAGATGTTTTAAAGGAGTGAAGTCGTTAGAAGTTGACTATGAATACAATAAAAAATCGTGGATGACGAGTGAAATTTTCGAGAGATGGATATTGAAATTTGATGAAGTAATGATTAAGCAAAAGAGAAAAGTCGTTCTTTTTGTGGACAATTGCCCTGCACATCCGACTTCTGTCTCAAAAAAGTTGGTGAACGTGAAGCTTGTTTTTTTCCCTCCAAATAACCCTCCAGGACCGAGGCGTCATTAAAACTCATAAAATATACTATAGAAAACAGGTTCTTAAGAGACTTATTCTTGCATTGGAAAATGACAAACCTATTGAAAATGTTTTCAACCTCAGACTGTGTATATCACAGTTAATAAAGGTGTGGCAAAATGATGTTGCGGAATCGACGATAAGAAATTGTTTTTTAAAAGCCAGCTTCTCTGAAAGACCTGTTTTGGAAGAAAATAATGTACTGCCGCATATTGAGAAATGTTGGGAGCATTTACAATCGGCAGGCACGGTCAACGACAATGTTTCGCTAAACGAATTTTTAAGGGTGGATGAAGACGTTATTGTAGCTGAATATCCAACAGATGATGATATTTTAAGTTCTTTAATAAATACTAAAGTTGAAGATGAGGGCACCGAGACAGAAGTTCCTAAACCTTCCAAGAAAGAAATGACGGCAGCATTTGAAACGATTCGTATTGGACTTCAATTAGTAGAAAACGTATCTGATGAAATTTTCCAGTCTATTAATAAATGTGAACATCTTTACGAAGAATCTACAAAAGGATATTCAAAGTTATTTTACTACCCAACAATAAAATGCAATATTATTAAGGTTTGTATGGTATGTTCAGTATTAACTAAATGCGTGTTTTCATCACTGTTTGTATTTTTTATAATTTTCCAGCTCATCATGAAGAGCAACAAGATTTCGATATTTAAGTATAATTCGTAGCCCTATAATACTGTAGAAGAGAACAAACTTTATTGTAAACAGATACGGTAGGGCTGTTTCTTAGGCATTATGGTTACGTTCGCGTAAACTTGCGTAATACTGTAATATGAGTCTTTACGGAAAAATCAGATTTCCCTTTATCGAAGTTTCCATATATCGAATTTTTTATAAGGAACCTACAATTTCGATATATGGAGGTCCGACTGTATTTTGTATTTTACCATTGTGAATAGTTCTCACTAGTTGAGCTGTAATTAAATAAATATTTTTTAAATGTTACATATATTAATTTTTTGTAAATGTATTACAGTGTTTTTGTGATACTATGTGGTGAGTTAATTCTCTTGCTTCCCCAATTTTATTTAACTCAGAGTCTGGTTAGTGTATGAGTAATTGTACATTCTTTTATAATCGTAGTAATAAAAGAATAAAAGACTTCTGAAGATGATTATCTTGTAATCAAAGTGTACTTAAAGTATTTGTAATCAAATACAATATTTTATATTGTGGCTAATGTGTTTTTATCTAGTTAGTTAAAATTAGTCCACAGTGTTCAAGAAATTTATCAATTTACACTAATGATTAAATTTCAAGTTCCTATCTGACATTAAATGTCATTTAGCGTAGGAAATTAAAAATGGTGTCCATCTGTTGAAGTCCAAAAATAGTCTAGTATAACATAAAATCAGAAAATTTTCTGCTTATGTCTGATTTCAATAATCTTATACAATTATTTTTTTTTTTAAATTTAATTACCCTTAATAGTTTAATAATACTTTTGAAATACAAAAGTGTGCTGTATTTTTTAGGACTGGAACAAGCTCTATCAAGTGAAAAAAGGGAATATGATGAACTAACAACAAAATATGAGCAACTGGAAGAAGAACATGTTGTGACAAAAGCAAAGTTGGTCATGGACAGAGAAAATATTCAGGGGTCTGTAGATAGTAATAGTTTCATTAATTTTACTCACAAACATAAGTAACCAAATTTTTCAAAGTTTAGTAAGTAGATGCTGATAAAAATAAATTTAAAAGATAATGTTAAATATTAAAAATACAACATAGTGGTTACTATTGAAGATTTTAATTATAAAGGTGCTCGTCACTTAACCTTCGAGAGGGCGCATGCGGATTTTTTTCAGCTCGTATCATTATTTGTTAAGAAAATGTCTTTCTGGTTGTCAGAAGTTTATTTCCGCCTTGTTACTCCACAACCTGCATTCTAGGAATCATCCCAACCTATTTTTGTTCATATTTTCCTCATAGCTTTATTGTGAATTTAATCTTTGTCACACACGAGAAGATTGGGGAGGTTTGGTCCGCAAGCGCCCTATCGTGCAAGTTATTTGTTCGGAGTTCCTCGTGCAGTTATTTACATTACAAAAGATTTTGTGGAGTTAAATTATTACTGCTTTTTTTGTTCTTATTATTATTGTGTTGTGTATCTTTTTAGTATCTAAGTTTCACATTCTACTATTGTTCCATTTGAAGAGGAGAGAATTCGTAAAATGCTATGTGGTGTCAAAAAAGAAGAAAATCAATAAATACTTTCTACCACAAAATTTGTTACCACAGCTCTTTGATGATTCTGTTGAAAACGAGTCTCTTTGCCAGATGATGAACATGACAAAGAGGTCAATGAGATTGTAAATGAAGACATAATAGGTGAATCTGAAAATAACGAAAATGATTAATTTGTTGAAATGTTGTCAGATTTTGACATTATAGAGAAAATTCTGTTAAAAATCTGCCAGGAAGCTGTTAACAGTACAGTTTTACAATAGAAAAGAACCTGTTTTTAGTAAAAAACGAAAAATGCTGTGGTATGCCGAAACAGAAAGGCAAGGGAAAACAGCAAAAAGAGACTTATTTCTCATGAGAGTGGGTCATGTTCATGCTACACTAGTGGTGACTAGTAACCTTAGAAATGAACAATTATGAATTGTTTTTTAAACAAAGATTGTAAGATTCTGCTGGAACATGTTGTGTTATAAATCCAATATTTTGTTTCATCCATTAATATTTAGGGTTATATATTTGAATAAAAATATTCCTTATTTTCGCTAAATATTATAATTAATTTCATATTCTTATATGTAGGGCCTACTATCATGATAGAATATGGTTTGTGTTTAGACGTTGAATTACTTTATTATATAAAGAACCTCCGCAAACACCTCTCCTGTAATAAAAACAGTGGTCTTAGTATACATTGCTTACAAGTTTTAACAATTCAAAATATTTTTAGAAAAATGACGTTTAGAAAATTAAAATTGTACAATAATTACGTTTACAATTATTTACAATGCATTTATATAGTATTTAATTGTGAAGTCACCCAAATATAAAATCGTAAACTGTTTAAATGTTAAAAGATATTTGTACAGAAGAAACCTCCGCAAACACCCTCTCGAAAGTCAAACACAGAGATTCTTTTAGTTTGTGCCACAGAAATTGATAAAATGGAAAAGAATACAAATTAGTTTTTACAGGGAATCATTTCTTAGCTATATTTACTTTGATATTTTTTATCACAGTTAACTAACTTGTACGATTATTTAAGCTAATAAACTAAAACGTAAACTATGATATGGATTCAAAGAAATCTAGTCCATTAACAATGACTAGCCTAGGTAACAGTGACTGCCTTCTTTTTATAGACATTGTCTTAATTAAAATTAAGTTTAATCATAAAAAATTATTTACATGTAATTGTTTACTATTTTTCTATAACACATTCCAGTATTGTCACTGATTCAACTCCTCTCTTAAAAATACATACAACTTAGATGCCCAAGCTCTCTATAACATTCATGTTTTATTGTAAGTAATTTTTAACAATAATATCCAACAAAAAAATGAATTTATTGAGTTCCTCAGTTTATATTAACAAGTAGACCTTTAAAAAATGTTTTCAACTGTCTTAATATAAGAGATTATTCTTTTGAAGAATGTGTCAATGAACAGAAAATTTTCTATAAAACATTGACCAACAAAAAATAAATTTCAACTGAAAACTGAAAAATAATATTTATGAAAAAGAGGAATACTTTATTTTGATCTGATTAATACAAATAAATGTAAAGATGAAAATTTTACCAGATAAGATGATTTAATAATTACCCAAATATTTATTTATTTGCAGTTTTTGTGTTGTACATCTTGAGGTTTTTATAGAAATTACACTTGTTTGTATTATCTTAGCAAAAAAACTGCTACTTACTGATTTATTCAGCAGACGGGCTTCGCACTAGGTCAGCACATTTTTCAATGCTCTGAATTACTGACAAGACTGTTGCTCAGGTGTGTTGTGTTGGTGTAAGTTTGTGATGTATTTTTGTTCTGTAGTGTGTTATTGTTCATAGAGTAGTTGTTAATTATGTGCTCAAATATAGTATTTGATTGGGAGTGTGTTTTGTCATTTAGAATGTTTTGTGGATAGTATTTATGGTGTTTATATATCTCATAGTTTTCTACTGTATTAAGTGTTTTGCTTTTATTGATGTAATTTAGGATTTTTAGATTGGTGTCTATGTCAGTCTGTAATTGTAGTGTGTTTTTTTTTGTGTATGGCGAAATTTGATGTGGGTTGTGTCTTCCTTATCTGTTTTACGTGTTTTTCGTATCTTGTGGTAAATGTTCTCCCTGTTTGTCCTATGTAAAAACTGGGACAGTTGTTGCATGTAATCTTGTATAAGCCTACTCTGTTGTGTGTTTATCCTGGTGTGTTTTTGAACTGTTAAACACTAAACACACGTAAAACAGATAAGAAAGACATAACCCGCATCAAATTTCGCCATACACATAAAAAACACACTACACTCACAGACTTACATAAACACCAATCTAAAAATCCTACATTACATCAATAAAAGCAAATAAACTTAACACAGTAGAAAAACTATGAGATATATAAACACCATAAATACTATCCACAACACATTCTAAATGACAAAACACACTTCCAATCAAACACTATATTTGAGCACATATTAAACAACTACTCTATGAACAATAACACACCACAGACTCACACCAACACAACACACCTGAGCAACAGTCTTGTCAGTAATTCACAGCATTGAAAAATGCGCTGACCTAGCGCAAAATGCGTTTGCTGAATAAATCAGTAAGTAGTTATTTTTTTTGCCAAGATAATACAAACATGTGTAATTTATTTATTGTTGTTAGTTTCATTGGTGAATTTAAGGCAAAACTTGTTACTTGAGTTGTAAGACATTTTACTTCTAAACTCAAGTTTGTAAAAATCAAGTAGACACACAGTTGAACCTAAGCAAAAAAAGCTTTTGTTACCCCCATGAACTAAACTTCTTTACTTGCCGCACCACTTACAAAATCTTGGCAATCATTATTTCATTTAGAACAGTTCTAAAAAATTATTCTGTTATTCCCTCAAGTCATTGCAATACATTTTTCAGCTACAATGTTTTACATTTCCCTAAGCTGTTTTTCCCATTAATCTTACTTTGCATAGTTACTTGAATAATTTAAACTGTTTTTAATGTCTGTTAATAACTAACTATTAAATGTGTTTAAGGTTAATGGCACATCACAAACCAATTCATGCTACTACAAAATCACTCTAAGTTTCGATTTTCTATCCAAAAATCCTTTACAAGTTTATCAGTCTAATATTAAACCATAAAATAAAATCGATAATAGAAACGTAGAATGTATTTGTAGTAGCATGAATTGGTCTGTGATCTCTCATAACCTTAAACATACTTGAACAATGTTATACTTTTCATTATTCGACATTAAATGCCTAAAGTATTTAGTTTTTTCATTCAATTGCTTTAAATATTTCTTTGTTACATTGTAAAGATTCAAGAACTATGTCATTTTTTATCCTGCTAGTCCAGTTTATTTGTAGGTTACAAATATTTCTATTGAAAGGCATCAGAATAATTTACACCAATTAACTAATAAATATGTTGTCATATTTTGAAAGATCGCTACATATATGTACATAATTTTTGCCATGGATAATGAAATTTAGCTATTTTTAATTCAAGTTAAAAATTACTAACCCATTGCGGAATACAGGCTAGGTCAGATAGTCATGACAATTTATTAGCATTGGGTAGCATTGGCTAGCATAAATACTAGCCCTGCTAGTCATGTTTGACTGTTTGCTTCAAGGTAATTTCTTTTCTGATATATCACACACAAGACTAGACATCTATGCTTTCTAAGGGATATTTATCAACTCTCGAAACTTACAGCATAAATAAAGAAAGATATTCATGGCCATTGACCATCTGTCAGATATTTAAACATAATAGAATGGTTCAGCAACTTTTATGTCAACTGTAGTGAGAATCTCAGTATAGATTGTACTAGGTATATAGATAATTAGTGTATTCTTGTGTACATTCGAAGTGAACAATAACAGTGAGAGCCTAGAATCTAAAGCAAATTCCAAAGGATAAGTAACATTTATTTGTTTTTACTAATTATGATTACATATAATAACCAATTAACAAATAATAAACTAACTAAGGTACAAAATAACAAATAAAAAAATTGCAACTTGTATAAAAAATATATAAGTTAGTGCTTTCGAAGTGAGAGTATTTTTGTAGAGAAATACAATTCAATTGATGTGAGGAATTATTTCATACCAGCTAGTGTTCGTGGAATGCAATGTAATTAAATCAGCAACGAGTTAAAAGAGATTTTTAATTGTGCTATAAATACTGGCTAGTTCCAAACACAATAAAAGTGTGACCAATTTTTCAGGAAACAAATTTTTATACTTCTCTTGTTATTAAAATTTGTTTAATTTACTTAATTTACTTAAATTTTAAATTAAAAAATATTTTTTTATGATTAGACAAGTTGTTGCAAGCCAGAGGGAACTGGTGAATGCAGAAGCTGAGTTGCGCTCTCTTCAGGAAACTTATAACAAAAAACAGGATACATGGGAGAAAGAAAAGAAAAATTTACAGGTAGGTTTTGGTAAAATTTAAAACATTATTATTAAGTTTTTTTTTTTAGTTTAACACGACATGCATTACAAAATAGTTGACTTATAAATTCCTCTAAACAGTTTACTTGATCTTAAGCTAAATAATACAATACAGGCTTGAGTCTTCTACAGTAGTAATTTGTTCTGTTTCTCTTGTCCATTTTTTATAGGAAAAATTGAAAGACTTGGAAAAAGAGGCAAAAAGAAATTCTGGATCTGTTGACACTCTGCAGCTGGAGAAGAACAAATTGAATGCCATAATTGAAGAGAAAAACTCTCAGGTGGACCAACTTAAGAAAGACAGTCAGTTACAGTTTGAACAGATTTTACACATGCGCAAAGAGGTAAAAATTTTGGGTGTTTAAAAATATGTTGTAAAATTTATTTGAACCTGTAATTGCCATTTCAACCAGTTTTGTTAATTTTATTTTGTTTTAATAAATTTATGTAATTGTATTTAATAATAAAAAACATTTTATAGGAAAAATTATTTAATGTTTCTAATTAATTGTGAGAATAATTTTTAAGATACATAAAATCTCTACAAATATAGCTAATTAACTTTGATTTAATTTTCACTTTGTATGGCATTTTATACTTTATACATTATATATATATATATATATATATATATATATATATATATATATATATATATATATATATATATATATATATATATAAATATCGCAATATGCTTTCTTGTGTATTAATAAAGAACAAAAGTCAAAATACAAATACAATAATTCTTGTATTTGTATTTTAACTTTTGTTCTTTATATATATAAAATAAAGAACAAAAGTCTAAATACAAATACAAGAATTATATTTGAATTTACAATAATAATTCTTGTATTTGTATTTTGACTTTTGTTCTTTATTAATACACAAGAAAACATATTGCGATATTTATATATATATATATATATATATATATATATATATATATATATATATATATATATGAAGTTAATAAATTACCAATTTTGAGTAATTTTATCCACCATTAAGTGCAATATTTTTACCTTGAGTGATGAGGCACCTTTCGGTCTTTGACCATTGTCGAATCACTGATTGTTCTCTCCAAAATTGGTAATTTATTAACTTCATAAAGTCAGTGCAACGGAAAAACAATGGACAATATTAAATATCAGGAATATATATATATATATATATATATATATATATATATATATATATATATATATATATATATATGAAGTTAATATATTACTATGTATGTAATTTTATCCACCATTAAGTGCAATAATTTTACCTTGAGTGATGAGGCACCTTTCGGTCAATTGACCATTGTCGAATCACTCTGTAGTGATTGGAGTGATTCGACAATGGTCAATTGACCGAAAGGTGCCTCATCACTCAAGGTAAAATTATTGCACTTAATGGTGGATAAAATTACATACATAGTAATATATTAACTTCATAAAGTCAGTGCAACGGAAAAACAATGGATAACGTTAAATATCAAGAATATATATATATATATATATATATATATATATATATGCTGATACGTATTCCTTCACGGATGGAAAAATATGATGAAATGTTACTATCTGGAGTACATCCGTTCATTCTGCAGTCCATAAATTCGCAGTTCCGACGTTTCGCTAGAATCTCATCCAGCATTGACGAGGTGAACCCAACAACAGTAGAAGAGCGAGTCTCGCTCTTCTACTGTTGTTGGGTTCACCTCGTCAATGCTGGATGAGATTCTAGCGAAACGTCGGAACTGCGAATTTATGGACTGCAGAATGAACGGATGTACTCCAGATAGTAACATTTCATCATATATATATATATATATATATATATATATATATATATATATATATATATATATATATATATATAGATTTTTTGGACTAGGAGACTGACAGACTTACCTTGGTAAGAGTCCACACTGTAGTCTTGAAATAGAAACACATAAAAGCACTTAAACAATGATATTTATGGCACAAACATATCATTGTTTAAGTGCTTTTATGTGTTTCTATTTCAAGACTACAGAGTGGACTCTTACCAAGGTAAGTCTGTCAGTCTCCTAGTCCAAAAAATCTAAATAATCTTTACCAACCAAAACTAACCTATAAATATATATATATATATATATATATATATATATATATATATATATATATATATATATATATATATGTATACAGTAGAGTCTTGAAAATCTAAGTCCTAATATTTTGAGCTTCTGTATAATTGGAGCCTATTTCATCTATTTGAAAGAAAACGATGTCGGGATTCCAAAAAATATTTATATCAATACAGTATACATAGCAAATGAGTCGGACTTCCAAGAAATTTTGTTGTAATCCGAGGGGATCTCGATCCCATCTACCTTGAATTATCGAGACTCTACTGCATATATATATATATATATATATATATATATATATATATATATATATATATATTCTAGATTTAACAATAATAAGAAAAAATGAAAAATTTGAATATATGATATACCGTAAACCAACTTTAACAAACCAAATTATACCAAATAATTCTAATCATCCATATAATCAAAAAGTGGCTGCTTTATATAACTTATATAGAATGCATAAAATACCCATGAATGAAGAAAATAAAATAAGAGAAAAAAACATAATTTATCAAATTGCATTAGAAAACGGTTATAAAAAGAAAACTGTTGACAAACTTAATTATAATATTTTTAATAAACAAAATAATAATTTAATTTGCAATAGTAATAATAATACAATATGGACTTCATTTTTATTTATAGGCCATGAAATAAAAAATATCACCAAATTATTTAAAAATACAAATATCAAAATTGCATACAAAACTAATAACAAAATAATAAACATAATAAATAACAATAATAAAACAATTAATATGCATGAAAAAGGTGGTGTTTATAAATTAGAATGGGAAAACTGTAATAAAGCTTATATAGGTCAAACCAAGAAAAAATTAAAAGAAAGATATAAAGAACATTTGAATGCCTATATTAATCCAGAAATATATAAATCAAATTTTGCAAATTTATTGTATTAATAATAAGCACCAATTTCCAAATATTGAAAATATGAAACTTAAAGAAATTAAAGGGATTAAGAATGAATATATATGAAGCATTTGAAATATATAAATACAATAATAATAACAAATTAATAAAAGAACAAATACATTCTAAATTTGATACTATATTCAATGTCTATAATGTTACAGCAACAAAATAAATTTGTATAAATTTAGCAACAATTCTATTTCTAATTTAACATATGTTTTAGGCCTATAGCTTACATTATTGTAATTTTCATTCCTGATGATGTTAGTACTGTTAACCAACGAAAAGCTTTGAATATAAATTAATAAATATTCTTGTATTTGAATAACCTATGTTGTTTTAAATTATTAAACAAGAAAACGTATTTTATATTTATATATATGTGTGTGTGTGCGTGTGTGCATGCGAGTGTGTGAGTGTGTGCATAAATGAACAAAAGAAACTGTATAAGATCTATTAAAAAACTTCTGCTTAATGTATGTTTCTGTTACACAATTTTTAGAGAAATTTCTGTACTAACATGCAGATCTAAACTTCCTCCACAATAACAACAAATACATCTAGAGACTCTGAATGAATCATACATTAATGTATGTTTTCATCAATGTAATAGTGTAATTACTGAAATATACATGTAGTTTGTGCAACCCTTGTTATTTTCAAATGGTACAGAGAAATAATTTCTTGACCACTTAATTAAATCCTTGTCCACTTGTCTGGATATATTTAATTATTTTTGTTTTTCACCATCCTCCTTTAGAGGCATTCACAGTTTGTCTTGCTGTTCTGTTTTATCTGTATTGAAATAGTTTTTACTTCTTTGTAATACCTAGTGAAGTTCCCGACTTTGCTCTAATGAAATATTTCATCAGGTATAATTAAGAAACTTATTGACATGGAAACTTCTGTAAACATTTAAAATCAATTGTCATTTACCAAGTAAACCATAGCTATCTGGGCATATGAGACTTGTAACGTATGCACAGGGGAAATGCATATGTCCAAAAGAAGGAAACTCTTGTCTCTTAGCAGCTGAAGGATGTGAAGCAAAAGAATATCATATCCTTACTTCTGGAACTTATTGAACAAACAGGAGTAGGAATTCTAATTTAAAACACCCCTATCCTATCTGAGGTTGGCAGACCAGATGGCATCTGAGGTTTCACAAGACGCCAGCTCAAAAACCATGTACATATGGATCCAAACTACATTTTAAACCATGTTAGCCAGTATTCTCCACCTACCAACCAATTTCTTCCATGATATTTCCTCTCTATGATTAATCTCAGCATTTTACACCTCTCTTCTTTAATTATGAAGTCCAAGATTGTATTACTCCTCAATTAACAACAGGAAAATATTATGAACTTAATGAATAATGACTATAATCAAATAACATAATGAATATAATGACTTTAAAGTTAATGTGTAGAAAGGAAGCCCCTTTTTGAGATCCAGAATTTTGGAATAATGATGGCAGAAATTATGTGTGTAGTGTAACGTGATTTGATAATTGGTATAATTCTTAATGAAATATGATATTAAATATTGCAGTAGTTTGTTACACAATTAGTTATTTGACCTGCAATATCAAGAGTTTAATTGAACATAAGAATGGTGTGTTCAATAAATAATTTAAACAACAAATATTAATTTAAATAAATCAAATTTTACTGCACAAAAAAAGACATATGAAATACAAAACAAAATTGCATTTGAAATGTTACGCTACTTTATGTTTTTACATTGTTTTAACTACTTAATTTATAAGCATTTTATATGGTTAAAAAATCTATGGCATGGCACATGACATCCATTTGAGATTGCTTTACGTTATTTAAAATACATTTCAATTTGTCTATTTGACATTAAAAATTTTGTTATTACATTACACAAATGAATTTGCACTTCCCATATTAAAAAAAATGAAAACTAGCATTATTATGCCGTGACCAGTTAAAGTTTAAAAGTTAAATTTTTCCTTTTTTATCACTTTATGTCTTAAAATTATGACTTAGCTGTGTTGTAACAAAAGATGTGGAAAAACATGGTTCTGGATCAGATCTCGCCATTCTGCATGTTGTATTGGCGTTGCTCGGGATTTGGAATCTCGCCCGGTGTTGTATCTTAACGTAGAAACATTTCTTCTAACAAAAAAATAAATTTTAAATAAACTTTTACATATTTTACATTTTAAAATAAAAGCGTCCCTTGCTCTTCGGATGTTTATACATCTGTCTTGCTTTACATTTCGCCAAGGAAGAGAACTGCTTGAAGCGACCACGCGAGTATTTTAACTTCCGTGCACCGTTGCTGCGCATCTAGCTTGTTTTCTGAAACTCGTTTAATATGTAACATTAAGTAAAATTATGTCTGTGGTACACAGGTCCTTACAGTGATTATAATTCTCTGTTGCTTGTTATGTTGTCAAGATTATAGCCTCCTTTGTATCTTTGGAGTGGAATATCATAAACTACTCACTTTAAATGTTTTTTGCTCAGTTAAACATCCATTTCTACTTAGTAATAATCATTTATTTGGTTGCTGCTTATTGCACTTGATTAAATTACAAACCTTGGACATAGGTAATTACTTTGATGTAATTGATGTTCAGACATAGGCAGACCTATTTATATTAATTATTAAAAGTTATTTTAATTTAATATATATTTAACTATAACTTTTACTCTTCACTTCATAATAAAGGTACATTGTTACTTTAAAGAGTAGTTTAATATTGGAAGAATTATTAAAAGATATCAAAATTAATCATAAAACTAAATTAAATAATTCATTATTATCAATTTCTAAATAAAAATCTTGTAATTACAAGATTACAATTAAATTGCTAGTTCAGTAATAACAAACTAGTAGTAACAGAAACCATCAACTCACTGTACTTGAGATGATAAGAGAGGATGATACCTTAAAACCAACAATTAATACAAGGTGTCCAAGATATCTTGGCAGGTGAAGTCAAGTGTCATTTATTATTTATTTTCTATTAATTATTTTGTTACAGATTGAGGACTATCGCAAGCAAATGGAAGATTATGAGAAAGTAGCCAAAGTCCAAAGAAACATTTCAGCAGACAACTCTGCTCTAGATAGAGAAATAAAGGAACTGAAAAATAAGTGAGTGCCTGAATAGGCAACATTATTTGCAAAACAGAGCAAACATTGTTTGCTCACTATTATTTGTTCACTCTTCCTTTATCAATCATGTACAAACTGTCCCCTGATCTTGAACATAAAAGACTTCTCTTTAATTCACATTTTTATGATTTTTTAAAAAATAATATACCAACTAGAGACTATTTAGTTCTGTTTTGATATTTTAATTGCAGGCCTTTTCTTTTATGCTGAACTACATCGTAGAGTTTGCAGAGAGTTTGTTGATAGCGCTGTTTTGTCACTCTTTGTCCAATAATAACTCTTGTATACTGAAATTCTCAATATACGCATCTCCATTTCTGTTAGGAATATTTGTATATATTTGTACACCATTTTCAAAACTTAAATCGTACACTCCTAAGTTTTACGATTTAAATCCTAGGTAATCCTAAGTACGATTAAAGTTTTAAAAATGGAGTCATTCCGAAATGCGTCAACAGAGGAAAATATTGTAAAGTTAGGAAAGGCAGAAACATGTACTCAAATTTATACTTTTGTATACCATCAATATGTCTTACAAGAAAGAAAGGGTAGAGCTGCCTGTTACTTGACCTATCCTTTTCAAAAAAGATATGTGACCTGTAATCTACTTTAATCACTCTTATATGAACTCATTTCACAGTTTGAGCCAACCTGGGAGCTGTAAAAGTCCATGGAAATTCTGTAACGATACCAGAAATTTAACTCAGGTTCACTAGGCTGGACTGTTTTCACCGATCATTGTATCTTTGTAGGGCGAAATTCCTCAAATATCAAAGAATACAGTGAGCATTGCCTTAATTTAGCTTCGCTCCTATCTTCGTTTATTTCAGGTTCAACTCAAACCCTTCCTTTGCAATGAATATATTTTGGTTTCCAGATCATGGTGTACAACCCATGATTCTTCTGTATTTGTTAGATATTCAGAAACTTAGGATCAGTGTAGGTAGTGACCAATAGGCTCTGTGTAACTAAAAGACAGTGTCTCTTCTCCACTTTCACCATCCACTTCAGTTTTCTCAGCTGTTCTGCGCAAATTTAAATTATGATGGAAAATTGCATGTTCTTAATTTTTACTGATCTCTGTCTTTGGCATTCTTATATTTAATAAATATAATAACCCTGGCTACAAACATTACACAACCTTGATATACATTTTGCTGACACATTTAGCACCATCAAACCTTCTGTTTGTTTATAACCTTCTGATGATGCTAACTGTATTAGCAAAATGTGAATCAAAGTTGAGCAAATATTTGTATCCAAGGTTATTTTTGTTTATTAATTATAATTACTCTATAGTTTATTGTTTATAGTAATTACACTATATAGTTTTTTTGTATTACCATTTATGTTTAAACAATAGGCCCCCCATCACCAGAATTTCAATTTTCTTAACAACAA
The DNA here is from genome assembly GCA_036971475.1 of Prosapia bicincta. Taxonomy (NCBI): domain Eukaryota; kingdom Metazoa; phylum Arthropoda; class Insecta; order Hemiptera; family Cercopidae; genus Prosapia; species Prosapia bicincta. The sequence continues at coordinate 209,519,765 of JBAIZL010000004.1, forward strand.
CTGCAGTTGGAGCATCCGAGAATGTTGACCACTTTCATCTGATATTTGATCATTTTTTAATAGGTTAAACTACTGTCACCGGTCCATGAGAAGAGCCCTGTCAAAACAATAAGGTCATTCCCAAACACATTTCTAACACAAAACGTCAGATTTACAGAAAATTGCAATGCAGAAACGGGAACATATATATATTATATGATTGTATAATACTTTTTTGATTGTACAATACTTTTTAGTATTGTATTCTTGAGGATGTTGGTAATGTCAACCAACGAAAAGCTTTGAGTGTATTATTCAATAAATTAATTCCTGTAATTAGTGTATATTATTTAATCTTAAATATATATATATATATATATATATATATATATATATATATATATATTATTTTGTGCACCCTTTCTTATTAAAATTTGTACTTTTACCTATCTGTAAATACTTATATTACTTAGTAAAATATAACTACTAAAAAACTACCATATGGTGAGGTTATGTTTATAAGTCAGGAATACATCATCAGTGCATGGGCAGAACTGAAAACCGAGCGTGATTCATTTCTACACCAGGGCTCTTCTCGCGCGCCGGTGACAATACTTCTTAATTTATTTGTCTTCCAAAGCATCATCTTTCAACACTGTCTGCTTTGAAAATTACCACATTTTTGACAAAGTTTGATATAGTATACTTGATGAACTTGTTCCTTCATTTTGTGAGAAACCAAATCTAACAAATACATTTTATGAAACCCCTCTTGATATTGTGTAGTGGTTGGTTCACTTGAAGACTGAGACAGAATTCAACCTTGAGTATTAGCTGACCCCTATCATTGCCCTCAGTTTCTAGGGAAAAATCCAGGTCTCATATATTTACTTCCAACAACATATTTTCGCATGCGTTTAATAAAACCTGTACATTTCCTTTTAATATATGAATACACTCCAAATTCCATTGTCTTGTTCTCATTCTCTAATGTCAGCATTTATTTCTGAAACAGTTAGTTCTTAACTTTATTTTGTTGGTAATCAATTGTAATTTAAAGACTTAAACATAACCAGAAAATATTTAAACTTGTTATACTGTAAATCTCATTTTTACACCTTTCTTTTCTCTAGGTTATATTTAGAGGAGCATAGTCGTAAGACTGAATTGTCAACACTGAAGATGAGGTATGATAATCGTGTTGCCATCATTACAGAAGAGTTATCCAATGTACAAGGCCAAGTGTCTAGATTTAAGAAAGAAAGAGATACATTCCGACACATGCTAGAAGGAGCACAAAGAACTATTAGTGATCTCAAAGGTTCTAAAAATCCATCATCAATACCAAATTCTGATGAAGTAAGATTAATGATAAACAATTTGTTTAATTTTTCAGAGAAATGTGATTATTTAATGAACAGTGTTGATACTTATTTTAAAATAAATTTTGAGAAACTAGATTAGAGTGTATTTGATGGAGTAGAATTATTTCCCTCCGTTTGCACTTTGGGAATTACTTGTCTCACCTAAGAAACTATCTACATCAACTGACAAATTCTTATCTCTCTAGCCAGATTCAGCTGTATAATCATCTTCGTTTATTGCAAAGTTATATGTATGTAGATTCCTCATGTTTTAGTATAAAACTTAGAAATTCCCTTGACATGCCACAAAAATGGCTTCTTGACCACTCTAAATAGGAGTAGCCTATTTAGGCTGACCAGGATCTAATCAGCATATTGTCTGATTAACGCCTCCCTGATTAGGTATTTGCATATATTATATCTGGAAAGTAGTTGCTATCTAACAAGCTGTTTTCCCTTTGTCTATGAATTTTCTGTACCAATTATTGATTTACTAAACTATGACCTGGAGATCATAAAACCAACTGCTATAATCAATAAATACCATCAGCACTACATGCTTCCTTGATGAACTGTTGTCCTAAAACCAGCTGTGTTTTTTAAAGTATGATGAATTTGGAACAAATACCCTTTCAAAACCCATTATAAATGTCATTTAGAGGATACAGTTGTTGTAACTATAGTTGGACATCTGTTAATATTTAGATGTACTTTTGATGAAGCTAATTTGGATTTTAAATTTTAATTTAAATATTGTATTTCCTAATTTAGTTTTTATCCTAAAATACTAACTTTTTGAAGTACTGTTAAATTGATTTCTAGCTTTATTTATATTTCAGTTTTAAGATCATTCATATTCTATTATCTGATATGGACTTAAATTGCAACCATCCTATTACCAACTCCTATTAAGTTGATTTACTGTATACAAAACATAAAACACTAAAACTAAATCCTCACAACAATAAATTTCGATCTCTGGAAACATTAAAGGCTCTGTTGTGAGCAGGAGCATTGAGTTTTAATGTTTTATTTGTATTCCATAGTGCAATTTTAATAATTATAAAAAATCAAATGAAGCTATTTGTTAATATCTGTAATATGTACACTTGTATATTGCATATGATCTTCTAAAGGAAATTTTATAGCAAAGTAAAGTACTAGTAACTTATTACATGAATAAAACAATAATAAAGTGTTTTTTTTTTTTTTTAATCTTAGATGAAGCCATATGAAAGTTTGTAGGGGTGGCTGAACGTTAAATCAATGCATATTAAAAAATTAAACAGCTAAGAAATTCAAACTTTATCCCTGCTTGACCTATTACTACTTATAAAATTCTAGACCTACTTTATGTATAAAGAAAATAAACACATTAATTACTTGTACTTTTTATTGAAACCAAGTGATATATAGAAACTAACAGTAAAAACTTCTTTTGATTTTAATAATAATGTGTAACATTAAAACAATAATATGTAAATATTCAATGAAAACATACATTTTTGTGATAAATTTATTTATCTAAGTCATGTCCTACAATTCACCGATTTTTAAAATAATTTTCTTGAAAAATGCACTGGTCTATATATGATAGTTGAATATTTATCTTATTTTTCAAGCTGGGGTAAGCTAGGGGGCACAGCCTATAGGTGCCCATGGATAAAGGTATCAGGATATGAGATGATTAAAAAGTTATGTAAACTCTGGTGACAATATTATGTTGATAAATTCTATATTACAACTGAAATAAAGTTAAATATTCGGAATAAAATATTCAGCATAAACTAGATGTAGAAATTACAGTTGAAGAATTAATTTAAAAATATGTAACTCCTTTTAGAAAACATTTTGTTAAATATGAAAGTATAAGGAATAACAGAACTTGTGCAACTTTTAGTGCATGAAAGACCTATTTTCAGTGCTCACAAAATTTTATCATTTCAAAGTCCAAATCATTTTGATTCCTGTCTACAAGCTGCTCTGTAAGTTTCTCTATGGCACTGATCACTAGGAACTCCTGTGGATAAAGTGTTCTTCCCAGTATACGAAATAGTAAATATTACATTTATTTTGCAGCATTATCAACTGCCGTTACTATTTTCCTCCATTTTTATCAGATTTTTTAAATTACTTTTAATCCACAGGGTAAAGAACAGTAATATACTAGCTTGGTATTATTAGCAGTGCTTGCCAATTGCCATGATATCCATGAATAAAATTAGTTTTACTGTAACTAATTGTGTGATGGTTAGTATGTAAAAATAAACATAATGTGTTGATAATCCAGGTTGAAATGTTAAGAAACCAGATAGGATCACTGGAACAACAAATCAGCTGCATGGAAGATGAAATGTCTGAAGCTAGGCTGGAGAGTTCACGACTCAAGACTGAACTTGTGTCTGAGAGGTCAGCTTGGGAAGTTAAACAATCAGAGATGATGTCTAAACTTAATGAGGTAATTATTTATTGTTTTAGAACAATTTTCTACCTAATTCCATTTAAATCAAGATAATTTCTGCATACTGATACACTGTCATAGAATTTGAGTCAATACTCTATGATTCTGTGTAGTAAAATTAAAATTAAATTAAGTATGGCTTTATTAAATGTTGACAGAAGTGCAATAAAAATTAATTTATTTTATGTATACAATTCCAAAAGTATATTTTTTTCTATCTAAAATGTGATTTCATTTTCACTTTACTATTTATTAACTAAAAACACTTGTATATATGTTACTATGATAAATTTTCCTATAGCAGCCCTTACTTTTTTGATTATTGAGGGTGCCCGTTTTTAGAGATGTGTCCCATTGTCAACTCGTACCGTTACAGGCTGACAATGGAACACATTTCCCGAAACGCCTACCCTCAATAGTCAAAAAAGTAAATCCTACTATAGGGAAGTGTAACATATGTACAAGATATTTTAGCTAATAATTTTTAATGTGTTTTGTAATTTTTGTAATTAATCTTTAAATCTTTTCTCAACTTATTTTGTATTCAAATTGCAATAATAGAAAAGTTGTCAAACTAAAAATCATAATAATTTCTTATATTTTTAAAATACCCTTCATTCTCAGCTACCGGAAGTATTAAATTTGATAGTTTTGTAGTTACAGTGACTACTCAAAATTTAAACTTTAGTGAAAAGTTTGTTCAGTGGTTTGACAGAATTTCTATTTACCCATTCTACACTGAACTTAGTATAAGCCGTAGAGAATTATGAATGGTTGTATAAGGTGCTGGGTAATCATAACACCTGCATAGAGATGTAACACATCCCCTACAATCTGTAAAACACATTTTATATTTTAATTTAAAACCTTTTCATTGCCTGGCATTTTTTCAAAAGGGTGAGTAAGAAATGTATGATATTTCCCCATACATGTGGCAATCTGGCATGTACTTGCATCTAGTTTAATAATGGTAACCATTAAAAATGTACACTAATCTGTATTTAACTAGCATTTGGAACACGTAAATTTAAAAATAAGATATATTTTAACAAATTTTGAAATAACCATTTTCTTACAATAAAATAAGCATTTTATTTTAAATTTGTGTTTGTTCCATATCTCATAATTTATGATAGGGAAAAAAATATTACGTTATTGTAATATAAATGTTTTAGATGGAGGAAGAACGTATTTTAAGCAGTGGACGTACTAAAGTTGCGGGCTTAAAAACCAGGTTAGAACTAGCATGGACCAAGGAGAGAGAAGACCAGCATAGACTTTTACAAGAAACGTCAACTCTGGCTCGAGATCTGCGACAGACACTGTTTGAAGTAAGTTATCAAGGCATATCATTTTCCTATTTTTTATCAAGTGTTATATTCTTAACATATAAAAAAGAATATGTAAAACTTATCTCCTAAACTCCTAAAGCTAAAAAGTCTGTGACAATCTACTATTCTATGAATTATATATTTTCAAATATAGATTTAAATGGTTTTAATATTATTTGTATGTCCACTAGTTATTTTGTGATATATATATTTAGGTTATTTTTGGTTGGTAAAGATTATTTAGATTTTTTGGACTAGGAGACTGACAGATTTACCTTGGTAATAATCCACTCTGTAGTCTTGAAATAGAAACACTTTAAAGCTTTTACGTGTTTCTATTTCAAGACTACAGAGTGGACTATTACCAAGGTAAGTCTGTCAGTCTCCTAGTCCAAAAAATCTATATATATATATATATATATATATATATATATATATATATATATATATATATATACATATATCGTGATATTTCATGTTGTCCATTTTTATTCCTTTGCACTTACTTTATAAAGTTATGATTGTTAATTGTAAACAATTTTTCCACCACTAAGTGCAATAATTTTACCTTATGTGATGAGACACTTTTTGGTCACTTGACTATTGTTGAATCACTGAATTAATTTTCTCGTTAAGGAGAAACAGTAATACCCCGTACTTACGAGATAGGTGGGACCGAGTGATAAGATGAATTCGCGTAATTCAGGGTATAATTTTACATACCATCACATAGAAATCATGTTTAATTTGGACCAAACACTAAATAAATAAATAATTTATAAGAAAAATGTACATGTATTAAAATCTTAAATACATAATACAACAAATTGTATTATATTCGTACATATTGCAAAGAAGTAAGTTAAAAGAAGTAATTTTGACATAGAAGACTTCATAAAATCTAATAAATTAGTATGACAAATCGAAGATTTTTTCTTCTCACGCAGAATATCCTCGTTAACTCACTAATTTGTTTGTTTTGTGTTAGAAATATGCTCATCGTTAGAGCCTACGTTTTCCAAAATTTTTAAGCCTTGCTCAAATAAACTAAGGCCTTTTGTCAAGTTTCTAACCGACATTTCATCTTCTACGTCGACTGGGTCTAAAGAATTTGCATTTTTAAGGTCTTGCTCTTGCTCATATCTATGAACTCATCAATTAATTGTCAGCCCTTGGTTGGGTAAATCCAGAAGTTCTTGAACGTCAACATTATCCACTTTAAAATTGAGTTTTCTAGCAAAACCGAAAAATGTTTCAATCGTATCAGCAATTTCATCAAACTCTGGCACTGATTCCGCTTAAGTTTAAATGGCGAAAAAACAGACACACCTTTTTCCAAGCTTCTTTACAGTTTTTTTGTGAAATTTGATTCGAAGATTGCCCATGATTTCCAAAGCATCTAAAATGTTGAATTGTTTTCAACAATCTTCAACAGAGAGCTCGTTGTTCTGTCTCATAACTTCATGCAGATGTGCAAATGATCTTCTTGTGTAATAAGCTTTAAATTTTTTGATGACTCCCTGATTCATCGGTTGAAGCAATTTATTTGTGTTTGGTGGCAAAAATATCACTTTCATGCATGTGTCGAAATTAGTTAAAGTAGTTAGAGGATGGCCAGGTACATTTACAATTATTAGGAATTACATTGAAAGAAATTTGTTTAGACAGACAATAACGTTCAACTTGAGTATGACATGATAATCAAACCCATCGTCAAAAAGAAAGCTGTCACCTAAACCTTCCGATTCGACTTCCAAATCACGGGGAAGCTAGCTTTAGAAATATTTTTTAATGCCCATGGATTTTCTGAGCGATAAACTATGAGAGGTTGCAATTTACAGTCATCAGCTGTATTTGCGCCAACCATCATTGTCAATCAGTCTTTGGCGGCGTTAAAACCTGGAATTATTTTCTCTTCATGCGCTATAAAAGTTCTTCTATGCATTTTCTTCCAGAACAGACTAGTTTCTGTGTAACTCGGACAGCATTATTTAAAACCACGTAACTTGGGAATCACATAAGATGGGGTAGCGTAAGTCGAGGTATTACTGTATATATATTATGTTTGTATTCAGTGGGAATTTTTAATCGTAAATATGTTTGTGTTTTTTTTAATGCATATTTTACCTTTAATTTTATGAAATATATAAATATGTTTTGATTACTAACAAAGTAAATTTTTTACCAAATAATCAAAAGCCTACCAGATAACCTTTTACAAAGATCATTTAAATTCTTATAAAATCTCGGTCTAAAATAAATATATATTTACATTAATGTAGGTGGAAAGAGAAAGAGACAAAGAACGTCTAGAATCAAAGAGAAGGCTTGATCAGTTGAAAAAATCAACCGAGGAAGAACAAGAAGAAAATAGGAAAAAGTTGAATGAGGTAATTTAATTACTGAAGCTAGTATAAGTGTAAATTCTGTTGAAATTTTATAAGTTGTTTTATGAAAATATTTGAACACATTAACAGCCATGACAACAGAATTAAGCCAGCTCTCTGTCCCAAGCAAATTTATTTCTATTAACTGTTGTAGACATTGAAGTGAACTCTATATGCATATTACTTGACAACTATAAGTTCTGCTCTGGCTCTGCGTACTACGACTCGCCCTCCTCCTGCCATGCACTGTCTAACTTTATGCCCAATGTTAGCAAAACATGTACAGCTGAATGTTATATGAAATTTCACTTCATTAAGCGTCGATCTTTATGTATATGATTTCTACACAGAATAAATAACTCCTATTAACCTCCTACACCAATCATACAATTTTCTCCATTTCATCAATATCTAAGGTGTTTTAGGATCGTTTAAATAAAGAAAACTGTACTCTTAATTAATACAATTCTCCTTTATTCTTTGTTCAGCATTAATAACCAAGGTAGTGTTGAAATTGTTTGCCATACAGTAGATAACTTTTATTTATATTGTTCATTTAATACGTGCACCGCCCAGGAAACATATATGGATTATGGTGATCTAAAAACACAAGGATTTTACCTCCCATATATACATTAATTTACATATTTACAGTATTTACAAATACGTAAAAATGTGCAAAATTCCAAGAAAACCAATGTTTGCACAACAGCATTGATTCTTACCCCTCTCACCCCATGCACTATTACTCGCTGCTCTAAGACCAGAGCAGAACTTATAGTGTGCCAGTTATACCAGTACACTATAATTTAAATTGTTAAATTAAATTTCAAACATTATCTAGATATAATACAAACAGATACATATTTTTTAAGTAGGAGATTAATACTCATTAATAATGATATTTCATGCTACAACTAGAAGGTGAGAGCAAGTTTTTTAAAGGATAACTATAAAATCTTATATAAATATTTTTTTTAGCACATCCAGAATATAATAAAGACTAGGGGCTTGTAGGGGCAAATGCCCCTTTTCATATAGAAACAAATTTTAAACTTTTATATAATAATTTTATTTTTAGTTTACAAATTAATTGTATTAATTTTTACAAATTTAATTTAATATAATTCAAGTTTTTCATAACAAAATTTCCTTATAAATTATATTTTTTGTGAATGCATTTTCAATTTTTTCTAACAATCTTATTTTCAATGTGTATCTTTAATCCATCTTGAGATTTTACTCGACTTAGTGCAACATAAAATTGACCATGTTTAAAAACAGGTTTGATCAATTGAAGCCCTTTTTATAAATTTGTGCATATTTATTTTCAGATAAAATCTCAGCTAATGTTAACAGTACATTAGGTTTCAAGTGATAGTTTTCATTACACCTCTGTCGAGTTTAAGTTTGCATTAGAAGTGTCTATGAATTAAAGTTGGCAATAACAGCGATATTTGTCAGATTGGGGTAGTAAGTCAGATATAAAACGATGGATTTTCCCTTGAACTTTGAAACAATAATGACCATTTCAAGGGATATCTTTTTTTTGCTACCAAAAAAGAGGTTAAAGTCATTGCACTGTTGTACTGTCTAATTCATTTAAACAGTTGCAAATCATTTTCAAACAAATGTCTAAGTCCTGCATGAGTTTCTAGCTGTGGTAGGTAAACTAAGCCAACATGACATTAAATGATTGTTTGTGGATTTGTTGTGAAAATGCATTCTTCATTCATCAAGTCTACATCTGTGAATCTATATCATTCTCAATTAGTAATATTCTTCTGAATGGGGGGTAATGTCAACGTCATTCTGTTGAGCAATGTTATTGGTTTCATGAACAGGTCTTCTTCTGTCTGCATTATTTCTGAAGACCACCCCTCTTGTTTGTGGCCTCCCACTTACGTTCATATTAAAACTACACAATAAAATAAATATTGTAAACAAAAACTATAAAGGCTATTAGCAAAAGTCTATACACAAAACCTTTAATACTGTTCAAATATTTGTTTGTTTACAAATCATAATCATCTATTTTTCATTGCAATGTATACATAACCTCCTGTATGCATTTAACCTTCTTTCATACGGTTAAAATATTTGTTTACAAATCATACTCAGCTGTTTTTCATTGTAATGTATTTACAAAAATGTAACTAAAAGTTCCTCAAACCCCTATAAATGTTGTAAATTGAGAAAACCTATATTTTTATATTTTAGTTGAAACTTAGATATACCTATATAATTCTGTTTCGTCATAAAATTAAGTTCGAATAAATAACATCATTTCTTCTAAAATACAAATTTATTGTTTTTCTATAATACAAATTTAAAATACAAGTTTAATAATACAATTGGTAATTTAAATGTTATAGGGACATTTTTTTTCTTTCAACAAATACATTGTAAAGCATAAGTACCTATTTATCTGACTGGGTTGGCAAGAATATTTATAAGACTAATATCTCTAAAAACTTATCTACTAACTCGATCCATCTAAATTTACTACCTCCACTTTTGGTGGATATTTTATTATATTTATATATTTTCCCTTATTACCAACACTAGCAAACGGGTGGTACAACACAATAATACAATATAACACAAGTTGACAATAGAGGTAAAATTGAAAAATCAAGCAAGACATTTAATGTATTTATTAGGTTTTTTTTTACTACAAAACTTTTCCATTTTCTACAATCATGTTTATTTTCATTTTAGACTGTATAAGTAAAAATATGTTATACATTTATAGATGCAGTGTGATTTGCTGGAACTAAGAGATGCACATGCTAAACTTCGAACTACCAATGAGAAACTGAGAAGAGAGAAGGAAAGAGCTGAGAAAGAAAAGGATACAATGAAATCAGCAACGACAGCCAGACGAAGAGCTGACCAAGAAGAAAACCATAAAGTGACAGCTCTTCTTCAGCTGGTAAGTCAGCTTTAATTTGGTAACTAAAGATTCAACCAATACAGTAGGCCCTAGCTATTTGCGGGTTCGGTATTCGCAGTTGGCAAAATTACAGAATATCCATATAATATGTATTGTATTTTTGAAAAAAGACAAAAAAATATGGTATAATTACTGTGCAGGTTGTAGGATATTGTGTTCTCTTTTTATTTATATTGTACAGTACTGTAGTTACAGTATAATTACTGTGCAGGTTGTAGGATATTGTGTTCTCTTGTTATTTATATTGTACAGTACTGTAGTTACAGTATAATTACTGTGCAGGTTGTAGGATATTGTGTTCTCTTGTTATTTATATTGTACAGTACTGTAGTTACAGTATAATTACTGTGCAGGTTGTAGGATATTGTGTTCTCTTGTTATTTATATTGTACAGTACTGTAGTTACAGTATAATTACTGTGCAGGTTGTAGGATATTGTGTTCTCTTGTTATTTATATTGTACAGTACTGTAGTTACAGTATAATTACTGTGCAGGTTGTAGGATATTGTGTTCTCTTGTTATTTATATTGTACAGTACTGTAGTTACAGTATAATTACTGTGCAGGTTGTAGGATATTGTGTTCTCTTGTTATTTATATTGTACAGTACTGTAGTTACTTATCACAAAGAAATGTGATTATTCTCCAAACATCTGTAACATTGTACACTACTAGACCTACTACTGAAAAGATAGGCATTCTTTATTTAAAACAATTGGCATTATCATCACTGACAAACAACGATGAATCAATTCGGCGCCCGCATTATTCTCCATAGAGAATGAAGCATCACTTCTGAAGCTTAGCATCACTTCTGTTTACTTACTGTTAATTTAATAGTTTTTAAAATCTAAACATCAATAATCCTATCCAATGGCTGCAACTAACTCGGAGTTTGTTTTTCCGGTCAGTTAGTAAACAAGTGTTGCATTCCATCGTTGTGTCCGCTAGTTTTGGAAACGTTTCATCTACTTATGGTAGTGTTTAGTTTGGATTGAAAGAAAACATAAATAAACAATAAAAATATGTACAACAGAACCTCAATATTTTGGACCTCATTATTACGAATCTCCACATAATCCGGTAAGGTTTTTGTAGTATTTTTTTATTTAAAAAAAATAGTTTTCAATGTTAAAATTTAATTATTGTCATTGAAATATTAGTTCTGGTTATAATACTGTACGATTATGGAATAAGAGATGTACCTCTTACAGACAGGTACATACCGTAAAAGTATTTGTCTTTTTATATAGTAATCTTGGCTAGTTATAAATGCAATACAGTACAGTATCGAGATGTGTGAGTTGACACGACGGTATCAATGCACAGCCGATGACAGTGGAAATCAACCAAATATTTTGAGTTATGCTGAAGGAGTATCCGACTTAGATGACCTAATGGATTATTTCTATAAGTAAGTTTTATAACCCTGTTTTTTTTGGCCTTCTCTGATTAATCCGGATTTTCGGTAATCTGGATCAGCCTCGGTCCCAGTTAGTTCGAATTATAGAGGTTCTACGGTATGTAGTTATCTAGTACATAAATATATCATACTGTATTATTAGTGTACAGTATAGCTGTAATTAATGTTAACATTTTTTATGTGGAACGCAACCCACCCCTTTCCATATTTGTTGGTTTCAGTATTTGCAGTTTCACTATTCATGGTAAGTTTGGGGAACATAACCCCTGTGAATAACGAGGGATCACTGTAATTTATTCCATCTTGATGGTCTTGAAAATATATTTAAATTGCAGCAATCCTTTGAATTACACTGTCAGAAATTAGCAGCTATGACAAATTCTTGTAAATTAAGGTTATTTTTTCAAGTAATACTCACCATTAGACGTTAACTGATTCTATGGTAATGTTGCATTGTTTTTAAACAACATTTTGTTTTAGGTGGATGAACTGATGTCATTAGCCCCTGATATTTTTCCCAACAGGCCTGGAGGGACATCTCTTGCAATGCCTACACCACCAGTACGCAGAAAAGTAAGTTGTTAAGAAGTTACACATTATACATATAAAATCATTAGGTAGTCTTTATTGTGTATTCAGTGTTACATGAAGACATCATTTTGTAATAATTGGATATTTACAGACGTAAATAAAGGCAATCACAATTATAAACTTTCAAATTTTGGTGCCTTAATCTAATAATGCTAATCATTATTTAGACCATTTCTATCAAGAAACATATTTTGCACATTTTACAGGGATAGTTCTAAACATAAATGTTATTTTATGTATAGGCATCTATTTAAATAAAGGCAGTTCAATACGCATAGTAGGTTTTTGGGTAAATCCCAACAAGATTAAAATCTCTGCAATGATTTACTTTTTTGCAGGCATTTTATCTTCTAGTTTCATAACTACAAACTATAGTTTGCTAACTGTTTATTTTAAAGGTTTTATAACCAGCAGAATTGAACAAAGATCATCTTGTTCATACCACTGCCATTAATTTTTCAAACATGATATTCTTCTTTTAATCAGAACATCTTTTTCCTATGACATTTTCTTGCATTTTTAACATTGAAGGACTTGATGTATCTCTGGATGACTTATTATATTACCCCAGTACTTCAGTTTACCTTGGTTCACTAAGCTAACAATGTGCATTTTCCTGCTCAAAATCTTAGAACGTGTTCATTTTTAATTCTTTCTTTCCAACTATCTTCATCACTCTCCTTCTATACAGCCACACTTTATAAGCACTCTATCCTTTCTTCATGGTGTCAACAAATGTCTACACTTCCATCCTATACAGTGTAGTTGGCAAATTGTAGTAATATACCATTCTAATGCTTAGATAAGTAGCTACATGATGACTGTACTCAGAAGATATTTTTCATGTTTATACATACCACTATTGCTCATTTTATTTGAATTTTTATCGCAATAGCTGGTTTACATTTCTCATTGTTGTTGTTTACAAGTATATGTTATTTAGTTTACTCTATTTAAACCTTCATTGCTAATTATGTTATCTGATCGTAAAAGTGTTAGTATTTTTTAAGGAAAATAAATTGTAACCATAAAAACTTAAAGTTCTGTTATAGGAAAAATAGGCGGATACTGCTTAAATGCTTTGCGATTTATTCTATTGAAGGAAATATATTGGTATTTTGTATTTTATATTTACTTATTTAAGATACCGGATCTCAAGTCATAGGTTTATTTACTAACCAAACCGCTCTTCAATTCGTTCTTAACTGTGAATGTCAATAAACTCAGAGTGAAAAGCATCTTCAGACGGAGCCAATCTTGAACTCTTGAGGTTGCAAGTTGTGTGCAACCTAAAAAGCCTTATGGCATTGCCTGGCTGTTTCAGTCTGTCTAGATGTTCCGATGCTTTTCCTCCTTTAGGAGTGATGTCACTAGGTGTTGTAGGTTTCCCTGCAGATAGGCCAAAAAAGACTGTCTGCGACCGAGTGAATGGTCACACGGCCAATACGATTCTGTCGTTTTTATTATTATTTATAATGATGAAAAATCTCTCATAACAATGTACATATTTCTTTCAAAATAAATATTTTTTTTCTTTGCTATTGATCTCTGGTTTAGCTGGGTTGCAAAAACAAGCAACCTACCCACAAGCAACCACTGGTGGATCATGTATTAAGTTTAACTATTTAGACTGGTATGCCGACTATTTCGGAATATAAATTGGAGTTCAATGTGAAATATCCATCTGGTGATGTTTTATTTTAATGTACCTCTTTTGCAACCTTGTTCCTAAATTGTTCCAGTACTTTTCCTTTCATATACCTTGTATTTTTCATCTCTTCTGTCTGTTTTCATTTCAGTTGCCGGCTATTATTAAATTTTTTACTGCAAACCAAAATTTATGTAAATCCTATTTTAAATTGAATATTTTGTCCATAAAATATATAGAAATCAATCTTTCTTAATTCATCCAGGCCTTGTAAATTTTTGAAATCTTTTTCATTTTTTATTTATACTTATTGTAAAAGGTTTTTGGAAACATACAAAAGTTATCACAATATTAATTTTTCAAAATGCCTAGTTACTCGTATAGTGAATGGTTGTGCATCTTTTATATAAATCACCCTAACTGATCAAACTTATGGTTTTTGTGAGAATGTTGTGTGTTTCAATAAATTTCCTATTGTGATTTTTTCCTGCTGTTTATTAAGCTTCTAGTCATAATGTAAGTAATACTGCATAGTTTGATTACATATTGCATATGGTAAGGATCAAATCTGTTTTACCCCCAGTAACTGAATTATAATATTTGTAAATTTAAAATCATTACTAACCCTAATATAGTGATGATAAATAATGCTACTTACCACCAGTAATGGCTGGCATTAACAACATCTTAAATGTTGTGTTGGATCTGATTCAGTAGCCTCTGGAGACAGCTCCCTGTGTATCATATACCGTAATTGAAGCATTACTATATTGGAAAAGTAACATGTACAGTATCCAGGAATGTCTACTTACAGTACAAATATTCTTGTATTAAAGATAGAATATGTTTACACTTTAGTTTTTTTATACAAAATATTTATGAACCCATATGTCTCTCACTTGTGATCCATTTACATTCCTTTGTGGTAATTATCAAAACACTTTTCAGAACAAAGTTCAGGATTTTTGTGTTTTTGCATTTGGAAGCCAAATTAAAAACTCTTTAAAAGCATGAAATTGGTAAAAAAAAATCAATTGGAAAATAATAAACCAAAATAAAAAATCAAAGAATTTGCAAAATTTAAGATAATTAAAAACAATAAATGCTAGTGTAAAGTAGAAATTGGTACACACACACTGTGAATAAATGGAAACCATTTACTTTAGAAGCTAAGTTAATGCTGAATGTTATGATTGTCAATTAACTATAAAGGTTAGGGCCAATATACACACACCTGTTGCGAGGAAGACAAACCATCTGATCCAATAGATCCTACATAGGTGTTAACCCTTTGCAGATTAAATGATTTGCAATCTGAACAATCCAGCAGGCATAAAATAATTCTTTGCATGAATTTCACTACAATAATATTCTCACTTATAAAGCACTAAATATTATATATTTGTATGGGTGCAAGTTTTTATTCTATATTTTGTACTTTAGTTAGTTTATTATTTGTTACTTAAATTATTATTTGTAATTATAATTAGTAAACACAAATTAAAAATTACTTACAGTTTGAAGTTTAGCAGTTAAAGCTTCCACTATTATTTGTCACTTTAGATGCACGTTAAAATACACTTATTATAAAAAATATTTACACTAAGTGATTTTTAAATTTAAATTTCACTAAATTCTACGGACAACTGCAGATTTTCCATGTTCATACAGTGTGACACACAATAGACATCAGCTACTGACCAACACCGAGTAATAACTATACTGAGCGAGATAGTCCACTTGAGATAAAATCTGATGAAGGGTCTATTATGTGTAGAAAATCTGATAAAAGGACAACTTATGGACTATAAACATCTATCCTTATAAATGTTGAAAGTTTTGAGAGGGGATGAATATCCCTTAGACAGCACAGGTGTCTAGTACTTATAAGTCTATGTCACTTATCAATAAAATAAACTCAAAAATAACTCTATCAATAAACTTGAAGTTATTTATAGGTTGAAGCAATCAAACAACAACGAGAAAACCTATCGTTTAACTAATAAAAAACTGATCTGTGTGTGATCTATACCACTAAAGTACCATAATGAATATCTTTTGTTTGTAGAGTGTAATGGGTTGAAGGACTCTGATTGCTGAAATACTATACTAGCTAGTACAATTATTCTATCCAGTGCACACCTTGATGTCTAAGCTTATTCTTACCAGGATTATGTATTATAATTGCAACATACTTAAATTTCTTTTGGTATTTTTTATTGTAAATAACTTAAGATTTTGTAAAATAATTTGGATATATTTTTTTGTAAATTTTGTTGTCTAAGAGATTCAGTAAAACTCTATTTGTTTACTGATTTTTTTTAATTTTGCATTCCGGAAGTATAGTTATTTTTTACATATTTTTCATAATATAAATATCCCTAACTATATATTTTATAAAAGTACAACTTTTACGATCAGATGATGACTCAGGTGCACACTAGCCTGCAATGTTGAAAAATTCACCAGTAATAGATTCGCTAAATTAGCTAAATAAAATATCCCATTAAAGTTAAAATGTGTGAGGAGGATATGGTTAAATGATCTAGTGGAGAAGTAAGGTACAGTATTACCCCGTACTTACGCAATAGGTGAGACCGAGCAATAACCACGTAAGTCGAGCTATAATCTTACATACAATCACATAGGAATCATGTGTAATTAGGACCAAAGAATTTTTTTAAACTAATAATTTAAACGAAAAATGTGTAAGTATTAAAATCTTAAATACATAATACAACAAAAAATTATATACATTCATAATGCAAAGAAGTAAGTAAACAAAAGTTATTTTGACATAGAAGGCTTCATTAAATCAAGTACATTCGTTTGAAGAATTGAAGATTTTTTTCTTTTCACACAGAATTTCCTTGTAACTTTTTTTTGCAGAAATACGCTCATTATTGGAGACTATGATTTCCAAAATTTGTAAGCTTTGCTCAATTAAACTAATTCCTTTTGTCAAGTTTCTAACCATCGTTTCATCTTCTACATAAACTGGGTCTAAAGAATCTGCGTTTTTAAGGCCTTGCTCTTGCTTACACATTTCTATGAGCTCATAAATTAATTGTCAGCTCCTGGTTGTGTAAATCCAGCAGCTCTTTAACGTCATCACTATCCACTTCTAAAAATTTAGTGGTTTGAAAAAACCGACAACTTCTTCAATCACATCAGCAATTGCATCAGATTCTGGTACTGATCCTGCTTGAGTTTCAGCGGCGATAAAAATAGACTCAGCTTTTTCCAAAAGCAATTCAAAATTTTTTGTGAAATTTTATTCCAAGATTGTTCATTGATTCTCAGAGCATCTAAAACATTGTTTCCAAAAACCTTCAACAGAGAGCTCGTTGTTCTGTCTCATAGCTCCATGCATATGCGCAAATGATCTTATGTAATAAGCTTTAAATGCTTTGATGACTCCCTAATCCATTGGTTGAAGCAAATTATTTGCGTTTATTGGCAAAAATATCACTTTCACGCATGTGTCAAAATTAGTTAAAGTAGTAGGAGGATGGACAGGAGCATTGTCAATTAATAGAAATTGCTTTAAAAGGAATTTGTTTAGACTGACAATAACGTTTGTTTTGAGGTATGAAATGATGACCAAACCAATCGTCAAAAAAAGCTGTTATCAAAGCCTTCCGATTCGACTTCCAAATCACGGGCAAGCAAGCTTTAGAAATATTTTTTAATGCCCTTGGATTTTCTGAGCGATAAACTATGAGAGATTGCAACTTACAGTCAACAGCTGAATTTGCCCCAAATATCACTGTCAATCAGTCTTTGGTGGCCTTAAAACCTGAAAATATTTACTCTTCATGAGCTATAAGTGTTTCATAAACATTTTCTACTAGAACAGGCCATTTTCTGTATATCTCGGACAGCATGATTTAAAACAGCGTAATTTGGGAATCGCATAAGACGGGGTATTACTGTATTTCATTATCAAATACCTTGACCACAACTATTGTCTCGGTATTAAGACAATTATGGATGTACTTAGTGTTTACGCCAGTGGATTAAAGTTAGTAATATTACGATTTCCTGAATTTATAATTAAAGCGAAAACTTTAAAAAACTTAAACTTTAAAAACAAATAATTTTTGAGCTCACTAAGTGATCATCATTGCCTCAATGAAAACTTTGAAAAAATTTTGTTTCAGTAAGTTCCCAATAGCTTTCTTTTAATTATAATTTTGGAAAGTTATATCAAGCATATAAACATTTATTTTTCCCTTTGTTACAGGGTTCAAAATCAAGAGAGTCATCCCCACAAATAGAACGACGAGAACCAAGTCAAGGTAAAATATACTGTTCGTTAATATTTTATGTAAAAGACTTCAAGTTTGTCCAATTTCATAATTTCAGTAGTCCGTTACTATAAAATTGCTTTACAATGGCTTTGATATATCTTTATTATTTTATTATTAAATGCATAAAATGTCAGATGTCACCATACTGATATCTTAAACTATTTCAATTAACAACCATCGTACACATATGATTGGAATTAAAGTTTTTAAAATTATACTGAATCTACAATCTAAGGGGAAAATGTGAACTAAAAGCACTCAGCCATTCTGATAAATGCTCTATATTTTGTAGGAAGTACAGTAATAGAGAAAAGTATAAGTTGAACATAAGGATTCAGCTTTAAAAACCATAGATTTTTGCTGCTGTTTGTTATCCATCAAATTCATTTTATTTCTATTGTAGAAATCTTGGGACTAGTTTAATTACACCAATAATCCGATACTGAAGCTGGCTAAATAGCTTAATTATAAACATTTAATAAAAAAAACTCAACTTCAAATATAATAATCAAACCAAGACTTCTGTATAATTCAAAAATATGGACCTTGTCAAGTTAAATTGAGACAGAGCAATTTACATTTGAAAATAATTGTAAAAGGTATTTGGATACATAAACGGCAAATCAGGAAGTATGAACAAGAACCCTAATTTTGTAAAACTGACAAAGAGCATATACTGAAACAGTGGGGCATTTACAAAAAAAAGAAAATATTAAAAACTCACAATAATTTGAGAAGGAAGGTCAAACAGGTCTCTGTGAAGGCACCTATGTGGGTAAAATCAGGTGATGAAAAACATGAGAGAAAATATACCATCTTCAGAGATTGCAGTTGAGTGTTGTTGGTAATTTAAAAGCACATAGATTTGTAATAATATGGGAGTTATATTAACTACAATTATATTGTCCAGTTTGACAGTACTATAATAGACCTGGCTGGGGAATGTACTTAACGATCAAGAATTGTCAATCGACATATAATTTAGGTACATGCTATTCTTATACTAATCTTGTCTTTTTTCAAGTCAAATACGTCATTGAAAATTTTATTTTCAACACTTGTTGCTTACTACTGGAAAGGTTTTCATCAGAAACTTAAGTTCCTTCTAAAAGTTACTTATTGTGTTACACTAGACACTATATAGAGAATCAACCTGCTATCAGACATATTGACAATTGAGGAAGAACATGCAGAGTTACTCTTATGTTCTACTTTTTATTACATGTATCAGATGTTCACAGTCTAAATATAACAAGAACTAAATTATAACATTATAATACTATAGACACTAATTTTGATCTAATTTTCTACTTGTAGATTCCAAAACTAAATTAATAAATCAATACAATTTTAAAATGACAAGATTTAACTATAATAACACTGTTAAACAAATTATAATTGCGTTTTACAATTATTATAGGACCTTCTCCATCAGCAGAAAAGTCACAGCAATTGCAAACTACACTACAAAGACTAACAGAAGCTACAGATGAGTTGAGGAGAGCTCAGCGATTAGGAGAAGAAGAGCGAGACAGGATGAGGAAATTATATGCTGCCAGGAGGTGAATTCTTATATCAATGCAGTTACTTTCTTCAAACTTGTTTTTGGAAAAAAATTTCTAGTCTTAAAATGTTTAGTTATCGTAGATTTGATAGAAGTTTATAGTGTTAATATGTGTTTAATAAAATTTTATATCCACATGTTAAAAGAGGTTTAACACTTTGAGCGCTAGCTCAGTTTCCTGGGAAGTGTGCTGGACATTTTTGGGTTTTTTTAAAAAATCATATCTTTAAATCTATAAAAGATATATAAATAAAACTTAAATGGCTGAATCGTTCATATTTCCTCTTTATTTTGATATACAACACAATTACTTTATCTTTGAATATATATTAAAAATAACGTTTTAAAACTGTCACTTTTGAAAAATAATAAAAATTGAAGGGAAGTGCCCCATTTTTTACATATCTAAATACATCAAATAGATTTATACTCTATTTATTTACACAAAACAACTGTTTATATAAGTAGACAAAAGTTATTTATACATTGAATTTTTTGTTTTGTGTGTGATAAACCTTGTAACATGGCTCTTTGCATAATGGGACATGACACTCACAATACCAGAAAGATGTGTCTTTCCTTTTGGATTTCCCATTTCCTTTCGATCTCTCTGCAGAACACACTTTACTCATTTTTTGTATTTTATTTTTTCCTGGTGGTACTGGTATTTTTCCTAAAAAATGCTTAACAGAAGCAAACCGACTGAATGATAGACCACTTAAACTTTGTCGGGGATGCATCCCCAGCCATCAGTGATTTATCAAAACGCATATGCAAGTTTTCTAGTAAAGGCCTTATTTTATGAATAGGATCATGATCTACATAAATCTATCATGATTATCACTTGATTACACCACCTTTGTAAACATCTAGCATTAAGTCAGTAGTAATGCATTGCATGTTATCTAGAGGTGAAATGTTTTACTAATATTCAGAAAAACATCAGAGATTACGCTAAACCCATAAAAATATGGGATACGCAATATAATTTAAAGATTAATTACGAATCCATAAAATTATGTGATCCTCATTCTACAGAAGTATTGACGACCCGTAACAATACATAATCCACGCTGAAAGTGTTAATTATACTTCGAACTTGTAAGATTTCTGGGGTGAATATTATTATCAGTAGAAATAATTTTAGGCTGACAGACTAACTTCAAAACTGGATTTACAGAATAGTATATTGCTTATGTACACATTAGACAGACAAATAATATACAAAGGAATTAACCAAAACTAATTAGAATTTAAAAGTAACAACAATCCCTTTGACAACAGATTGAATTTAAATAACTAGATACACTGGTTCCACTTTATGTGTCCTCTTTAATACAGAAGTTTTTAAAAATTCTACAATACACTTGTTTAATAAGTTTATTGTACATATTAAAAAGTAGGATTTTTCTATCGAGTTAGTTACATAAACTGAAATATTGAGGCTATTAATTAATTATTTAACAGGTAAACGTAATCTATATCTTGACTGATGAAGTACAATGTTTGAAAATAGAACAATAGGCTAGGAAAATTAGGAATCTTTACCTAATCCGGTATAAACTTATATAATGTATTATTTTTAAAAGCAACTTCTTTAGCACATTATTGTTAGATATACATTCAAGCTATTTTGTAGTAAGATTAAATTTATTCATTTATCATTTTACTTTTGTTGGCAGGTTTTAGAATACAGTGATAATATATTTTAAGTTCTTTTATTCCTTTCATTATTTTAATTATAAGCACTAATCCTGGTGTAGTTCTCGAATTAATTACATCAGTTACTCATTTAATTAAAAGAATTCTGTACACTATTTGCTTTTAGAGCTCAGTCAACAGAATCGGATGCAGGAAGTGACATCATATTGGGTAATGGAAACAACAAGAAAGGAAGGCTTTTCAGAAAGAGCTTGTCTTTAGAACAAACATCAGCAATTCCAACCACACAAGATCAGGTAATTGTTTGATATTGACATATTATTATTTTTTTTAATAAAGAGTCCTTCCAAAATATACATTTTATCTATTAAAAAAAAAAAACATTTGCAATTAAAAATATTACCAATCACTTATCAAGAGATACTTAAGTAAGAGATTTACTATGCAGTGCCTAATGAGAATATAATTATTTTATAGCAAATAGCAAAACGTTCAAGTTATTTGGACGTTAAAGGCTGAAATAAAACTGAGGGTTATCATTATTTCTATATGGAGTGGTAGATAACACCCCCATTCAGAAGGAGGGGGGCTTGACAGGTTGAAGGCCTTGGCACGATGAACAAAATTGTGAAGGAATGAGAAAAATGAATTGTATTAGATAATCAATGTGGTTTTACAATCCTCATTGCTTCTAACAGTTTGTTCAAACATAATTAGGGAAGTAGAGAACAATATGCATGTTCTAAACAGTTACAAAAATTTACTTTTATTAATTTTGATTACCAAGATAACTAGTAAATATGAACTTTAATTTTAGTACATAATTATACATAGTAAAACATTTAAAGTTACCAACAAAGTACAGTAAGTTTTTTGATTTGATAAAGTTACTATTTGTTGGCTTTTGGCAACAAACTTAGAAACAAACTTCTTGTTATGAAAGCTGAAAACAAAATGAGCCTTACCAAAAATTTCTACAACAGTATTAGCATCAATACTAAAAAAAACTCTCCTACTTTCCTCTGCACATAATTCAATGACATTGTAGATGTACAAATAAATATGGATAGGTCAGGATTGATGAAGGGCTGACTGGAGCCAACAGATTGGGTATATTTTATGTTATGGGGTGTGGGATTAAGTGGTTTATCTATGCCACTGTACATACATATGTCTACCATATGTACACCATATATACACCATATTTTTAACATTAAAATGATATCCTGTAGGATTAGAAAACTTGACATATAGATTATAAAAGGGGGAAACAAATATGGGTATCAGTCAAAAATCATGATGAGGTTGTGGTAATTTAAAAAAGTGTTATATGTATATTTAAAAGTTTCATAAAAATAGAGAATTCTTTACAGTGAAAAACTATAGATAACTATGAGGAAAATGCTGTTGGGGTGGATTTATTTTCTTTATTTGAGTCTATATTATTTATAACTGATATTCAAATATCAAAAGTATAGTATTGCTGGAAGTAACTGATATTTTTAGTAGTTTCAAAAGGATAGGAAGAGCTTTATCCGTTAATATAACACTTGTTGCTGACAAATATGTTTATTAACCCTTTGATTATCAACATGTGCCTGCCCTTATATGGCCCCTGGGAGCAACATATTCTGGAAAGATTTTTACACTTTTTCTTTTTTCTGGTTTTTTTCTTTATTTCTTTCTAATTTTTTTAATTATACTAATATTTCTTAACATTTTTGTTTTTATTTACTCGAGTTAAACCAACTTTACGTTACGTTTACTGACAGTATCTTTGCTAAAAATTATCTATTAATATTTTTTTGTAAAATACTTGTTCATTGTAAAATACTGCATAAAATTTGAAACGATTTGTAAACTTGTGTGGGAAAATCCATAGATTTTGGCACAAAAGAATGGTGACTATGTACTCTGTGTAGTATTTACTGTCCAGATAGTTTCAAATATTTAACCTAGGTACAGCACAATACACAGGAAAAAAATTGTAAACATATGGCAATGCTAATCTGAGATAAATTGTAGAATGTACATATGCTGGCTGTAGCGCGGTCTCACGTACTGGTACGTGAATCCTATTCAAAGGGTTAATAAGTATAATTTTGATGTTTTAAACAATTTGAAGTTTTAAAATATTTAACTTTATGATGTACATCAATTAACATTAATAATATTTTTTTTAATACTCATCCTATTGAATTGATGGTATTATCTTCACACAAGTTTAACCTTTGTAATTTATTTGTATGACATTTTCAGTTCTAACTTCACTAAAACAGTTGTGAATATTTTACCAAAAAAATACATAATATATTAAAATAAATATTAAAAAAAAATATTTACAAGTGTTTTAGTGAAAACTAGTAGCTCACGTAAAGATGGAATCAACAAATATTCTAACTTCAGTTTTTATTTCTAAAGGCTAATTACAGGACAATTTTATCTGTTTGAAGATGTTCTTTATTTTACTTTTCCTTAAATTCAAATTTATCTCTTTTATATGATACCAAACTGACATACTCATCTCATCTTTCAAAGCCTACTGGTAGAGGCAATCGTTATGAGATAGCCGTCAGACACTTTTCCTGAGAACGAACACACATAAATTAAAAATTAAATACAAAATAAATCCTGGTAATAACATCTCTTTGACGTTTCTGAGTAATGCTGATTTAACCATGTGCAGATTTCTTTTCCTAGTCAACATCATTTTTAAAACCAGCTACTCACAATAATAGATGTTTCAGAATTTTGAGTATAGTCTGTAATTTGACACCTATAAATAATACTGGCAAAAATGCAGTTGTACTCAGAATAAAACATCCTTTAAATAGTTACATGCAAGCTTCATCTGATGACACAGTGAAGCCTTTCTACGTTCCTTTCTGTTTATGCTTTTCTACTTTCTGTAAAGAAACCAAAATGCCTTTCTTGATAATACAGGGTATAACTGTCTCTTGAGGAAAATGTGGATGAGTTTGGGAAACACATATTTATATCATATTGTGTAGAAATATAATATTTAGGTTTAATCTAAACAAAACACTGACATATTGCTTTTGGTTTTATTTACAACATAATCTACTTGATTTTTCATTAACGACAAAAACAATGAATATGAACTTATTATGTATAGTTCAAATGGGAAAATATATAATTTAATCAATGTTCAACAATAATTGATTCAAATAATTAAACATTATTGTTACTTTATTTTAAATTAATTAATTGTGAATCATTAAATCTTAATATGTTTTTGGGCATTTACTATTAGCTATTTGACTCAAGTAGCCTAGCTAATTAGGCTTATTTTATATTTTTATTTAATCATTAACTTACACTACTTTCATAGTTCATTTTAACAAGAGGTTGTATTTTTTTCCTCGAAAAATGGTGTAATTATTTTGTCGAATGTTAGAAAATCTTCAAATTCTTTTTTTTTAATGTGACATTTTTTGTAATTTAGATCTGGAAAGACGATCCAGAAGGCAGTCTGACGAGTTTTCAATCACTAGATGACTCATTTGACACCAAATTTCAGATTATGCAAAGGAGGGATCCAAGTTTGGATAGGTAAAGCTGTCTAAAATGGTATTTACATTTCAGGTCTATTTTATGTTTTAAAATTAATATAAATATTGCTCAAGGTAAGATATTAAATGAGACAAAATTTAATTCTTACATAGAGTTCAATAACTTCTTTAATATTTTTTGTAAACATATAATACAGATTTTTTAAATGTAAGTTTGCAAAGTTTCATTTCTGTACAATTTTTATTCTTAGTTATTTGTATTTCATTAACTAATCATCCAATAAACCTTATAGTAAAACGTATTCTATAACTCAAATTTTGCAGTACATCTGTTTGCAAACAACCTTAAAAATACCGATCCACATAAGAAATTGATTACATATAACCTGAATATATAGTTACAATATGAATGCTTTGAAATAGTTTGGAATTTACAAAGCCACAATTAATAAATTACTTAGCTTATTAAACAATAAATCTCCAATTCAACCAAAACCTTTATATAAACCAATGTCCTGAACAAGAATCAAAATCATAAGACCTATATCAGGCACTAACTGTGTGAGAAAATGTAGAAGTCATGCCTTCAAGCAAGAACCCAGGTAGGTTGCAAGTTGTGCCCTACAATCTGGTTGTAACATAAATGACAATATGTTTTTTATTCATTTAACTGTGTGTTTGTTTAATGAAATAACATTAAACACTTGTAAATATTTACAAACTTGCCTAGGTTTGTAAATATTAACAAGTGTTTAGTGAAAACTAGTAGTTCACATGAAGATGGAATCAACAAATTGAAATAACATTAGTAAATGTTTGTAAATTTTTTGGAACTATATAGTATTTAAGAATTGCAAATTTTTTTTTAATGTTGTTATGATGCACAGCAGGTGAAACCTATATATATATATATATATATATATATATATATATATATATATATATATATATATATATATATATACACATATATATATATATATATATATATATATATATATATATATATATATATATATATATATATATATACACCAGACAGAAAAAATTGAATAATGCAACTATGAGAGTATTTCACAAATCATAATATACTTTTGGTTTCTTTGTCACATTTTTACAGTGGCTGTCAATAAAGTTTTAATGACTGGGCATGAGCATCTGTGTATTTAATGTATATATTTCATTCTGACAGCACACATGCATCCCATCTATTGTCCCAGGTAGTTTGTCCTGCTTCTTAAATGCTTTTTTTTCATTTTCAAATTACTAATTAAATGTTTCATCAACTTGGGACATCTGTAAAGATCTAGAATTTAACATGAGGTTCTAAAAACGTTCGCTCAATGTCTGTTCAAAAGCTTGTATACATA
The DNA here is from genome assembly GCA_036971475.1 of Prosapia bicincta. Lineage (NCBI taxonomy): Eukaryota > Metazoa > Arthropoda > Insecta > Hemiptera > Cercopidae > Prosapia > Prosapia bicincta. The sequence continues at coordinate 209,546,347 of JBAIZL010000004.1, forward strand.
CTGGTCAGGACAGCAATTCTTATGATACATTTTTCATATGAATATCGAGTAAGAGGCATGGATTGCATTTGGGGTAAATTTTCAATGAAAGTAGTTCATTTTCTCTCTCAGAAGAAATTAAGGAAATATTGTTTAAATTTTTATTATTGGTATTATATAATGCTATTCCATTGGATTGCTGGCTATTCTCCAGTCTATGATGAGATATACAAATTTATGTCTTGAAAATTGTCTTCTATTTATGTGAGCAATACTCATGAATATTCTATTTAATTTGTTATTTGTAGTTAACATTTTTGGTATGAAGTTTCTACAGAGTTTTAATAAATACTTGTAAATATTTACAAACTTGCCTATAGTAGCACTTACTTATATTTGTTGAGGACAGCCGTTTCGGGAGATGTGTCCCATTGTCAACTCAGACCGTAACTCGAGTTACTGTCCTGGGACACATCTCCCAAAACGGCCATCCTCAACAAATATAAGTAAGTGCTACTATAGGCAAGTTTGTAAATATTTACAAGTGCTTAGTGAAAACTAGTAGCTCACGTGAAGATGAAATCAGCAAATAAGAGTTTTTTAATATCCGTGTATCTTAAGTTCATCGATGATCAGGTGAAGTTGAATTTTATAATCCAAGAGACTTTACCTCTTAGAATAATAATTTAAGGCTTTAAATTATCTTACTCCTTTTCTCACTATAAGCATCACTTCTACCTTTTTGAAACTAAAAACACTATTTTTTCATTGTAGGCTTTTCCATAACATCTTACCATTCAAGAAATGAGTAGGCTATGCAATTCAGAAGCAGTTTTTCCATCTGTGAGAGAAAACTGCTGCAGTTCTTTTTTCTTACTAAACACAGCAAAACACTAACATTTTGTAGAATTTAAATTTAAGAGGTATTTTAAACGCACTAGTAGTAAATTGTACATCATCACTCATATGATTGGAAATAGCAGTACTACTAATTATAAAAAAACTTTATAAACATTTTCTTATATAATAGATGTATTAAATGAACATCTTTAATTCCCATAACATAAATAACTTTTGAAAGTTAAACCATTATGTTACTTAGTCAATTCAACATATTATTGAAATAAGAATTTGTAGAAGAAAAATAATTGGCAATTGTTGTCAATTGGCAATGAACTTGAGAGTTTTTTAATTAACAAAATTTTGATACTTGATTTAGTATACTTTATTAGTTATGTTAACATTTATTTAAAACTAATTTTGTTTGGCTATGTTGTAGTCGTTTATCTGGTGGGTCAACGCAGAGTGAAGTTATACCTTCAAATATAGAGAAGAAAAAAAGTAAGGGTTTGTTTGGGAAATTAAAGAAGTTAACAAAATCGTCAAGAAGCATGGATCAAGAAAGCAATGACTATGTGTTGGGGTCTGGAACCCAGGTGATTACATTAGCTTTTAAACATCTTTTGAATGATTTTTTTAAAAATTAAAATACATTTTTATTACAATAGAATGAAATTTTAAGAGGAAATAATGCAAAATCCAAAAATATAATAGTATAATAACTATGTTAAGAAGCAGTTTAAAGAAATTATGTTTTATAATTTCAGACATTTTAGCATCTAAAAAGTGTAACAATATTGTTAGTAATTCCTAATTAAATTACACTGGTGACTTAATGCCAAACTTTTGTTTGAATAAAAACTTTTGTGTAAGAAAATTATTTTATTTTATTACTAGCAATTCTTTAAATAAACTAGCTGAAATTTTATTTTTGTGTCAATACTCGGTCCAGATTTAATTATATCATAACAAAGACCTAGTATAGGGCTCGAGCTCAACTGAGCTTTAACTATATAATAACTGATTACTTCAGAAATTAAATTATTGTTTGTGGATTACAACAAAACAAAATCAAATAATTGTTTTGTTGGCCGAAACTTTAGTAAATACTACTAGTTCTAGATTTGCTAGTTCAAATTGAAGTTTATCATCACAATTTTAATAAATGATTGAAAATTTCAGAAACAGATGAGTTTAATTCTGTTTTAATTTTTTTTTTAGTGTGACTGAAATTTTTGCAGTAATGCAAGAAACTTCAGTCCATAAACCAATCATATGATTTTGAATTATATACCCTCAGAAGGATATGTCAAAAATTTATTTCTAAAGATTGTCATATGACTATTCAAAACATCACTAAAATTAAATAACTGAATATGTGATCCAATTATTTTATTTTCACATATTTTGAACCAAACTATTTAAAAAGAACTGAACCAAAAGATACTCAGTGTATATCAAATACTTAAGCCACTCATACTATAAAAAACTGATATTTTTAAATAAAAAATTATCACTGAAAAGTTAAACCTGAATATGTCATTGTTAGATTCATAGATGATGTAACTGTAAAAATTACAATAACCTTTTTCTCTCTCTTGAACCATTAAATTGAAAAATACTTTGTACCCCATAACAATGTTAAAATTTTTAATGTAATATAATTTAAATGTTTGATATAATACTTGGATACAAAAAATTGAAAAGAAATACATTTAATAACGGCTATAAGTAATTTTTTATAAATTGATTAATGTACTGACATTATTAAAATGGTTATATTAAGTCAGTTGTCATTTTGAAATTTTTCAGTTGGATAAAGGATCCGACACAAGCATTAGTTCAGCAGTGATAGAACATGATGCAAGAGGGAGTAAAAGAGACCTAAAAGACAGACTAACAGGGATGTTTAAAAAGTCTGGTTCTACATCTAGGGGGAACAGGTATGTTTAACTTCTAAATAATGTAAAACTGACTGCATGATGACTTCGAACAACAAAATGCATCCTTTTTAAGTTTAAAATTATCATTTTGATGAAATAGACAATTTGTCACTAGTATATAGAGTGTATAAAGCAAACTTTTTCACTGGTTTATTTTTTACAGCCTAAAATATTTAATATGTAACTAATTTTAACTTTGCTTGTTGTAACCATCTTGAATTTACTGAATAAATCAAATAATTATTTGCGTAACCAATTGAAAGCTATTAACTTATCTACTGTTGTGTTTTGAAACAATTGTTTTATTTACGAACCCAGCCCAATACTCCTGGAGTTAATAGTTTTCACTCAGTTACTCAAATACTTACTTATAATTTTAACTAATGTAATTACAGATTAAAACGACACATTAAAATCAAAATATAAATATAATATTACTACTACAAAAACACAAGTCATAACAAAACAAAAATAATTGAACCAAAGTACAAATTGAACATATAACTGAACAGACACAATATCACACAAAGTTATAGATCATTCAGAATGACAGTAGATATGTACTCAATGAACTCACTAAATTTTACATGGTTTTCTCTAATCTCCCAGTATATAAAATTAATCTCCCTAATGGTCAGAGTTTGAAGTGTATATTAAAATTAATTCTCGTTTTTATCCAATGATGCTGCAGATACATTATATTCATCTTTGTTTATATGAATGTAAAACAAAATAATATTTATTTCTATAGGGAAAATATGTTAAATTATTAGAAATACATGCTAAATACACTGTACCAACTAAACAAAATCTTGAATTTTCTAAAATTTTTCGTAACATAAAAAATTGTTTAAATAGGTCCTGACAATAGGTCTGTATCAAGTTCTGTATCTTAATTGTTTGTAAAAAGCCAGACAATAAACATTAAATAATTGTCTAAAACATCTTGCATTATGAAGTAAAAATCATATTAACAAAACCTGATTTGTTTATACTTACAATAATCATTTGGTAATCTGGCATTCATTTAGTGTTCAGAACTAAATGATATTGTGAAAGAAAATTTTACTGGCTATCTATAAAGTCAAGTAACATGGGTACAATAATAAAACTTGTCAGGGACACCCCAAATATTGAGAAATTTGAAAAAACTTACAAAAATAACATAACATACACAACACCCAAACACACACACACACACACACACACACACACACACACACACACATACACACAACTTTATTAACTCTAGGTTTATATAAAATAGAATATTATCATATACTGTACTGGAAATAGTGAGAAAGTATCTGGTAAGGATAGATTTGGTTACAGAAAAAGTTAATAATAATGTTTGCTAATATAGAACTAATATAATGCTATAGAGCTATGTTTGCTAACATTGCTGCTCACAAAACAAGGCTGTGTTTCACGTCATACATGAACTGTTCATCTTACATTTTTTTAAAACCAAATTCATTATGGGCAGATACTTTGTAGAGAACCGCTTTGGAAATATGGTACCCTTCGGCACTTAAAAACGGACAAACACAACTATATTTTTAAAACATAAAGAAAATATTTTAATCTGTAGTAATTATTATGTCGAAATCTTGTTGCTGTTCATGACGAGCTGGTTGTTAATTACTTATTACTCTTTTGCTTTACTTGCGACAAGACTTTTTGTTAACTAAAAGTTGTTAAATTGTTAACTTACACTTGGAGGAAACGTTTTCGTCTTACGACTTCTTGAGCCTTGTATTTTTGCCACTAGGAATGCTGCAGTTGTGCTTCTTCGGTACCATTTGTTTGAAAGTTAGGAGTGATGTGATCGAAGAATATGTGAGATCTGTGCCGTGTTTGTTCATTTAAGATGTCATTTTATGTGTGTTGCTATGTCTATATATTTCATACTGTTCTAGTGTGTTTGTTTATGCCTTTGTTGCATGTGTGGAGGATGCTCATGTTATTTTCCATACTTTTTCATAAGTGTTTAGTGTCCATGAGGTGATTTGTGAAGGTGGATTCAATAGTAGTGTGCAGTGCGCTTTTGTGTTCTTTATATCTTTCGGCGAAAGATCTGCCTGTTTGTCCAATATAGAACTTATTGCTGTTGTTGCATTTTAGTTTGTATACTTCTGGGTTATTGTATGTGTTGGTAAATGTTGTGTTATAAATGCTGTGTCTGATAGCCATTTGGCTTTTGTTTGTTGCGAACACAAACAAATTCATCACCCTCACATACATAAATAAACTCACAAATAAAATAGCACACCAATTCAAAAAAGTAGGATACAATGTAGCTTACAGAACAACAAATAAAAAGCAAACGGCTATCAGACACAGCATTAATAACAATACCAACACATACAATAACCCAGGAGTATACAAACTAAAATGCAACTACTGCAATAAGTTCTATATTGGAAAAACCGGCAGATCTTTCGCCGAAAGATATAAAGAACACAAAAGCGCACTGCACACTACTATTGAATCCAGCTTCACAAATCACGTCATGGACACTAAACACTCATGCAAAAGTATGGAAAATAACATGAGCATCCTCCACACAGGCAAAAAAAGGCCATAAATTAAACACACTAGAACAGTATGAAATATATAGACATAGCAACACACACAAAAATGACATATTAAATGAACAAACACGGCACAGATCACACATACTCTTTGATCACATCACTTCTAACTTTCAAAAAAATGGTACTGAGGCAGCACAACTGCAGCATTCCTAGCGGCAAAAATACGAGGCTGAAGAAGTCGTAAGACGAAAACATTTCCTCCAAGTGTAGGTTAACAATTTAACCACTTTTAGTTAACAAAAAGTCTGGTCGCAAGTAAAGCAAAAGTGTAATAAGTAATTATTATGTTTATTAATTATAAGCTTTTATTTATAAAATGGAACTTATAAACGATTTGACTATTTTATGAAATTAAACCAACTCTTTTGATTCTGCTGACATTTTCTTCTACAGTAATATAAAACATCTACTTTTCATTTTCTTTTTAAATAACGACAATCATGATCTTTTTCTATTAATGTGTTAGAAATTTGTCAGTAATCACTTACTTTTTTTTATCAACCCTTTTAGCATACAATAAACTTTTTTGAATATATATATATATATATATATATATATATATATATATATATATATATATATATATATTGTCTTGTATATATATTTTTTAAATTAACAATAATGTAACAGATCTTGTTGTTTTAAATGCTGCATGAGCCCTTATACAATGGTATGTATTTAATTAATTGTTTCTTTGATAATATGTAATCTTAAAAAGTAAGGCTTATTTTTACACTGTAAAGATGTCAATTGCATCTCATTAAATGATACCTTAATAAATGAAGAAATTGCTCCCATTTTGCATACAATCATTCCTTTGAATATTGTTTATCAATTATTAATACGTTCAGCACGGCTAGCGTACCGACACTCTCTGGGATCCCTTGCGAGGTACTGAGAGAGTGCCGATGCACTCCCCGCTTCCCTTCTAAGAGATGGCGAGCGCACCAGCACACTCACTCCCAGTCTAATTAAAACTTCTCTAGTGTTAAGTGTATGTATAAAGGTTTGATTTTTACATCAGTGCTTCAGAAGTGTTTGGAGAACATGTGCCCAAGTCGTTTTTAAATCTGACCATCCCAAGTTATTTTTTGATGCTTCAACTGAAACAATGATTCAGGGAGTTTTATGAACAGATTTAATTTTGTTTAACTTTTATATTTTATGTTTTTTAGCTTTTTACAACTACCAAAATATCCGTTAAAAACAACGATCATAAAAATAAACTAAGCTTTCTGAACTAACACAAAAATAAACGATAACTGTCCTATTAGAGTGAATGAACCTACTTGAGGTGGGAACAGACTACTGTAAGTAAGAGTCATTGACAAAATACTTAGACGCCCGAAAACCTAATGTGTCGTCATAAGATTGTAGTAAACACATGTCAGCTAATCTTGGCTATAAATAGTCTAGGACGTGACATATGCATTATCTATGTCTGCGTTTACATTGTCAATTTCTATCGCTTTGTGAAACACATGGCACAATCATAAACAAACATTCCAAGTTAAACGTTGAGTGGTTAATTTTAGTTTGAAGTATATTTTAGTAGTAGGTACTTTAGACTTTAATGTAAATTATCTTTTTTTCTCTGTCTTTTGTATTGAGTTTTATTATTTGTCATACAGTATTTTATCATTTGAACTAGTTGATATTTTATGTAAATTTCTTTTTTTTTATTGTGACCCAATAAATAAAAAAATATTTCAATGTCTAATACACGGCTCTGATGTCCCGAATAAACCTGTATATGGTAGATATAAAATTATTGAGATCAAAACAACAGGCAAGATAGTTAGATGCAACGACAAGCTATGCAACTCACATAGCATTTCCATCATTCCACTGCCAGGGACGGCGAGCGCACCGGCACGCTCCTGATTTTTACAATTAAATAGAGTGTTTAGATTTTTTTTACAATTTTTCCCGTTTATAACTAAGCATTTAATTATAGATTTTGAGATAAAACAATGTCGTCAATGCGGAAGTTAACAAAAAAACAGACAGTAGTTGGATGAGATCCTCCAATAACGCCACCGTGCTGAATGTGCTAATCATGTATTAATAGAGCCTGATAAATTGCTTATTCATAGTGTATTGTTCCCAGAGCCATCATTAGAAAATGCAAGGCTTGAGTGCAAAAACATTTTGTGAGGACTTTTTTTAAGAAAGTGGTCTGCTCAAAAAAAATTTTTTATTCTTGCAAAAAGGTGTGTTTGGAGCAATTTTGACTAGTTTGCCGATTACTGCCCCATTATGCAATACAGGATGATACTTAAAAATGTGACCCCGATAGAGTGCCCTGACAGTTATGCCATCATAAAAGCAAGATTATCCTCACCTTATCTAAATCTATTTTTAGTAATAAAAAGTAAAATTTATTTGATATGATCATTGTACTAACCTTTATTAAATTGTGTAAAACTATAGTTTAAGAACAAAAACTGCTTAAACATATTCTAAAAATGCAGCCAAAAGTCATGGATCAGCAGTTAACCTCGTGTAAGCTAGTTAAACCATGAACTTGAATACTGTTTAATCTCCCCCCCCCCCCCAGTGTACAACAGGTCCCTAAAATCACCAAAGGCTCCCTTCAATTTTTTCAAAGAATAGTTAAACTTCATATTTGTCCCAAATGTGCGCATTTAAAGAGCAAAAATTCACCCAAATGAAAACAGTCTTCTCGACAACACTCCAACTCACTCTGGTTGGGTGATGTAGATGGTAAGAAAAGTAATGTTTTTGCCTCCAAATGTCACCAGCCTGTTGCATTCTGTGAACCAAAGGGTGATAGAGAGTTTGGAAACACAATACCAACATAAGTTTCTTTATGAAATTCGATTTGGATGTGAGAATGAAAACTTGTCTCTCCTATAGAAAGTGAAGAAGATAAATGTTAAAGATCAAGTTTTTATATTACCCACTGCTTTTGAGAAATTCCTTCTTCTACCCTTTAGATATCATTGAGATCTATTTGACCTGACATAGTAAGTCTAATTTAAAGTAACGATTCAGAGATTGAAGAAATCCAAAATCAAGCCAAACAATTCAGAGATTGAAGAAATAAAAAATCAAGCCAAACAATTCAGAAATTGAAGAAATCCAAAATCAAGCCAAACAATTCAGAAATTGAAGAAATCCAAAATCAAGCCACAATTCAGTTTGAGGTTGAGGAAGAATGGACAACAAAAGTGACAAAGAAATCTTAAATTAATTTTTTACAGTTGAGGAAATAATTGGTATTGCCAGTAAAGATGACTGTGATTACCAATAGAGTAGCAAAAATGAGATTTGGAGGACTCTTAAGAAATAGGTCACAATAAAGCAAAAAAAGCAGTAAGAAGTTTATTACAATATCATGAAAATGTAGAAACATTTCTTTCAAAAAAGTCTTTTTAGAAATAAACAGCAAAAGAGAGATAATTGCTATTTATCAAAGAATGGTACCATAAGTTTTTAAACTTCATGTCACCTCGTAATTATTTCACTTTTGTAGTGTGTATATACTATACAGTATACAATAAAATAAGATGTTATATTGTCTTAATATTTTTTTTTATTTGTGACACCTGATAAATTATTTAGGATTCTTTGATTAGTTTTATTTTCCATAGGAGCCTCAGATCAAGCAACCAAAAGCCTAACTTGCTATTTCCTGGTCCAAATCAGACCATTTAAGAAGTATTCTACTGCACATAAAATAAAATATTTTAAAATACTCTTTTATGAATTTTTAAACAGCCTGGATCGTAACCAAAAAGCACCAACTGCAACAAGCGTAGCACATTTACAAGATCCTGGTGATTCCATCCAACGGCCATCTACTATGTCAAGAACCTCACCTTCTCCTGCTGTAAGTATTTCATATTTCATTACTGAATATTTTTCATGTCCAATAATATTTATAGTGATTGCTTTTTCACACTAGTTATAAAAATTTAACCATGATCTTGTTAGACATACTTGGGTTGGAACATTTATAATGGAGTAACTTGAATTATTTGGAATATCTGAGTTCTTGTATTATTTTACTTAATCAATTAGCTTCTGCTGTAAGAGCTATGTTCTCATTAGCTAATTTGGTACACATAATTACAAATTTAAAATATTTAAAAATATAATAGCATGTTTACAACCCGTGACAAAAGATAAAATGCTAAATAGGCCTACTACAGAAATTATACTGCTTTACTGACAATAATTTGCTTACGCATTACTTATGCTTTAATAATTTACCAAGTAATTTTTTTAGCAAATCACTTTCTGATTAAGATAATAAGTAAGTATGTGTGTGTTTCTTTAGGAGTTATATATGTAATTTTGATAATGATTACTGTTGTGATTTTACTTAATGTTTTCTCATGTTGAATGATAAGTTATTTGGGCCTTTGATTCAAATCAGTAAGCTGTTACTTCCATAATACAGTCTTAAAGCAAGTGATGAGTTCTTCCTTTTGTTCACCTCAATAAATAGCCTGTTTGGCACACTATTTATCTGTTTTACTCAAAACCAGCCTTTACACTTAGCATACTATATTTTGTTTTTCTTTTTTAAATTTTTTGCTATCAATATTGGACTTCTATCATTATGTATGATTTCCTGTTATGCAAAATTTAAAAGCATTACAAACACTAGGCAAAAGTTTTGAGCTATTTTTAAATGTTTTTATTTTTTTAAATACTGTCATTTTTTGTGTTAAGTTAGAGGTAAAAACAAAAAAAATTCTCAGTACAACTACTTTTCACTCTCCAGAAAACGTTGGTTTACTTTAGATGAGCCTACAAAACAGTCCAAGAAAGTCTTTGTAGTGAGGCTACTTACAACAGAATATTTCAACTTTCAGGTCAAAGAATTATACATTGATCTTAAGTTTTATCCATATAGAGGCATTGTGCAAATCTTGATGCTATTTGGATAACAAACTTTAGCATAAAACCTTTTTTAATAGTTCATTCTTTCTGAAACATAACACGAGAGAGAGAGAGATTGAACTAACTCCTTTTTTATAAATTTTCATTATGTCACCAAAAAATACATTCTAAATAAGAATCAAGTTATTTAAAGTGTTGCAAACCATAAATATAGTTAAAAATTTTAACAAATCTGCATTTTATATCTCATTGCACAAACACACATAGAACTGTACAAACTGAGTGTTTCTTCATAAAACAGAGCACTATTTTACACTAAATTATTTTAATTATTACACTTTTGATATTAATTGCAACCAGATTTTTTTTTAACTAAAGATTGTTGAATTGTTAACTTACACTTGTGGAAAACGTTTTCGTCTCACGATTTCTTCAGCATCCAAAGTCTTAAGGCGAAAACGTTTCCTCCAAGTGTAAGTTAACAATTTAACAACCTTAACTTAACAAAAAGTCTGGTTGTAAGTAATATCAAAAGTGCAATAAGTAATTAACAACCAGCTTGTCATGAACAGCAAGATTTCGAAATTATATTACTGTATACCTATTTTATAATCTTACAAAAATGTATTTGGTAGGTTTAGTTATAATAAAATAATAACTTTATCAGTATTAATATCAAATGGAGCTTATATTACAACCATTTTTTTTCAAAAGACAATGCACCTTGAGTTATTGCCACCAGTAGAGGGTAAGCTTTGTGAATGAATCAACTGTTTCCAAATGTGTCAGGAAATAAGTTGATAATTTTCACATAGTTACTCAAATAATTTTCATTTATAGTATCATAAATTAAAATGTATGAAAATAAATGTCAATGTAACGCAATATATATAGGACGAATTGGTAGAATATTCAAAACTAGGTATAAGGAACACATAAGATCATTCAAATATAAGAAAAATGATTCAAATTTTGCAACCCATCTTATAGGAGAGGGATGTATGCCAAGAGTAATTGAAGAAGCGATGAAGCCAATAAAATACGAAAATAAAGGAAATCGTCTTAATATTATTGAAAATCTGGAAATATACAAAGCCCAATTGAAAAATTTGACAATAATAAACGAACAAATACAGAATCAATCGAATGTAATGTTTAAACATTTTAAATTGTTCCAAAGTAAATACAAAAGATTAATCAATAGACAGAGCATTGAATAAGCTATACCAATATGAATAAAGGTTAAATTACAAAGAGCGGTGTAGTTAGATAAGATTAAAGATGATTCTCATGCAGGGAAGAACAGTTTATAAAAGGTTCTGACTGATGGAGGTCCTCTGTGTCGTTGAGTATTGTGACAATTCTGGGAGTGGCATGTAATTATCATACTTTAAATAAGAATATAAATCTTAGTGGAAAAGTAGAAAATTATCAAAACTCAAATAATTACTTATAATGCATTCATTACTTTTCACTTTTTTACAAGCAAACCTCTTCTAACAGAAAACTTTGATGTAATTTGGAACATGATTATGTGAAACTAAAGTAATTTCACAATAGAAAAATATTAGATTTCATAATTTATAATGGCACCTCTTCATCATCATAATCAGATGTCAGTTATATTCAAATGGAGGGCAAGTCCTTCACTTCAGCAATAATCACTTTATATTAGTAAAATTATTTGTTTATATTATCAAACTTATCCTAATAGGAATCTTTGTAGCTATATTTTCATATAACTTTATAGCAATGCCATATAATCTAGTGCAGTAATTCTTGAAAAATTATTTGTTAAAGGACTGTGTTTCTGTGATATAGAAATGTTTCATAGACATTTAATATAAGTTTTATAGTTTACTACGAATAAAAACACATGCTTTTTTGTTTACAATGTATTTTTTTAATAACATTTATATTAACAAACAAAATTGTTTTGGTCCAATTTTATGTCAAGTATTAACCGGAAACAAACTTACTGTATAAACAAAGAATTTTTGTTACAGTATAAACACTAAGAGAAAATTAATTAATATAATGCTTTTAAACTATGCATACTTTAGCATATTGTGAAAAAGGCATTTATAATCAACCTTATCTCTCCATAAAGTGATGAATGATCAAAGTGTATTGGTCAAAGTGATCTAAGTATGCTTTTACAATAATTTCCTATATTTTTATCAGCTATTATCATTGTCAATATTTCTCTGCTGTAAATCATCATATATGACACCATACACCTTATTAAAGAGTATAGAAGAGTATCATTGACCATTAAAGATAATGGTTCTCTCCATCTTCCAATTTAAGTTGACTTTCATATACCTAACTTATTCCTTAAAATACCTTTTATTTTCCCACCCATGTGGACATTTTGTATGCTTTTTGTCCAAAAACATTTATAATAATTTTATCTATGTATTTTTTATATTAACCATTTATAATCATTTTTAGATATTTGTGTAAATTTATCCATATTTTTTTACTTTTTCATAATAGTATTTGACACTATTATTTGACCTTTACTATTTTTTGATACTTTCACTTAACATGTCTCTATACTTTACAATAAAATAATCTATGAATATAAGGTATTTTCTCATCAATATGCAGTAAACGCTTAGAAAAGTTTTGTCATGTTTCAGAGGAGTGATATAAGCCAAAGTTCCATGTCTCGTCCTCTAAAGCCCAGCACATCATCCACAGGGGCAAATATCCAGAAACAACCTCCTGGCAGTGTACCTCTGTTGCGTAAAGTTGTGAAGAAATAACTTATAAAGAACGTATTTTGTACATTTTGAAGTGATGCTCAGTAATGTACAAATTGAAAGTACTTAAAGACATGTATTGATGATTTATAGACAGACATATTCAATTGTCGCTCAATTTAATTTCACTCTTAGTGTCGCAAGTGATTATTATCATTTAGAGGTAATCATACAATTTCCTTTTTTCATGTTGGAGGGTTATATCAATTTTAGTATTTTTATAAGTTTAAATACGTTTTTTTCAACATTTATATCATTTTTGTTTATAAATGTCCTTAGACAAGCTTTCCAATCATGTTTTTGTTTACAATATTAGGTTAATTATTTTCAGATTGAAGCAGTATTTTTAAATATTTTGTAATAATTCCTCATAGTCAGTTGATTTTACAAAACAGTAAGATTTTGTGATATTTCTTCATTATCAATTGATTTTACAAAATTGTAAAGAGTTTGTGATATTTATTCATAGTGAGTTGATTTTACATAAATTTAAAGTATGTATAAAATATGTGCTGTTTGAAAGTTCGGGGAATTTGAATGTCATATAGCTACTGGTGGTTGGCTACTGCCACTAGATGTAGCCAACATTATTCTTTGTGAATCAGTGTTCCAACAGCTGTAACAGTGAGACCTTGCATTGTTGACTCTTGAGTGGTTTTATAACATTGTTTCAGTGTTTTGGCAGTTTTCTAAATGGCAGATTTTAGAGCAAAGGACCTACATCAAATTTTGATTCAGCTTAAAAAAACTATTGCAGAAACCTCCTTGCAAAAACATTTTTGGGGTACAAATGATTTAAATATGGACGATGATAAAGAACATTCAGGACATGCATCAACAAGTTTTTTTTTTATATCAAAGGCATTATCCATAAGGAATTTGTTTTACCTAGTCAAACGGTCAATGCAAATTTCTACTGTGATGTTTTTAAGCAGTTACATGAAAAAATTAGGCACAAAGCACTGAGTCAATGACCACTACTTCATGACAGTGCCTTATGCACATATTGCTAGTCTTTCAGAATGTATTGCCTTTAAAAACACAGTAGTAATTCCCCACTTACTATCCTTACCTATACTTACTGACCTTAATCTGTATGAGTTTTTTCTTTTCCTCAAAATAGAATTTCAATTACAAGGCTGGTGTTTTTAAACAATTGAGGAAGAATCCTGGAAGAATCGCAGAATAAGCTTCAAACACTTACATTTGCAGACTTCCAGGGATTATTGAAATCATGGAAAAATCGCTGGAATCGCTGTATTAATACATGAGGTGGCTATTTTAAAGGAGATGGTAAAAACTAAAAGTTATGGTAAGTTATTTTATTTTTATAGTAAAATTCTCCGAACTTTTAGGTAACACCTCTAAGGGTAAATTAAACAAAAGTAAAATTTTTCTAAATTGGATAAAGGCGTCATTCAAAAACTATTTAATTATGTTTTCTATATAACTATGTAAGTTCTTAATTTGGAAAACAAATTTCATAGGGTTTTGTAGTTTCTCAACTTTTCTATAATAATTTTGGGTTTTTGATAATTGTGACTATACAGTTGCAATCAGACATTTCAACAGTGGTAAAATCACAAAATCTCTGTCATTAATCAATTACCAAGTAAATTGTAGGGCGATACATTTGCAATTATTAGGAGAGTGTTTCAGTAAATTTCAGAAAAATCCTCAATACATTTTTTTCAAATTCAGGAAACTGTATGTGTTATGTTGATTGTTGTTGTAAACCTGAATAGTTTTAGTATTATAAATTGTCTATTCTGACAATTTGTAAATTTTATCATTCAACCGTCATTGCGGATGCATTCACAGTGCAATGTTTTAGGAGGAAATTAAGAACATTTTCAGTTAACAACTATGTTTTTGCCTTGAATTATTTCTTATGCTTCTAAAGTGATTTTTGTCACTTTTAAATTTGAGATTTTTTAAGAATATTGTTTTCCTAAGGTCCTAGGTCTTTACTTAAATTCTTTTTTAAAATGATGGCTCCTCAGATTTCAAAAAAAATAGGCTCTTTCAAGCCATCAGTTATTAGAAATTATAATAGAAAATTTTTAAACAAAATCTTAGTATGGAAAAGATTGTAGACCTATTATCTAATTTTTCAAACTAATTAAGAAGTCCCAAAATTATATAGGATGCCAGTTAGCTTGTTAAAAACAGAGAAAAAATATCAGTATAAATGAAAATATGAAGAAAGCTACATAAAAATGCTATTTATGCTCACTTTATTTACACATTTCTTTACAACACAATAGAGCCCCATTAATCCAAACTAATTGACACCAGGACTTGCTTGGACCGTCAGATATTTGGATTATCCAAAGTATCTTGTAGTAAAAACCAATAATAGCTGCAGCATTTATCAAATAAGGGTTTGTCATCAATTATTTGTATAAATATAAACACTAAGATACTAACAAACAATACACAAGCACACAAAATCATTTACTGACACAGATACGCCAACGATGTAACACTATACAGAGGCAACACCCGACAATGCGAAAAACTCTTCACCTACACTAATAAAATACACCCAAAGCTCCAGTTCACCTCAGAGATTGAAACCAACCGATCCATAAACTTTCTCAATTTATCCATAACAAAAAGTCACACACAAAACACAGCTTCAACTTTACTGGAAACCCACAATGACAGACACTTATCCACAACACCTCAAACCACCCTATCCAACACAAATACACTGCCTTCAGATCCATCCTCCATAGACTTACAGAAGTTTCAGTGACCACAGAAAATATAAACAAAGAACTAGACACCATTAAATATTCAGCATACACAAATGGATACAACATCGCAATAATAAACAAAATATGGCACAATATACAAAAAAAAAAATAAAATTAACACTACAGCCAGGGAGAACAAATACATCACAATACCATACAAAACTAATAACAATTTACAATACAAAATACAAGACGACACCAACAACAAAGATAAACTACAAACACCAGGCGAATACAAACTAAACTGCAACAAATGCAACAAATTCTACATTGGACAAACAGGTCGCAGCTTTAAACAAAGAGACAAAGAACACAAACAGAACACCAACTCAGCATTTTACAATCACATAAAAGAAACAGGACACAAATACACAGACATTTACCATAACCTAGAAATCTTACATATCAACAAAAAAGGACATCTCAACATACTAGAACAATATGAAATTTACAGAAACACAAAGTACAAATATATTAAAAGAGCAAACCCAATACAAATCCCACATACTCTTTGATACTATCGAAAACCTGCCTTTAAAACCGTCACCGCTTAACCCGACATAACGATCAAAAATGTTCTGTCTCAGTAAGTTTTCAAAAATTTACAAAATTTAAAGTTTAGATAGTCATAAACTAATGTTAAAGTGATTAGTTAAGATTCACCGAACGTAATGGACTACAAAATTCAAGAATTAAACTTTAAAAATGCCAAGAACATTTCAATAAAATGTTATTTGTATTGGTAGAAAATTTTAACTGTTTTATCAATGGAAATGATGTCTTCCAGTAGCATTTGTCCATTGACGGATAATTACAAACATCACAAAGGTTTCATTTCAAGGTATACCATAAAACACATTTTTAATAGAGAAAAATGAGCTGTTATAAAAATAGGGATAATTATTTTAATTTTTATGTTTTAGTACTACAAGGGGAGTTTCTAGAAACCCATATACTATGAAGGCAATAGCTTTAGTTGTGTGCTCTTTGTTCTGAATTAGATTTTAGTAGTAAATTATGTTACCAGACAGAGCTCCAAAACAAAATTCAAATAAATGTGCCAGTGAACCTCAAAACCCTAACCAGGTTGTGTCACATGAAGTTGCATCTCATTCATTGTTACTGCATTTGAACTCACCATTCATAATGTTGAGCAATAGGCCATATTGACCACAATGAATATTATAATGCTGATTAAGTAGTAGCAGAGTTTTATGTCAGTGGAACAGTTTTCTACATTATGTCAAAAGAGACTATCTGATTTTCTGGGTTCAATGATGCCTTACAGTACCTAATGAAATACAGTAGTTGAAATGTATAATTATGTTTCTTTTATTTTTGTATTTTTAAAATCGTATCTGAATAAAATAAGCTGTATCTGCAAATTTGTTGAAAATTGTTTTTAGTTGTGATTATCATATATGGATTAAATACAATTTTTGATTATTGGGACTCTACTGTACTTTCAATTTCAAAATGCAAGACAAATTGAACAAATACTTATTTTATATATATAACAGAGATTTAAAGAAACACTTCAATTACAAACTTAGTTTATCCCCAACTTCAAGGATTTGAGTTTACAAATTTTATCCTTACCATTTATGAACTGCATTCAATTCCAGACCTAAATTCTATGTAATAAACTCCATCCTAACTTTGTTTCCAATCCCTTTTTAGGGCTTTCAGTTAGTTGGAAAAACAACTGGTTTACCTGGAACAATATATTTAAATCTTCAATGTATACTTCATGACCTGAATTTTTTTCACAGACTGGTAAAATCAATGTATCGAATAAAATGAAACCTATAATTGATATTGTGATTTTTTTAAAATTTTGACTATTATTTGAACCATTTGTAAATAAAATTTGTTGTTTATTCTTTGTGTTTTACCTTAGTTATAATAAGATTTCTTTTTATACCATTGACATGACTTGGAAAAAAGACATCCCATTGACATGAGTATGACCCATATAATATTCAAGGACGCCCAATGGATATACATTCAGTAATAGGACTGATGGTCACACTATGCTTCGAACTAAATTGATCCCTTTTGAATTTGGTGTTGTGTAGAACACTTTGAATGGGCCAAGCAAATGAAAATCAGGTAAGACTACAAGGTCCCATCTATAAAAACACCTTTTTTAAAACGAACCAAAAAGTATAAAATAATTTTTCCTAAACATATTTATAGATTAGTTATTTTTATAGCCCCATGGTTATTCTTAATTCCATAAAAATTTGACATAATGTTGTGAATTTTAACAAACATGAAAATACTTTCTAAGTTTAAAACAAAAATACCTGTGACACATGGATTATACTAAAAATTACCTATCTTTACATTTTGCACGACAATTCATATGAATTATATATTTCATGATCCCGCAAGTTTTTTGTTTGGAACTTCAATTCACAGCTTCATATTGGAGGATAAACTATAATTAACCCAATATTATTACATTAGCATCCAGCCTTGAGCTATGCTTGAAATTTCAAGTTTCTAGCTTATCGGGAAGTTTGTTTATATTTGATTACAAAATTCCACTGGACAAACAGTCAACAAGAGAAGTTAGTAAAAACTTCCAGTATCTTATTACAACAAATTTTATGCCTATGTAATTTTGTTTTTTTTACACACAGTTGATATTACTGCTCACTAGAAGTTGTAAATACTCATTTCACAACTTATGACTGTTCACCAATTGCCCCTGATAGTTATTGAAATGTATAAATGTAAACAAATCAGTTTTATCCCAAGAAATATTTTCAGCCTTTGTTATCATGAATTGGATGTCTTATCTTAACAAGAATTCTGGGAATGAAATGTAATATTGGGAAATAAATAATAACAATGTCTTAGGAGTTGATTGTACAAACTTTGACAAATAATTTTTATTGTATTTGTAATAATAGATAAAAGAATATAGTTTTGTATGCATATATAATAGTAACTAGTAGGATCCTAACCAATAGCACAAGATTAATATTACTTTTAAATTCTCATTTATTTGTTGATATTTAAATCACATTCAGGATTATCACCAAGATCTTTGTCAAGGTTGCAAAATTTACAATTCATGGATTATGAATGAAGAAATTGTTCCAGCATTAAAGTTGCTGGAATAATCTGGTTATTATTCCCATGGTATAAGGTCACCAATGTCAAAATTGATGCCTTCAAAATAAGTTAAGCTTGTTGTGGACATGGTAATCACTTGTGTAAAACTGTTACAAGGCTTGGGACTAGAGTTTCAGAAAACTCATTCAAAACAAGTGCGTTCACAATGATTTTAAGTTTCAGACTTCTCAGCCAATTCAAATTACCAAATTAATTTCTCTAAACTTTATGTTTCAAATGTACACTTTTTACACAATTGATTAAGATTGTATAATACAATGCCCACATTGAGTTTTGCCAGACTCTGATTTTGGTCATGTTAAAAACATCCAGGCCATTCCCAGCAACTTGAATGACATAATACACAAATCTTGAAGTGTAAATTTTTAAAATGATAATTATAATAATCCTGCATTTACTTTTACTACTTTATTAGCCAATGCCTAACCCTTAGGCCAAATTATAATAATCCTGAATGTGATTGAATTCTCGATAAGTAAATGATTAAACTATAATTAAAAATAACTTAACTAAGTGAATACATAGGGCTTCTTGTTGACAAAGAGGCTTTGCTTCGTAAAAGGAACAATTGTTTCAAAATGAGTCAACAAATAAGCCCCATGTATTCACTTGGTTAAGTAATTTTTAATTATAGTTTAATGAGTGAATTCAAGATGATTACATCAAGCAACTTTAAATAAATGATTGTTTAAAAGTAACATACATCTTTTGCTACTCATATTTGATCGATCTGGTCCTGAGATACTGTGCACATATATCACAAGAGAATACATATCACTGTTAGTACATGGCATCTCATTTCTTTTAATGCACAATGTACAAATAGTCACTGATATACTTCAAACTTGTTCCCAACATTCTGGATTCTTAATCATGCCTCAATTTTTATCAAAATCTTTATTGTTTTAATGTCTGCAGAGTCAAAACTCACATTGAAGTTTGAATTTAGGTAAAATTTGTATCAATGCAAGAAACATTGATAGCACATGATTCTGATAAAGGATGGGTCTTTTTAAAAGAAACGATCCTGTGCAAGAATGCCACAATTCTTCCTTTTTTGTTAATTCCAAAGATTCATGTCATTTCTTATTCTACCTATCCACTCAGCCAATATCTTTTAGGAATTTTCAAAACATTCTGCTTGATTTTGCCTTTGCTTCTTTCTATCGTAAAAACCTGATCTGACTTTGCCTTCTATAAAATGTAGATGTCCATGGTTTTCAACTAGTAAAACACAATAATAACATACAAAGTCTATGAATAAAGTAACTTTTATAAGTGATAATATTAGTGGGATTGTCATTAAATCTTAAAAATAAATTTTGTATGTTTTATGTGCGATCTGTGATTTTAATAAATTTCATAAAACTCATATGAATCACATCTAAAAATCTGTTTGTAACATAGTCCTGTAGCCAGATTATGTACTTTTTCATAAGAACTTTAAATAACTAATCGTGTTATATATTTTTTTACAATAACATGTCTTTGCCTTCTTCCAGATGTAATACTAAAATTACAGGCTAGAAATTTCAAAATTTCAGCAGTCTATACAAAAAAAATAGTAGATTGTTTTTATATTATTTGTTATATTAGTTCTATACATAAATGTAGCAGTAAAGTTACCATACAAATATTTTGTCTGGTTCTAAGTCATCTTGGATTACTTGGAATAATAAGTTATATTTTTAAGTACACTGTAGAAATTTTAATAGCCTTTCTCTTTATTTATTAATTTATTTTTTTGTAATGTCCTTATAAGTTTTGGTAATATATGATGTTGATAATAAAAATTTATAGAATTTTGTTATTTGTTATGAAAACACCCAAGTCGATCCTTATCCAAACACAAGTAGTCTTTCCTTTATAAATATATATATATATATATATATATATATATATATATATATATATATATATATATATATATAAATATATATATATAATATTATATATTTACTTACTAGTCTCTGTTTTGTTACTATTATAAAAAAGAGACAGCGTTTGTTTGTCCGTGAAAATCTCAAAAACTACTGGACCGTTTATTTTGAAATTATAAATGATTTTTTTTATACACGTGAAATGTCACAGGCTGTATAATGTACAATGCATTGCGAAGAAAACATGAGACTACATTGCAATAGCGTAGTAGAGACTGGATAGTGTAGGAATGATGTTGAGGCCAGCGCTATTCAACATGCATAACATCTCGAAGTAACCGATAGAAAAAATATCTGCATCTGAAATTACCAATATTATTTTAGATCACGTAAGATAAGAAACTAAAGAGTACCGATCAATTGATACTGTTGTGAGTACAGTAAAAGCTGTTCATTATCCACAAGAATTTTAGAATTCACTTAATCCTAGTGGCTTTCTGCCACATAACTTACAACTTCAAGTTGGAGTTCATAAATTATTATGTATTTTACACCTACCAAAATTATGTAACAGTACAAGACTGGAAATAAAATTTATGTGTAGTAATGTTGTCTAGTCTACTATTCTTACTGGATCAGCAACAGGAGAAATTGTCGTTTATATCCCATATAACTATTACAATTAATAATTGTAATAGGTCAAGGACACGCATTTCAATTTTTTATTATTCATTTGCGCTGACTGTTTCTCACATGGACATTTACATGTGGAACTATCTATAAAAGAAAATTCGGATAATCAGTTTATTCTATTAATATAGAGGATCCTGACATTCTAAAAATGAAATGTTTTCGAAATAATAAGGATGTAATTATAAAGTTTTATAGATAAATAATACTTATAGTAGTAACTAGTAGGATCGTAATGAACAAAACTAAATTAATATTACTTTTAAATACACATCTATTTGTTGACATTTAAATTACATTCAAGATTCTCATTAAGATCCTTTTCAAGATTGCAAAATTATATATGTGTGTGTGTGTGTGTGTGTGCAATATAGCTATAAATAGTACACTTATACTTTATAAATGTTATTTATTTACCATTTATAATAGTGTAATCATTTCATTAATATTTATAATACTAAATAATCAAGTGTTGGCAAATGTTTTATAAACAAATACTTACTCTACCTACTAGTAACTTCAGTTTATTAAAATAGCCTTAAAATGCTTCAATCTGATGATTTTGTACTAAAAGTTGAACAAAATCTTTTTATCACTGTTATAGAATTTTACTAAAGGAAACACCTCAAAAATGTTAAATGACCTTTTAATTGCTGTAAATAAAACCTACACATAATTTATATTCAGTTTATTACTTTCTATTAAACTTTGAAAGTTTTTCACTGTTTGTATTTTATGAGAACGTTTTACTTTATAACAAATTTTCATTAGACGGACAACCCTTAGCACCATTAGTCCATTTAAATGAAGTTCTACTGTATATAGGTACATTATTTTAAAAGCCTTTATAATGTTAAGTCGAAGATTATCTAGGAAAAAATAAGATTTAGCTACCCTTAATGGTTAAAGTTCACACACTTCTGTAATCATCATTCAGTTCGAACTTTTAGTATTATACACTTGGTAAATCTCACATTTTACTCAAGAGACATAGTAAATCTTACGAAACGTAACCTAACTACTTGCAGACTATTACAGATCGGGTTCCTTGAAGATGGGACTGTCGTAATCCCAGCCACAGTCCAGGGCTGTGCTTCAATCTTGAAGGTATTCAACATTAATAACCTCACAACAGACAGTCCAGGGTTGGCATCAGATAGTCATGACCTAATGTAACCTTAATGTACTTGCAAGAAAAATTATTAAGCGATATTCATTGTTTTATTTCCAACATTTACCACATTTCATTGGTAAAACATAACTTCTCCTAAACTTTAATAGTAGAAGCACAAAAAATCATCTCTTCTTTATAAAATCGTTATATTTACTAACTCTTGTTCGTAAATTTTAATATTTAATAGCAAAACCTAATATTTACTAATAGACAAGCTTTTATTGTTAATCCTAAGATGAAAATTATTTTTTCTTGTTCAAATAAAACCATTTCATTAACAAGAATATTTTATTTTTTCTACAGTTTGAAGTTTTTGACGACGACATTATCAGCATTTTCAAAAACTTACATAATTTTACTACATTATTACTTCACAAGAACAATCCTAATTTAGCGACTTTGACAAGTTTATGAAAAAGCTTTTACTATCATCAGCAAAAAGCTTTAAACTGTAGAAAACATAAAATGAGTTATTGGTGTTACAATTCGACAATGGCCAGTTACACTACAGAATTAGAGAGCAGCACAAACTTACCTCAAGGCATACAATTTCAAAATGGTCATTGAACATAATTACAAAAACCAAACTTCAATTTTCAGTACCTCAAAACATTAAATTGAAGCTTTCAGTACCTATTAGCAAATGAGTTTCATATTTTAAAATTTCAGCCATTTAGTATTGGTTTACGCTATGCCTTTGAATCAAACATATTATTAATGTTTGATGACTTAATATGTTATGTAATTCTTCAGTTGTGGAGTTGTTTGCCTCTTACAGAAAAACGTAGATTGTATAGGGACCTAGTTGTCAGGGTCCTTTAAACTGATTTCATGTACTAAGAAGTTTATTATTGTGTGTGTTAGGATGATATTTTCTTGTAATATATCATTTTTAATTTCCTATTTCTTCCTTAAAGCAAAAACTATTAATATTTTAAGTTCATAACGGTCATAGAATAAACTTTTCTCAAGATTTCCCAAACATCATGGACAATAAAATTGAAAGAAACATTACTATATATTTATGTTTGCCAATTTACAAAAATATATAAATATTAATAAGTGGTCACAAAATGCCTTCAGTGTTCACATGTCTATGTTAATAAATTTCTAAAACTTGCTCTTAAAATAAACTAAAGACTTGTAAATATTTACAAACTTGTCTATAGTAGCGCTTACTTACATTTGTTGAGGATGGCCGTTACGGGAGATATGTCCCATTGTCAACTCAGACCGTAACTCTTAAAATAAGTAATTGTCTTACTAAAGTAACACTTTTTAAAACATGCTACATAGTAAAAAGATACCTACACTTTATTTAAAATGCAAAATAGCTGGAACATGATTGTTAATAGTGAGCAACGCTGACAACTTTATTAAGTTGATTAAATTAAAACACCTTAATATTATTTAAATGCATTTTAAAGAAAGGATTTTAATAACATGAGACAAATTGGAAAAATACAAAATAAATAATGATTATTGGCATTTTCTAATTGTGAACTTACAGTTAGCAACACAAAAATAATAAAAGTGGTAAAACTTGAAACCTTGGTGAGTGCAATTTATTTATTGCATTTATGAAATAAGACACACGTGTTTAAATGAGTTTTTTACTCTAAAAGTGCATTCATTGTTTCACTTTGTTTTGTATTGGTAAAAACAACTTGAATTCAGCTGGCAGTTCATCTTCTGAATAAAGCCTGTCTGAAAAATACACTCTTCGTATTCGGCAGTTTGCATGAATTTGTACTCTCAAAGTTTCAATATAGTTTGTTCCATAGGCACGTCTTGTGAAATCTGCCAAATTAAACTGAATCTGATTCCACCCGTCATCGAGTCTCATTGGCATTGTACAAATAAAAGGTTTTACTCTTGTTGTTGACTGGTAGTTACTTGCTCTGAAGCGTCGTCTGACATTTTTATCATCTAACACCTAAAAATTAATAAAGTTTGTTGTAGTAACCATCTTGATTTCATTGATTAAATCATAAGTAATTATTTGAAGATCAAAGTGAAAACTATTAACTTACTCTAATTTTACACTACTTAACTAAGTGAATACGTAATTGCTTACTTGCTGACCCGTTTCAAAACATTCGTTCCTTTTTCGAAGCTAACCTTCTACTAGCGGCTTATGGCTCTTTACAAACGGTATGACAGGGTTGGATTTATGACATTAGGTGAGGTGTCGGCGTCTTGTGTGATGTATTTGAAAAGACTATTGGCTTCGAAGTGTGTATATTAAGTAGTTAAGTATATTTTCCCTGTTTGTTGTGTAGTGTTTGTAGATTTCATATTTTTCTAAGGTTGTTAGTTTTTTACTCTGTTTTAATGTGTGTAGAATATTTAAATTAGTGTGTATGTCGGTATGTGTGTGTTGGGTGTTATTTAAGTGTTTTGCGTAGCTGGATTTAGGGTTTGTTTGTTTTGTTTGGGTAATGTGTTCATCGAAGCAGGTGTAGAATGACCTGCCGGTTTGACCGATGTAATAGTTGGGACAATCGTTGCAAGTTAATTTGTAAATACCTGAGAGTTTGTATATGTCAGTTTCTTTTTCAAAAGGTTGTTGTTTTGTAGGATATTTGATAATGGAGTTTTTGAATGAGGATTCTATTTTGTGTGTGTTTTTATTGTGGTAGGTGAGGGATATGTATTTGTTATTTTTTTTTGTGGTTTGTTTGAGTGGGTGTTTGATGGTGTTTATGTTTTATTTTCCTGAGAATGTTTTCTATAAGTGTGTTGGTAGCCGTTTTGTTGGGCGATGTATTTTATGGTATTAAGTTCTTCGGCGTAGTCTTTCTGTAGCATCGGTATGTTTATTAGACGGTGTAACATATGATTAAAAGCAGCGTGTTTGTGTTGTGTGGGGTTTTCTGTATATTTTGAAATTGTGTCTAGTGTTGTGTTTGGTGATAGTAAGATCTAGAAAGTTTATTCTATTGTTTTCTTCTAACTCAAGAGTAAATGTGAGGTTTTGGTGTATGGTATTAATGTAATTATGTAGTTGTTTGATTTGCCGTTTGTTGCCGTTGTATAATATTAAAATGTCATCTACATATCTATGGTAGTAAATTATTTTATGTGTGTGGTAATTTCTATTAACTTACTTGCTGGCATGTTTCAAAACTATCATTTCATTGACAAAGCCTAACATGTTACTCGTGATTAAGTAAGTTAATAATTTAGTTTTATAAAATAATTACTAATGATAAAAATAACTATAATTTTAATAGTAAAGAAAGGTTTAACTTTGAGATATAAAAATTAAAACAAATTCCACTTTCACCTTAAAGAAATAAAATAATATTTACTATATTACTGTTTACCAAAACAAGAAAATCTATATGAAAAATAAATCAAAACAAATACTTTTAAGGCAATTTAAATTATTCATAAATTTATATTTAACATTTTTTTTAGACAGCTCTGAGACACAGTTAGATATCAAGTTTATTACTATCTGATACTGATGATTCTATAGAAGATTCTTAACAAGCAGTTAATTATTAATAACGTTTATTTCAAAGTTGTTTCTTTTATTTTCAAATTTACTTATCAACTATATCAACATATTTTTTTGAATACTTTGATCAAAAATTTTTAGATTTATTTTTAAGAAATACATAAGAGCATTATTAATCAAATAAAGCTGAAGTGAAACCTTTTGTTCCTTTAAAAACATATTCCACTTTGATCTTTTAGTCCAATCATTGACACTGTTATGTTTCAATTTCACCTTCATTATTAATACAACTTATAGTGTAATACTGTTTGGCATAAACTAATTAAAGTTTTTTTCTGATTTAAGTAAAAACTCTGATCATTTAGTACCAAATTGTTTTTTTTGTAATATTGAACTTCAAATCTTGTAATTAAAATGCAGATTCTAAGATAGTGTTTTATTGAAATTAAAATTTCACCGCTTGACCCAACATCTCCAAGCAGAAGACACTGATGAAGATTGGCACATAACGATCAAAAACAATCTGTCTCAATAAGTTTTAACAAATTTACTAAATTCAAAGTTCGGATAGTCATAAACTATTGTTTAAGTGATTAATAAAATTCGCCGAACGTAATGGACTATATAATTCAAGAATTGAAATTAAAAGTAATTTTTGCTATTAAAGCCAAATAATGAAAAAACTATTCTGAGGATAAGACATATTTCCTGTTAGGACAAAATACTGTCCTTACTGTATATAGAACAAAAGGGAAGTATTATGACAGATCATATGCAGGGTCACAGACTAAAGTAAACCTAATCTAAAATGGAATAAGACTACTACCATTATACCTCAAAAAATTAAACCTATGCAAAAATAACTCCACAGAATATACGCAAAATATTTGACAATACATTAAAATATAGCTACAAAATACCTGGATAGATTTAGTTACAATTTTAAAAAGCAACAAAACTCTGAAGAAGCCAACAGATTCATAAGTGAAGTGGTTTTCATTATGATATATGTTTCTACATTGATGCGTGAACAAGGTTGACATTTTAATGCTTTCAACTGTTTACTTTATTACCAACTTGAAGCAACTGAGATGTAGTAGTATTTGTCACAGCGTAATATATTTAAAAAAATACTGATCACGTTCTTCATTAGTAAACTTTCTTTTTAGGCCTAACAAAAATCTATTCTAACTGGAAACTTTCTAGTTGTGTTGTAAAGAAAACATTACTTTAAAACGTGTTGTGTATTTTCTTGTTATTTTTGTCTTTTGCCCCTACGAAGTCATAATTTCTGAGTTCCTGAAAACTCTTCATCCCGAGTAAATTTGTTGCCAATATCAATTAAATGTATAAAGTAAATAATTACCAAAATTACGAACAATATAAATAGTATGTGTAAAAACATTCAACCAATTTAATGCAAAAGTAGTAAAGGCATTATACAACATATATTTTAATTTTATAAAATTTGACTCACCTGAACTTCAAAAGTAAAATATTTTTTCAAGTTTTTTATTATCATTACCAAGAATGGTAATTTAATACCCAAGGTTTTTTTTGGATCATTAGGGCATGTAATAAAAGTTGTACTAACATTTGTACCTACAATTTCTAATACTAAAGACTGAATATCATTATCTGTTATTCTTTTGATGTGTCCATTGCGAACTTTTTTATCCCAAATTTGTAGCGGCTTGCTTCCTACACTATATAATATGGATAAAAATCCACTTTGAAATGTGTTTTTAAACATGGTACTAATAATTTCATATATTGAGGTTAGACCAAAACAAACTACTTCGGTTTACTCGACATTTTCATAAATTATTTACTTTCTTGGTTACAGTTAGTAATCACATCATATGTTTCATAACCACAGATCAAATACAATAATGTTAACACAAAATTATTATATACATAATAGATACTTTTTGTAAACGTAAAAATTGTATTCAAAATATTCTTGGTTTTTGAATTATTAAAGTTACTTATCTAATAACATTTCAGGAAATACTATTTTCATAGAAGGTTCTCATCAATTATACATATATATGTGTCTGTGTGTAAACATACATACATACTATTAAACATACATTTTACTTGTAGTAGAGAGAGGTTTGAAAAAAATGAGCCACAGACAGATTTCTACTATTAAGGAAGAAAGTCGCATAGTGTTACAGAACTCATGAGTTATTCTAAAATTTTCATTATTAGTGCAGCCATTTCATTAATTGGTTAATATTTTTATTATCATTAACAATAATTAAACTCCCGAACAACTTGTTTACACAAAAACACACTACTTCTATTGTTATAATTTATTCTCTTAAATTTGTAGTCTATTACGTTCGGCGAAACTTGTCTAAACAATAATTTAAAAGTGATTAAATATAATTTAATAATTAGTTACAATATAATTTCTTTTTTTTTTCTAGTAATACGAATTTTTTAAGCGTAAACAATTTAAGGTACTAAAAAAAACTACCTCTTATATTAATCGTCGTTCACAGTATTTTTTTAGAGTGTACAATTATGTTAAACTTTTATTAAAGGAAGGGTAATGTAAAATTTAGTACAAACTACGCGTCTACAGTGAATAAAATCTAATATTAATCGAAAGAAACTACAATTAAAAATACAAACATTCAATTTACGACTGAGTAGTATAGCTACTAGTATCGAGATACATTACATTATTCAATTGAATATAGTTCTAATCTTTCGTAGTGGAGCCTGGATTAATATTAATTTTGGCGGCAAAGACTGTTTATCGTTACTAATAATGGCGGATCTACGGTTAGTGTTTTTATGTTCTTCGCTTTTAGGAATTATTATAAAATATTGAACTGGTGTACAATGTTTAAGAATAACGTTTGAAATACGTATGAACTTAGCGTACTTTTTTTTATTAAGAAAGTGTTGTTGAAGATTCTAAAATTGTATAATAATAAAAATAAGCCATGGATCCAAAGCATAGTAGTAGAGATATATATGCTTGGCGTATGGCAGCCTCTGTATTTTGGAGTATAGTTTTTCAGTTTGTATTCTTTCTGTTCTATATTATGTTCGTTCAAATGGACATATTTCATCCATTCTCTTCCTTGGTGAAATGGTTTGGAACTGTAACTTCCTTTAGTGTTTGGTTAAATATATTTCCTCTGACAGTAATTATATTTGCCCAAGGTATAGTTTGCAGTAAAGATTACATTAATGGACCTCTTCCTTGCACAACAAGACTGGCCTTTCTAAGAAGTATAATCTCCTCAAGAAATTTAATCATGGGAAGTCTTCACATTTTTGTAGGTATAGCAGTTTCACTAATTTACACTTCATTTAGTGGAAAGGATTTGGATAGCTTTACTATCCCTTGTAACAGAGACGTTAATCAAGATTTTACCTATTATTGTTTTTCTGAAAAACGGTTATTTTTAGTATTTGGAGGATTTTGGATAGGGCTATACTATTTTATATGTGACTATATTTTTGAAACAAGAAATTTGATATTTCCTCCAATTCAACAACTTAAATTTATTCAAGTTAAGGTAACATTTTTGCAAAATATTAAACGAGCAATGTTGGATGCAATTGTGCCATCAGTTTTGTTTCTTGTATTATATTACTTCAGAGGAGGCTATATTAGATCTTGGTTTTGTAATATTTTATCTGCTCAAATAAACTCAGAACCATTAGACTCCATTTATGGCCTTTTAAATGTCTCTTTGCTACTTTATTTGTGGTTATTGTCTTCAATCTATGTGATTACACTACGACAAATGAAAATGCTTTTCAACATCCATTTAACAGAATATTGTGTATTTTCAACATCAACATTACTTCCGCAAAATGGATTGATCAGTCTTAGAGAAGGATTGGCTATGACATCAGTGCCAATTATTCAACATCTTGCATTTTTTGACTTGTTTATATTATCAGAAAAAGACCAGCAGAGAAGAGAAGATATATTTGCCATTAGTCAACCTGGCGGGCATCCACATGTTTGGAATGGAATCCTAGAAGAGTGTTTAAAAATTATCACAATATTTACAAAAGATCTTGAAACTCTGTCCATCGAACCACTTAAGCAGGAGACTCTAAAACCCCAAAATATCCCTAATATCGGTTTAACCCATCCTCATGTCCATAATAGAAATATCATAAACTTATCTGCAACTAGCATATATGATTTTAACAGAGATTTGCCAAGGACAAATATTCAACAAATATTTGATGACTCATTTAAGAAAATTGAGATTTGGGCAAATGAAAAAAAAACAGCTTTATTAAAGAAACCTCTAATATTTTCCTTAATAGGTGAACGTCCAGAAAAAAAACTAAGATATTTGCTTTATCATTGCCAACCAATAATATGGGGTTGTCAGAGTTTATCTTTATTGGCATGTGCGTCTTTAAAAGAAGATAGTTATGGTATTGTTCAGAATAATCTTAGTGAGATAATTGAAGCATTGTTAAAATTAAGACAAACTATTGAAAAAGTTCCAAAACACCTTACTTCTGTCAAAAAATCTCAAGCTATAGATTCATTTGATGTTCAAATGAAAAACGCATTGAAATCAGCTGTTAAAAGGAGTATTTATAAGATTGCAGTTTCATTTAGCAGTTATATTAAAGAAATTGGTTTAACTACTGAAGCTCAACAGCAATTGTATGGATTTATCGCATGCAGAGAGGTATGATTAGTTTGATCTCTTTATACCAAAATATAATTCAACCTAATTGAAATTTAACATTTAGTCTGTACTCAGTAAAATTTCATTTAGTGTTGTAAACTCAAAAAATGCCAAATATGTCAATGTTTTATATTACTAATTCTAGGTTATTAATATATTTATTCTTAATGTAAAGATTATATGTAATATATTGGCTAGATTTTAGTATTTTTAGAATAGCTCACTGATTTCAATGCTAGAAGATTGTAGCTCTTCGGATATTGATTCTGTCTAGAAATTAGATTTTTATTTCTTTTAGAAGTGTTTAAATACTTTTTTTATATGTCAAATTACTATACTTCCTCAACCCATGTTTCTTATTATATAATTAGAAATTTAGTTTTATTTTTATAATTAAATTGTAGTTTATATTTTTTTTTAAAACAGTATCTTGAACTAGCTACTGTATTAGTCTTATAACATCCCTTTTCTTATTAGAATTATCCAATTTACTATTATATTTCTGTTCAGAATAGATCCATTAGTAATATTAAAATTTTATAAAAATATTTTAAAGTATGAATTATTGCATTTGTACTACCCTTAACAGTTTTATATTAAGCCATAAACTACTTTCTGTTATAAATTGTTTTTTTTTTAAATAAAATGATCATGAGTTGCACTGATAAAACCTAGTTTATTGAATATTTTTTTCTTTGTCATATATAAAATCATATACTTTGTCTTTAAATATTTTTTTATTACAAAGTAGTAGTATGCTTTAAATGATTAGCATGTATTTAAATAATAATTACTAATTATACCCAAAATGATTACACTATTATAGATTCTTTCACATAAATGTACATTGCTAGAATCTACATAAATATATTGGTTGCAGAAACTTCGGTATTTTTTTCGGTACTTACGTATTTTACAGAGGCCACTAATATAGGAGCGTAGTAGTGTTGTATAAAATTACAACGAATCTATCCTAACTGGATGCTTTACTGGTATATTCATGTCTAGACGTAGTATAGTGAGCTGTTGCTAATGCGTACCAAAAAAAAACTACCCAACTAAAATGTGAATAAATAAAGCTAACATAACCTAACTGTAACGTGTTTTCAATAATTAATTTGTTTGGTAGTTTATTTATTTGCCAATGAAGTATCCAGTCAGGATAGTTTTGGCTGTAATTTTAAACATTACAACATACCTGTATTAGTGGCTTCTGTATAATACATAAGTACAGTGTGTAAGGTTTAACCGTTTCTCTGTCCTTGAGATCGCTAGGGTGGAGTGGGCTGCAGTGCAGAGTCAAAACCCAACACTTCAGGAAACATCAATGTTGTGTTTAAAGTGTAAACAGCTCTAATTAAATAAATGATAATACTGTAATAGTTTGATGTAGACATAATCTTTAAATGTGTTGCTCTGCTTCTGCAGACAAAGAGACGATATATGTAAATATTTAGGCTAGTAGTCAAATGCTAGAGCAGGACGAGAGACACCATTAAACCTCACGCACTGTGTCTATTTTTCCTTTAGCCATGTAAATGATTTCGGCCAAAAGATTTTACCGGCGAATGCAGAAACTCATAACGAATACAAAACAAAAAATTAACTTCTCACATCCCAAACAATTAAAATTTTGGGAAAAATTATTCCATCCCCTCTACAGTCACCTAAAACCTTAATTACAAAATCAATGTTTTACCTTGATTTTTTAAAAGTTAAAACTAGCAAAATACTTCATAAAGCATTTAAATGTACTGGTGATGCAACAAAAATTACAATTTTTAAAATAATATCGCCTTTATCAATACATCATGCACCATTTACGCAGAACATGTTTGTTCCTAAAAACCCTAGGATTTTTGAACTTCAAATATATCCAGACCCAATTTATGGTTTAGTATACCTTTATTTCTTGGTAAAATAGTATTCCCCTTCTAACTAGCTGCAAGGCTCTTTTACTTTATAACATGTTTAAATTAAGAACAATTTCTTTTAATTAAATTGAACCTCTATACCGTCGAAAATTTAATGACAGTTTTGCTACAAATAATCAATTTGAAGATTTCAGTTGTTTTTTCTATCTATCAAGCCTTCCATCCTATCTGTGACACATCACCTTTTCATTCAATTATTTTCAAAAATGTATTTTTTTAAAGATACTTGTTTATCCTTGAACTGCATCAACCTTATGTGCAAAACTTCACTGACTTTTTTTGCCTTTTTAAGCAGTTTTAGTAACTCATGAGACACCATTCTTCTACTTCTAATTGTATCTTCTTTAACTCAGATGAAATGTTCGACCACCTCCTTCAGTGTTTCCCTATATCCAGCTTTTTAAATGCTTCAACCTTCTCTTCAATTGATAAAACATTCTCTTTTTTTATTAGTTATAATAGCAATTGTCAACACTACAATACGTTAAAATGGTTAAGGTTTGATGAGGGACCTGAGTGACAAGCACTGTATTTCTGCAGGACAGTTAGTAAATTATCACAAAAACTTCCCCTATGTCTGTTTGTAAGCAGCGGCGGTTTGTCCAAAAGGACTCTGGGGTGCAGCCCTCCCAATTACAAAAATTAATTTTTAATTATTATTCATTTATCTTAAATTAAGTTAAGAAGAGCTTAGAATTATTTAAGTAATGTTAAAACCATAAAATATTTAGCAGTTAACACATGAAATTAGCCGCAAGCTCCGCACGGGGCTCACAGCAGAGAGCCCCAGGCTAGTGCATTGAGTGGGCATGGAATAAGCTGAAACAGCCAAAACCGTGCGGTGACGTCACTCAATGTGCGTGTTACGGGTGGCCTGGGATAGAGTCCCATCGTCTTGCGCATGCACTGGTTAGGAAGCAGCATTGGAGGCTTATTTGTAAAGTTCTCACAAATAAATGTTGGTGCGTTTGACTCAAAGTAAACAAATCAAATTTTGTATTTAATAATAATATGCGTTTATGAAACTACTATTTTAAACTCATTTTAAAGAATAATATTTATGTACTAGATAAGTATTGTTTCCATTTATAGATCCTTTGATGCGCATACACAGTGGCCTAATATACTCTTAAAAGTAAAACAAGATTCACACTACTCATTGAGTACTCGACGCTTTAGCAACCAATAGGCGATCACTTAACTACCCAACCTTACAACATTTCGTAAATCACACCGCAATAGGTCTATTAGTTATAGCAATGTTAATATATTAATCAATAAGTATAACTTAATAAAAGTTGTAGGTGCTTAGAATATAAAACGAGTTGAATGAGTATCAAATTTCAAAATTTTCTTCGCACCTCGTAAATCTGGGGAGACCCCTTGTCATGAGCCCCACCAATGCAATTGGGCAGGAGCCGCTACTGTTTGTAAGGTGTTTGCGAATAACAGTATTTGTGTTGTGCTAAATAATTAATTGTTGTTTATAAACCATTGGTACAGCAAATAACAGATAAACTGATAATAAAAGGGTTTTTAACTGAAACTACTGTATTAATACTGAGGAGGTATAGAGATCTGAAACAAATCTAATGTTAAATTTTTTCCAGTTTATATTCATATCAGTTTTAAACAATACTTTTTCAATTATTACTAGTTTTGTATTTAATGTTTGTAAATTGCCTAATAAAGCATTTTACTTTGTAAAAATAGTTTTTGATTTATATCGTGCCCTTGTTCAGTATAATAAAAATAAATTAGCTAGCACTTTTAGAATTCAAGGCGCAATGCTAAAGCCTATTGTTGTAAGCTAAAGTTAATTTTTTAATGTATGCATGTTTTTAGTCAACTGGATTCAAAACAAATAAAAAAACAATTTCATTCAGACCCAACATAATATTGTCACATATAAATTTATACAATTGTGATGCCCAGTTATGTTGATAAATTGTTTACACAATATTCTCAATTTTCATAAAAATTTAAGAAATGTGAGTTTTTACTATTTTTTTTAAATTTTCATGCCATAACTAGGTTTGCATAAACCAAGACTTAGTATATCTATTAATATAAACACTTTCTGGCAATAGTTTTTACCACCTTCGGGAGGTTTTTTTTTAATCTACATGTTACTTAAAAATATATTCTAAACAAGGATAAAATTGATTTTATTTTTTAAATAATAAAAGTGATTTGTAAGTTATTTTATTAGATTTCCTCTAACTTCACTATAGATTCACCATTTGAGCCTATGTGCAAAAACCTCACATAGGATGCAAACTAACTGTAACAATAGTGACTATTACCAGACTTCAAGTTCAGTGGAAATGGGTTGATATGCTTTACACTTCAATTACTGTGCATCGTTTTATATATATATATATATATATATATATATATATATATATATATTGTAATATTTTTTATAATA
The DNA here is from genome assembly GCA_036971475.1 of Prosapia bicincta. NCBI lineage: Eukaryota > Metazoa > Arthropoda > Insecta > Hemiptera > Cercopidae > Prosapia > Prosapia bicincta. The sequence goes on from JBAIZL010000004.1 coordinate 209,581,521, forward strand.
TGTTTATATTTTTGAATAATTTCTTTATAATAACACAAAATTTAATAATACTAATCTTAAAATAATAAATTGCTGGGCGCCAGTTAGAATTACAAAATAGTTGTAACCCTAACAGTAAAATTTAGATTCCTATTACTTTTATTTTTTATTACTTACCATTTATAGTAATTAATAAAACACTTTCTTATAATTCGATTAATTTTTGTTTAATTTAGTTTTTAAAATCTTATTCTAGTTACAATATTTTTTTTTTCAATACACTTTTTCTATTTCCTAATTTAGTTAAACATCACGAGACTCTTTCTTTCAGGTTATTCGGTGGGTGTTATGACAAATTAAAATTTAGTTTATGCAATTAATGTTGTAATAAATTTTATAAAAGAAACGCCTAGGCCTAAAGCTATTAATTTTGAATTTACAATATAATAATTTACAATCTTTTCCTTAATTTAATTTTACTTATCTGACGTTTAATGTTTTTGTCCAAATTTCTAGCCTTTTAAATTTATTTCTATAAACAAATCTTTCACCACTATTTTTTTTATGCTTGAATTCTTCCTTTAAATACAATTTTGGCCAACTAAGTTTTTTGTTTCCAGTTCCAATGCAAGCTTCTCTAACAATTAATTTTTTTTAATTGAAAATTTCTAGAGCCAAGAATAAAACTTTGTCAATTGTTGAAACATCTGTTATTTAACCCACTGATTATTTGATCTTCATGTCCTTACCTGGACAGTTGAGTTTTATCCTCTATGCAATAATTTTTAGGTTTTGTACAATTCTACATTTGGAAAACATCAGCTGTTTCATAATTATACTAGCTGCCATCTTGATTTTAATATTTTATGATTATTTTTTTAGGTTATGGCTCCATTGTTTACATTTTCTTTTTTTTCATCCATTTTTAATTTACTTCTTTTATATTCTGAATTATTGTTATTTATTACTTTTGTGTTTTTATGTAAAAACATTACAATATATATATATATATATATATATATCGTATATATGTTTTTGTTATGTTTCTAGGTTTTTCAGTATTGCACATATACGGTTTTTTTTTTATTAAAGTACAGTATAAAAGAGTTTTCTTTTCTTGCTTGAGTACAAACCATCTTAAAACAACTAAAAAATTGTAGAACAATGTTTTTTAGTTACAGATATTTTAAATTAATTTATCGAGTAAAAGATGGTTGATAGGTGAGTTAATTATTTTTTATTTCAATAAAACTATGATGTTTTGACAACTAATTTTTCTTTAATATGTCTTGTCGAATGTCTTCCTACTCTAGTTACACAGAAGTGAATAGTTCTTCACCTCCACTTCTGTGTAACTAGAGCAGGAAGACATTTTATTAGATGTTAAAGGCCTGAAAAAGACACCAATTTAGCAGTTGTAACATCATTTTATTGAAATAAAGAATAATTGACTCATATATAAAATGTCCATTTCTTAATAGTAAAACATATGAGTGGATACATATTTCCATTATTTTCATTTAGAATCCAAAAACTTGATTAAAGAATTTTAATTAAAAGTTTCTTTTGAAAACTGTTCAATCCGCCTATATTTAGCAGTAAGTCAAAAACAGTAACAGTTCATGTGTGGGAAATACTGGCTACAGAATAATGTTCTTTGTAGCTGCCTAAGATGCCAACGTCTTTAGTGGAGTTTTAAAACAAAAATATTTTCTGCTTCCAATTAGCTAATCAATCAATAAATTTGACTAGTGTCATTGAAGAGACTAAATGAACTTGTTTATTATTCTTTCCCTTGCACAATATTGTGCAGTCTTTGAATCCACAAAGAGAGCTACTGACTGCCTATCTATGTCAATAAAAGTAGCAGGGATCTTCTTTTTTTTATTATTATTTTTTTAATGTTCTGAAAGGTAATCCTGTATTTTTTAATAACATTAAGTGGAATGGAGCAAAACCAATTGTTCACTGTTGCTTTCCAGATCTAGAAAAAGACTATGTTTGTTTACAAGCGTAGATGTTTAAATTCGATATGATATATGATCTAGCACTGTTAACATCTAGCTGATTTTGTATTTTATTCCAAAAGCACAGCAACCAAGAATTGCTCTCAACATGTTATCAACTGTTACAAGTTGCTGATAACATGATTTTGTATAGTTTTGTATGAATTGTTCAATCAAATCACAAGTTAAAATTATCCTATATTCAAGAACTTCTCAACAATTACAATTATGTTGTTAAATCTTATAGTTTCAAGTAAAATCTTGCATTGAAAATAAAACAATTAGCAGAAAAAATACAACTCTTAGGTAGTTTCTTGACCATAAATCTTCTAAACTTATATAATAAAATTAATGTTTCAGATACTTCCGAAATTAAGTTGATTTAGACAGAGTACCAATTTTATATTATTGTGAAAATGACAAGGGTTAAAGGGCCAAGTTGTCAGATTGCAAATATAATTATATAGGATTAATCTTAGTATTTTAACCCTTTGCCTTCAGATGAGTGTGTTAAGGATTGTCCTCTCAGGCCGGATGGGCCACAACTGCTCACAGCTGTTTTCATGGCAGCTTGATCGTTATACTGGGCTAATTGTCCTGTGCGGTTGGAATGGCCACTTTTGTGACCATGGCATCATGTCTGTTTACTCAGTACACAACTAAACACTCTGCTTTGCCAGGTCGGAGCCTGTTTTCCCTTACCTAGTACAATTGTGAGTCACTTCAGGTTTTATAATTAAAAGGCCAAAAATGAATTTTAATGAATTGTTTTTATTTATTTTACAAGTTAAAATGCATATATGTTTGACTCTTTTGGTTCATTTACAAAACAATATGATATGAATAATGAGAAAAATCATTGGAAAGTCAATAAAAGTTAGAGGTACAAAGATAAGTTTTTCTTTTTTTTTCTCTTAGACAAACTATTTTCTAAAGTTTTTGAGTGATATTTCTGGAAACAAAGTCCTGGCTTACTCTCACAGGTATCATATATTGACTTTGTCTATGAACCTCACTTCACCTCGGCAATTGCACACAACACAGTCCTTTATTTTCTTGCCTTCAAGAGTCTTCAGTACCTGAAGTTTATCATTTAAACGTCCTTCCAGTTCAATGCTGGCTGGCCTGCGTCGTTTGTTGTTATTTTGTTTACCCCCTACTAATTGTTTGACGAGTTGTTTTCTAAAAACTCTTGTCTGACTTTGGCATTTTCTGGTTTGCGCAGAGTAAACAAAATGAAAGAATTTACAATGGTGGTTTCAAATAACCAGAAGAACACCTTCCGCCACCACTTCGATTTGCAGTTAATCCGATAACTGGATTTTTTTTTTTTTCTTTTTCCTGGCGAAAAACCAATTGTGGTTATCATTGCCAACCTCGGATAACTGGAAATATGAACAAATAACAGGTCTGTTAGATCTACGCCTCTCATCGACTCATTATATTTACAAACAGCTGTCGGTTTCGTTACACTGTCAATGAAACAACAATTCTTGTCACTTCGAACTGTTTGTGTAGAATTATTATACAAGGTACTAAGCACAGTAATATCATTTGTATCTTTCCAGTGTATAAGAGAAAACCTATCTTCCTTTCTGTAAGCCTTTATATCTCCCTTTTTCAGTTTTGTTTTGTTGGATTTCTGGGTTTTTACAGCAGGTCTAACTTGGATGGGTAATCCTTTTCTGTTACGCATGATTGTTCTTGTCAAGTGAACCTTCATATCATGTAGAGCAGATGCTAGTTTTACACTGGTGTAGAAGCAATCGGGAACCCTTCTATACTGCCATAAGCTTCTTTCAATTTATCCACCAAATGCAATACTATCCTGCTTGTTACAAGCAAATCTGGCCTAGTCAGGTTTTTTGTTATCTTGCCTAAGGTACTACGCCACAAATATAGCCGGTGTTTGCCTCTGAGATGACAAAAATCTTTATCCCCCAATTAATTTATCTGTATTGTACACTTTAAAATGTACTCTGCCTTTAAAGGTAACTGTAGTTTAATCAATGCTCACCTTGGGTTGTGGGACATAATATTTTCGATATTGTTGATCTAAATACTGCACTACTTTTCGTACTTTCCCTGAGATTGTTAGAGTACCTCTTACAGGACCACTATGATTAGGGTGACTAACATGTAGGTTCCAAAAGATTTCCTTAAATCTCTCTTTAAAAAACATGTCTAATGAATGGCTGGTAGACTACAATGTCGGATGAAAAATGTCTCATTCAATTCTGGTTTTGGGTTTAGTTCCATGTTCATTAATACTCCTAAAAAAGGCCTTTATTTCTGGGACTGATATGTCTGTCCAGGACCTCCAAGTTAATTTTTTTCTGTAATGTGATATTCTTTTGAATTTTTTCTCTGGTATATCTGTTACTTTCATTAACTATTTAATTAATTAAATTGTCTGTAAAAAATAATTGAAAAAATTTAACTGTATTTGAGGCATTTGACCTTGAGGTGGTATAAAGCCATTATTATGTATAAACCTAAACTTGTGAAACCCAATATCATTGTCAGTCCATTTCCTCCAGCCTGCATCATCTATCTCATTTTCCCCTTCACTTTCATTGAAATCATTCTCACTGCAATGTTATATTGCAAATTGGTCTTCCAATTTGTTGTACTTCATTATATGGGCCATCTAAATAATCATCCTGATTACATAAGACTTCTGTTATATTAACGTTCTCACCACTGTTAACATCAATTTTGTCTAATTCACAACAAATTAATTCATCAAATTGTTCTGTGTCCGAATCAATATCGCTATTGTGATCAGAATCGCTATCAGAAATAACCTCTTCAACCAAACGTTCAAGTTCATCAGATTTATCTAAAAAAATATGTCTGTCAGTCATTTTGATATCAAACAATACTAATAAAACATTACTTGCTCACAAACTGACCACATAATCAAAAAATGTATCTATCTATGTGTTGAATAGACTCTGAAATAACGTTTCATAAACACATGTTACGAAAGTATTTAAATAATCAGTGCAGCCAACTGCTGAAAACATAATCTTTAATAGTCCCACTATGAATGGTTCCCACCTATGTTACTATAGTATGTGTATATATATATATATATATATATATATATATATATATATATATATATATATAGTTATTCAAATACAAGAATATTTATTAATTTATATTCTATATAAATTTATTTGAATATAAATTAATCAATAATCTTGTATTTGAATAACCTATGTTGTTTTAGATTATTAAACAAGAAAACATATTTTATATATATATTGTAACATTTTGAAGTAGTATATATATAAAAGGCACTTACAAAATAAGATAAATATATATAAATAAATTCAGTATGTAAAAAAATTACTAAATATACCAGTAACGAAATGTAAACATAACCTAATTTCACTTGTGTAGAAAATGCACATGGCCACATTTTAGATCTAATCACAAGATTTTATATAAAAAGAAAAAAAAACACACAAATCACTATTTATAAGAAAATGTATTAGAAGTAATTGATAGATAACAATTTGAATAGAACAATAGAACGATATAAATACACTTAAAACTTTCAAACGGCAAGCTAGTGAAATGTGCTGAAGTAAACAAGATGGAGAACGAATTTGTGGAGTTGCGTGCGCATTGGCCGGCAAAAGATATTCGTTTTAAATATTTCTCGTGGAGATATAATCTAAAACAGTTTGGGAAATAAGATTTAAATGCAATTGTTTTGCAAAGAAATTTAAGTGCAGTTGTTAAGAAGAAGAAGTGTATCAGAGGCGGTGAACATGATATCCGTAAAGCTGTTACAAGGAATAAACGAGAAAATAGCGGAAATTGACGACTTGGCCATTTTTATTGCTAAAAAGGGAGCGTCAGTTAGTTGGGACAGAACATTTGAACGAGGCAGACGTGTTCAGAATTGGCTGTAGAAATTTTATTTTTTCAACTGGTGCGGAAAGTGCAGTATCGTATTCAAATCATAATTACAGAATAACATTAAGCCAAATCATTGAACTGATCGATTAAGAAGACATTATTCAGGAAATTATTTAATTAGAAACCAAATAACTTGTAAAAATTTTAGCTTGTAAGAATTGTAACTTAGATATTTTTTTGAAAGTGCCAACTCAAATTTTATTATTCAAAATTTAGAAAACCCACCTATTAACCCGAGATAAGGAGAGCTCAAGCTCAAATTAAAGTAATTAAATCAAATTCAATTAATATTAAAATTTATAACTAAACTTCTTGCTGCCATAAACAAATTTTAGACTTAGGCTAATAAAGCTTAATTTTTGTAATTCTTTGTGGATGAAATAAGACTTTGTAATTAGTAAGTGACTTTATAAAAGAAAATAAGGAATGTCATATTAAGATATTAAAATTTTTGTAACAAAAGCAGCATTGAATCTTTATTTCTTTTAATTTATAAATTTCTATTAAGACTTATAAAAGGGAAATTACCAATAATTACAATATATATATATATATACATATATTCACAAATATATTAAAGGGACACCAAAGTGGCCCATCCAATGTCAGAGACCAAACACACAAAAATTGCTCCCAGCTGACTATGAAAGTAGCAACAGCCACAAAAGTGACCTACCCAACCTGAGAAGACAAGGCTTCTTCAATCAACTTAGAGCTGGTACAGAAATCATTTGAGTCACTTAAATGGCCCGTCCAGCGGCAAAGGGTTAGTGGTATTTAAGTTGAAGTAAACAGGTAAATATCACTGAAAGATTAATTATAAACATTTTACTAAGTGTTCAACTCAATGCTGCATAAATTCAATTATTGTGATGAAAATTTGTAAATTGATTTTTTATAAATGAGAGAGAAACAATTTAAAGTAAGATTCTTCATATTTTTTTTTTTTAATTTATAAAAAATCCGTGTATAAAGATTTTTAATTGAAATGTCTTCTTTCATTTTCATTAAAAAATTTTGTTTGGAAATTTTTTCCTATAAATCAACAGATTTAGCATAGCCATGCTTAACACATCCTTGTTATTATTTTAGCAACCTTAATTTTACACTAGAAGAGAGAAGATAACCAAATTGCCAGAGGACCATTCACATAAAATGAGCAGTGTGAGATTTATTTGAATCAAAACCCATGAATAAATTAAAATAAATGCTCTGCACTCTTTTAAACTAAATGATGTATTAAACTAAATACAATTTTAAAATAGTAATCAAACATAGTGATATTTGTAATGTCTTCTCATAGATAAGAACAAGTGAGCTCACCAGGTAGGAGAGTTAAAAGGTTCTTTCTTGAATATGTGAATTTAATAGAAAATGTATTTCCACCCTGTAACATTACCCTGGCACTTACATGAAATATGAGTTTATAACATTCAGCAATGTAACTCACATGCGGAATTACTCAATAATTTAAAGAAGTTAGGGCGAGTGAAAATAGCCAAACTGAAGAGTAGAACTTGAATTTTGTTTAAAGATGAGAGAAAAACATGTCTACACACTGTTAGAAGGCATCTAAGATGGCCGACTGCAGGAACAGTTTCTTTTCCAAAATCACAATGCACAAAGGAAGCTAACACTAATGCATGTTGTAAATCATCTATTTTTTTGGGGCAACAGGTCGAACATAAGAGTATGTTTTGTACAGAAAATTTGAGTTTGTTTCCCATTTGTAGAGCATTTCTACACTTTCTCATGCTTTATTAAAACTTTTTAAAATAAAAAAAAAGATGTATTTTGTTTTCACCTTTACTTCCAAAATATTCCTTTAGATATTTCTAAAAAGTATATCTTGCTTCTATTAGTCACTCCCTATTCCATTTCTGGCAAGTTGGCATTATAATAAATTTATCTATGTAACAAATGTAAATTATAATGTTCTCCAATCTAGCAGAATATTTTTGCTAGTATTATTCTCAACCTAGCCGAGATTTATCGATCTATTATTGTGGTATTGGACAAACTATGACACAATTTACAAAAACAATACAGGGAGGGAAAACAAATAGCTCACAAATTCCAAAAAACAGGATACAAAATAGCATTTAACTAACAACAAACTTCAGAAGCAAACAACACTAATGACAAAGATAAATTTCAAGCACCAGGCATATACAAAGTAAACTGTACAGACTGCAACAACTTCTTCATAGGGCAAACAGGCTGCAGCTTCCAACAAAGATTCAAAGAGCACATACAATCAATCAAACATAACACCGATTCAGCATTTGCCAATCACCTAAATGAAACAGAGCACACATACACAGACTAAACCATAACCTATAAAATTTACAAACATAATAAATGAACAGACCCAATGCAAATTTGATACTATTGAAAAGCTGCCTTTGAAACCATTACAGCCTAACCCAACAACAACTCCTTAGTGAATCCTAGTGAATCTTTAAAAGTTGATCAGAAATGACTAAAGCTACACAATCTATTCTCCTGCTGATAGTTTTATCGAATTTTGGTATTTTCAGAATATGATTGCAAGAATCCTTCCTAAGCATAAGTTTAGTCTTATAAATAGTAGCAGGTGCAATCAACTATCATACTACTGTATAAGCCATGTCAAATAAAGCCATAATTTAAATATTTATCATATTTTGAAGCACCTCCTACCTTTTTCAAAACCTACTGTCTTTTTTTGTTTTTATGACAACTTGACCCTTAAAAATCTCTTCATGTTGAACAACACAATCACAGACTAACATTAGTCTAACAGTCTACTTAAGAATATTAACCCATATCACTGTGTCTCCCAGGTACGAAATTACCAACAATTCCAAAAGTACTTGTTTTTGTTAAAGTACATTCACAAAAAAATTTGAACATTCTTTGGTTCACAAAGAGAACACCTCTGTTGCGTAGCAACTACTTCACTGATTATAAATTTCAAAACCTACTTCTGTTGTAATTTGTTCAGAATTTATGTGTTATTTTAAAGATACTCACTCATTAGATTATTAAGATTAGAAAAAAGGTCTAATTTTTAGTAAAGCCATTATGAGTAGTTAAACTCTGTTGAAATTGTAAGTAAATATAGTTTCAACACAGTAGAGTTAGTTGTAACTAGAATAATTATTCAAAAAAATTAATGGAAAATAGTTATAATTGGTTTAAAATTAAGAACTTTTTTAACATAAAGCTTAAAATTATGGTAAAAAAATTATCTTGAGGAATGAATTTAATGAAATATGAAGTCTGGAAGTATTTTTTTAATGTTATTTTTATAAGTACAATATAAAGTTTATTTACAAAACCAAATATTTAATAATAACAAATACTGTATATAACAAATCTTAAGCAAGTTTATGTACAAGAGTTTAATTAGAAATATCAAATTTACATGCTATTTATTTTTTAAATGATCGACCACAGATAACGTATAGAATAGTTTTTCTTGTATCCTGTTCCAACTTGTTAATTGTACACTTTTTAATTCATCAATATAGTTTACAAGATCAGGTGTCTTAGAAATAAAATCACCATGAGTTTTTAAAAACAACCCAAGGTATGCTTGACCCAATTCAAAGTCTTTATTGCTTTTAAGAATGACATTCACCATTTTCATGAACTGTAACATAAGTTCAACTGACCCCCCACTTTCTAAAGCTATTGAGTTTACTTCAAAGTCTATAGCTGAAGGGCCCATTGATTTTAACTTGTCAATGGCTTTAGTAAAATTATTTGATTTTGATGTTTCAAAAAGAATTTTACCAAACACTGTATAATTTTGCTGAATATTTTGTAAGCTGATTGTTTTAATTCCATCTTCTACATTTATGCCACTGAGATCAAACTGGAGATTTAAAGATGGAAGTGTTGGAATAAAGAAAGGAGCTGCTTTTGGAACTGTAGGTGGTGCTAGAGGTTTGTTTCTTTTCTTAACGATATCAATATCAAGTAGGTTTTGCCATCTTGAATTTGCTGCTAAGGACAGTGTCACTAAATCATCTGCAATTTGGTCAGGCGAAGTATAGTCTGCTATATCATCAATTTCTTCATTTTCTGTGGTAGTTAGCTCTTGAACAATTTCAGTTGATGGTAGTTGGATGACCGGGATTGGACTGTTGTCCAAAATCGGTTTAAGTGAAACATGAGAAAAAAGCATTTTATTTGACCATAGAAATATTCCTAAATAATTAACATGTGTAGTTGCTAGATATTCGCCAGTAGGAGACATGGTCAATGATGTACAAGGAGGGTCAACCTAAAATACAAGTAAATTGTTATTAATAATCAGCTTTAATGTTACAAGGAATAATGAAATTATTAGTGTAAACTGTTCGAAATTAAAAACAAGAATCTAATATATTATTATACGAAAAAATATGATTATATAAGTTACATGTCAAAGTATATTGAGTTTTAAACAATGTTGAAGTTAAAATCTTACTTGAAACCAGTCAACTAATTGGGCTGATGGTATGTCCCAGATTCTTATAGAGCAATCCATAGCTGAGGAAATAAGCCACCGAGAATCTGGACTGAATGCAGCATCTGTTATTTGTCCTGTATGACCTCTAAAGTGTCGTACAATAGTTTTAGTTTCAATGTCTATCAAATTCAGAGAGAAATCATCAAGGGCAGCACAAAGTAATGAATTCTCTTTTTGGTTTTGGAAAAATGTTACAGCCTCATTTACATTCAATGATTTTAGTGGTGGCTTACCTAAAACAGAATTTAACTTATTTTAAATCTAAATGTGTATGTAATTTCGAATTCTTTTCGTATTATATAACTAGATAAAAATCAGTACAAACAAAAAATAAGACTATATTTTAAAAGTACTTAACTAAGTGAATACGTATGGTTTACTTGCTGACGTAGTTAAGTACCTTTTAAATATAGTTTAATCAGTGACTTCTAGATGATTACATCAAGCAACTTCAAAAAGTAAGATCTACATAAAGTAGGGTTTTAAAATTCAATTAGATTAACTAAACCAAGGCAAATATGTTCTTAAATTGTTAAACCTGACTTTTACGAATACCTCTTATGATATAACAATTACAACTTGAAAAATTAGTCAAAATATTAACTAAATATTTGTTTTCAAAATTGAAGCATGAAATTAAGTTTACTTTTACTTCTTTGCACAGGCATCCAACCCCAAGAGCAGCCGATAGCCCATTGTCCACGGTATATTATCTTTCCCAGCCCCCAATGCTTCTTGTTTATGAGAATATCTTGCTATGTTGCCCCTTAGGCTCTCATTAATATGGGGTATGTGCAGTCTAACAAAATGTGCTTTACGCTTTTATATTCTTTTTCACAGAGTGCACAGATTGGAGAATTTGAGAGATTAAATCTAAATAAATATTCCTCTGTCACTAGATGGAGTTAAATTAAATTAAGTTTACTGTAACAAAAAAAAATTTAATTTCCTGGTGTTTTTCAATCTATTTCTTTTTATAAAAGATATTTTTTTCATTTATAATTTGACTTGGAAGTGTTCTAATTATTCTACCAAAAATAAATTTACATATGTATAGGGTGGATGTAATAAGCCACATAAAAACCCTATACGTATAATACTTTAAGAAAAATATATCCCTAACAATTAGTTACAAACACAAAGAAGCTTCATTTTCGTAGCATACAATGTCCACCTAGTTGTATTATAGTGCTTATAATTGGGAAAAATTCACATAACAATTTTGCAAACACATAAAATTGTATAAATCAAATGTTTCTTTATAAAACAGAGTATTATGTTAGAATAGGTTTGGTTAAAAAGTAAAACTAAATTCATTTTACTGATCATATACATCCTATTACAAATATCTAAAAACAAGGAAAATGAAAGTCATTTGTTTAACTTGGGAATCTGATTTTGTAACACTTATTTTTATAATCAAACTTATATATAGTACATAGAATGTAAGAAGCTCTAAATTGTAGAAAGCCAGGAATAATGAGGTCAGCTTATATTTGGATGTTTTTGTTATTCATACCAAATTTATCCTAACTAATCCTATGTTACTATTTGTAATATACCTATACTGTAAAACAGATTTTATTTTATTATAACGATAGAAGTTGTATCTGTAAATTCAAGTTAAATTCTTTCTTTTAAAAAAATTCTTAACGCTATTTCTTATTTGCGACACTTATAATTTCTAGTTATAAAATGTGTTTATAAAATATATATTTTTTTTTAGAAGTGGTGCCTTTTATTGTATAACTTACTATTACGTTAAACCAATCCTTGTCAACTATTACCAGTCTTATTCAAAGGAAAAATTATACATGTTATAAATAGGTAATTATTCTGAAAGTTACTTACCTGTCATTTTAAAATACCAAAACCGAATAAATCCATCACTTCCACCAGTAATAGTTACTTGGTTTAATGCATCAACTTGAACACCTCTAACTGCTCCTTTATGAGCTGTAGGTACCCCATAACTGCATCTATGAATCCCAGATTGAATATTAAATCGTTCTACATTTCCAGTACTGTACCCTATAACAACAAAATTACCACAGTTTGTCAAGCAAACGCTTGTTGCTGTAAATTGAGGAAGGAGGTTGCTCTTCTGTCCACTTAATGTTTTCGGGTAAAATCTCAATTCTCCCATTTTCTGTTTATCAAAAGACCATGTAGTAACATCAGGCAAACCAAGGTGTATAGCAGCAATATTATTCCATTCTTTTTCACGTGTTGTTTCTGATGCAAATTGGGTTATAGGTGGCATTTGTAGACTGACAGCTTCTATTTTTCCTTTCTTCTTGGCTAGCTTTCTATTATATGACGCACGACCTAGGCTTTTATTTGCTGTTTCTGAAAGTGTATTAAAAATTCTAAGAGAAGAATCACCTCCTGCAGTAAGAATATTTTTGCCATTATTCCCATGAAATTTTATATAGGAAGGAGGAGCGGAATGACCTTCACGAAGCCTAAGAAGTCTAGCTCCACCATCAGGCATGTCAAAAATCCACAATTTTAATGAATTATCTGGTGAAGAAGTGACCATCAATGGCTCATTTGGCAAACAACACATGCCTGTTACTGCTCCTTCATGACATGATAACAATTGAGATGCAACTTTTCTTTCTTCTAAATTCCAAAATACTACATGTCCCACAAGAGTTCCAGTTGCCATTATGGGATTACCATCTGTTCGAAAAGATATAGTTGTTACAGGTCCCCAGTCTTGAATAAATTCCACAATAGTTTCATTAAATTTTAGGTTATGTAAAATGATTTTACCATTTGTAAGACCAACAGCTATAACATCAATAGCAGGTGCTTGTTCCAAAACACTAATTGTAGAATTCCAGCCCTCAAAGCAGTAAATTAATTTAGAAGATTTTATATTCCAAAGCTGCATTTGACCTTGCTCACTTCCAAATAATATCTTATTAATATACGTACTCGGGTGGCAAATAGTCGTAATATTGAAAGTAGTGTTGTCAAAAGTTAACTGCAACAAAATCTCTTCAGATTTAATGTCCCACACTTTAAAATTACTGTCTTCATCAACAGACAACAAATGAGGGCCAAATGGCAATAGTAAATGAATTGGTCTATCATGACCAATATAAGAATGTTTCAGTTCTGTTCCTCTCCTCCATGCATAAGCATTATTATTACAGGCAGTGTAAACATGAAAGGTATCCCCTGCAAGGCAGGTTATCTCATCTGAGTGTAAAGCACTTACAGCTAACAAAGAAAAATGTGAAACACCATAGGAATGAAATGACTTTCCAACACTTGTAGCAATTATATTTTCTTTCCTATTACGAATATAACGAGAAACTAGTGGTATATGATTACTGACATATCCTAATGCTCTATTAGGCAAAAAAATTTTACTTGAATTCGACATCTTGTTAATTTTTGAAGTATTTGTTACATAACCTCTAAACTACATGAAATTAAAAATTACGGAATATACTATAATTTTAAAAATTCGAGATTATCAAATGATTTCTTGAAACCTTATTTATGTAAATAAAAAAATGAACTCGCTGAAAAAACTAAATTAAAGTAACAACTAATTCACTATAACTCACGTGGTAACAACATAACCATAAAATTAATTGTACACAATAAATAAATGTAAGCTCATTCAATTTGGTGTCACAGATTAGACAATAAACAACACATGTATCAATAACTAGTATAAGGAATGAAAATTATTATAAACTTTATAAAGAGTGTAACAAAAATGTTTATTTTATAAAAAAACATTGTTCAGTGTTGTAACAAAATTTTATTTTAAAAGTAATTCATTGTGGATTTATAATGAAGACGTTACATGTTGCTACTATTTCGTAAAATAGAAACACAACTTAGTATAAATGTTTTACATTTCTATATATTAATATATAGTTTGTATTCAATACAAATATGAATACACTACAAGATATTTTATCAATAACCATAAATAAAAATACTATTGGTTTGTATGTAGATTTTATATACTTCTTTTCAAATCAAATCTAAAGTTGGATTTGCAATGAAATAGGTAAAATAAATATACTGTACATAAATTAATATTGAATCTTTGTAAATTAAGAACATGAAAATTAATGTTTAAAGAGTCGTGAAAAAATATAACATTTTAGAAATATTTATTTTACAAAGTTCTAACTAATAATTTTCTTTTTATTGCTCTTAAAATATATATATATATATATATATATATGTATATATATTATAAGTAAATATCAATTTTTTCACATTATATAAAATGGTAGAAAAATAACATTTTATTGTTTTATTAATTTTATTTTAAATAAAACCAAATTTTGACATTTGTTTGCAATACTGAACTTTATTTGTAAACAAAATAACAATTTTTTTCAAAACATACTTAAACAATATATTAAGGTAAAAATAAAATCACGCGTAATTACCAACAATATTATCAAATTTATATACCTCTACACCGCCATATATATAAAATTATACATAGAATATATTGTTACTACTAATTTTAATAAGGTTCACAAATAAAGTTTATTTCTTGTATTATTGATGTTTGAATTTTACCAATAACAACTGATTTACTGGTTTGAGAATTGTAATCTATTCAGTGTTTTCATGGGGTAAATAGTTGAATTTGTGTTTTTCCTTTTGTGTGTAAATAAAAAAATTCATTTTTCTATAATACTTTCAATTGGTTCAGGATTTTAAAATTCATAGAAAATTATTATTGTTAGCAGTCTATTAATTATGTCTCTTTATGTCGTTTATTAATTATGTCTCTTCTACAAGAAGAAATACCATTACAAAAAATTAATAATCAAGGAAAGAAAAAATCAAAACAACTAATATATCCAAGTGAGTAAAATGTGGAGTATCTAACTGTTCTAAGCTTTAAAAAATAAGTTTATAAATAACATTATGGGCAGTGGGAAATAAAACTCCATTCTGAAACCAAAAACACTGACATTATTGAAAAATGTAGAACTAACCTCACAAAACAAATGCACCAAGAAACATTAAACACATGGTTACCTGTTTCTTATAGCTAAAGATAAATATAACATCTAGTGTGAATTGTTTTCATTCATATTGGGCACTGACATAGAAATATTTTAAAACTTGTAAATGAAAAGAAACTTCTTTGATTATGACAATATTAAGGGAACTTAATGAACTACAAAATTCAAGAATATTAAGGGGTTCCTTGTTTAATAATTGTGATAAATTAACGTCAAATTAGCTCATTCTCAAACATTGTTAGGTAAAACTAGACAAAGGTTGTGCCAACTACAATATACGATTTGTTAATGGATTCAAGAATTGTAAAGATGAAAGGTAGCAAAGAGAAAAAGACAAAAGTAATTCCTAATAAAGTTTGTTATTCTGTCCATTCTATCATCAAAAATCGTTTCGCTTAGCCACGTAAACAGCTTTGGCCAAAAAATTTTACCGACCATGCAAACACTCAATGTTTTACCTTCAATTTTTGAGGTTGAAACTAGTCAAAATACCTCGAAAAGTATTCAAACTTACTGGTAACACAACAAAAATTACAGATTTTGAAATATCACCTTTAAAAACACACCAGGCACCATTTACGATCAACACGTTTCGGTATTTGGTATTATACTGTCTACATACTTACAGGGAGTGTAGGACATTATTGCACTATTTTGTACAACATTACAATACACATATATAAAAACATAACTATATAGTGTCTAGTTAGGTCGATTTGGTTGTAATTTTATACAACATTACTATTTACCTATATTAAAATATACTCATGAGCTATCTAGTTAGGATATATTTGGTGTAATTTTATACAACATTACTATATACCTATATTAAAATATACCTACCTATGAAGTTTCCGGTTAAGATAGATTTGGTTGCAAGAAATGCAAAGGTTATTTTTAAGTATTTCCTTTGTTTTATTTTTTCTTATCTATACCCCAGTTCCATATATGTTTAGTATTACTGAGATGCAGATCATTTTTTATAATGCGGTTATTTTACACAATTAAGATGAATCAATAAGCTTATGAAAAACAAAAAATCAAAGATGTTTTGGCCTAAAACCAAGTAAGATAGGTATAACGAGATTGTAAAACCATAAAAACTGTGAGTGAGTAAATGGTTGAGTAAACTCAAATGTAAATACTTTTGACGAAAACAAAATTAATGCATATTCAGTGATAACTTGAACATAATGATAGTGACCCAGAAATTCCTTTTTCAGTCATTATAGTTTATAATAATTCTAATAAATAAAGTGTTAGAATACTAATAGAATTGTTAACGTTAGGACTCTGTTAACGTTTGTGTTACCATTATACACTTAGGTACATCATGTATCAATACTTATCAATCTTTATAATACTTGATAAAATGGGGATCAATATCGATTTTTTTTATTTTCACAAATGTTACTCAAGCAAGGGTTCTAAACCAGAAACAGTCAATTTCAATTAGACAAAAGAAAAATACTGCTCTATTTATATAACCATAATCTGTTATATATATATATATATATATATATATATATATATATATATAAATTCTTATATTCCTATATATATAATTCTTTTATATATATATAAAGAAAGACCAATGGATTTGTTTATTATAAATAAAGGTTAAACTGTGACATCAATATCAATAAACATTCCTTACTTCACAAACATTTCTTTTGCGAAGCTCTAAATGTTGTGTTCGTTGCCTAGAATAGGCATGTCTTATCTTGGATAAATATCCAGTGTATAAAATTGTAATAGTATTGAGATAAGTATCTCAGTACTATTGAAAGTAAGGGTTATTCCATGTCAAATCAACTCAGTAATTTTACCTTACCATTCTAGATTGTAATTAAATTTGTTATACTAGTACAGTAGAACCTCGATAAGTCGGATCTACAGATAAGTAGAAAAAAAAAACAATAAATAGGAGACACTGATAAAGATCGCCACATGGCGATCAAAAACATTCTGTCTCAGTAAGTTTCACAAATTTACAAAATTTAAAGTTCGGATAGTCAAACTATTGTTAAAAGGATTAATAAATAGGAAATAAAATAAAATAAGTACAGTACATACATAAAAAGTCTAACACAACAATATTGGATAAATATCCAGTGTATAAAATTGTAATAGTATTGAGATAAGTATTTCAGTACTATTGAAAGTAAGAGTTATTCCATGTCAAATCAACTCATTAATTTTACCTTACCATTCTAGATTGTAATTAAATTTGTTATACTAGTACAGTAGAACCTTGATAAGTCGGATCTACAGATAAGTAGAAAAAAAACAATAAATAGGAGACACTGATAAAGATCGCCACATGGCGATCAAAAACATTCTGTCTCAGTAAGTTTTCACAAATTTACAAAATTTAAAGTTCGGATAGTCAAACTATTGTTAAAAGGATTAATAAATAGGAAATAAAATAAAATAAGTACAGTACACACATAAAAAGTCTAACACAACAATAAAATCGTCTAAGACCTACAGATAAACAATATAATGAACTTAATGTTTTGTGCTTTCTATGCTGAAAAGACTATAGCATAGATAGAGCCTACAAAATTAAACAGCCAAAATTGACAGATTCGTTTGCTGAGAAATAAATTTCACTAGGGTTAACCAATATTTTTGTTCGTATACTGTGCATAATTCTTTTTGTTGAATAAATACAAAAGAATTTTTCTCCAAGAACAGTGTCTTATTTTAATTTTCCCTTAATGTCCATATAACCCAGATGGGCTACAGTCCCAGTTAGTCCGAATGGTAATTATTAAGATTATCAGCGACTACCACTCTGATCTGCAAAATCTTTTTTTCCTAATTAATTTGACCTTGTTGAACACGAATCTGAAGTTTTTTACTGCAAAACACATTTACATTAAAAAAAAAACATAACCTGACTCGACCTGACTTTAGTGCTTACTAACGCTCCGATCGACGAAATTTTTTTTCCTGATAGATTTGACCTTGCTGAATACGAATCTGAAGTTATTTTTAACGGCAAATACATATTAATCTAAATAAAAATAAGGTGAGGTCAGGTTAGGTTAGGTTATTTCTTTTATGTAAATATTATGTGTTTGCAGTAAAAAACTTCATATTCGTGTTCAGCAAGATCGAATTTATGAGGAAAAGAAATTTCGCCGATCAGATCAGTAGTCGCTGATCTTAATAAATACCGTCTGAATTATCAAGGTTCTACTTAGTACATTCCATATATACTACAAAAAATACCAAATTACAACTTGATATCTTCACCGCTTTCATAATAACCACTTATTAAAGTTTTCCATAAAGCCTAATATCTACCGGTTTGTTAAACTTGAAACTGCTCTAGCATCTCTCAGAATCAAAATAGCAAGATTAGAGAAGTGCCTTTGTGTGAATTAGTCAAAAATTGTAGCTAGGTGAAATTTTAGATTAATATACACATGAACTATGAGAAAAAAATTTAATGCATTATAAGAGATTATATAATTCACTGCTAAAAGTGCTATTAAGATAAGGAAAAAATGAAGTTCAAATAATTAGTTTATAAATACATAAAAAAAGACATTTGTGAGGGCTAACTTGAAGTGTTTTTTTCTACTCTCCTTAGAAGATTACACTAAAGTCAAAGGCTTTGGTGGTTTTTTGTTGCTCTTTCAGTAAAAATTTATAAGTTTCACCAGTTAGAATTACTGGATTATCTTTGCATAGAACATATGTCACAGGAAGCCAAATAATATGTTGTCTTCGAGGAAGAGAAAAATTAGTTGATGAACCGGCTGGGTTTGAAAATGAAACCTGTACAATATTATTGACTTTTTCAAGCACATATTCCAGACCTCAGAAGTCATAGACGGTATTTTTGTACCCAATAAGTTCTGCTAAACTTTATCGAACCTGAATCATTGTAACATTGTCGACTTTAAACTCATTTCGATTCTGAAACTATTTTTATTTTCATTTTACTAATTTGTCACACAAATATTTTTCCCTCTCGTACAACTTTTCCTCTGATTGTTGGATTATACCACCGTCGTTAGATTGAAGGTGCTGTTCAACACCAAAAACTATATGTTGTTACAAAGCAGTTTTTATATTAATAAGTTATGAAATATTATCAAATTGGGGTGGAACTGTATTTTTATAGAAATCACAATCTCAGATCCCTGGAATTCTCAAGAAAGATTAAGAAAACAACATTTGTAACAAAAAGTCAGAAGAACAAAATTCTATTAATAAATGACTGATTTAAAATATTTTTTGGTTACTTTTGATTCTGGTGAAGAAGAAATTTAAATGTTTGCTTTGATACACAATCTGTTATATGTTTGAGCAATATTTTTGAATTTATCTTCATTCATTGACTTTATCAGCTGTTGGATAAAATACATTTTAATATAGTCCATATTGTTAGTAATTTTTGTCATGTGTACTATTTTTCAGTATTTGAATTTATATACATTTTTTAGATTTTAAAGGGGATTTCAAGGGAAAATCAAAAAATTTAAAGAAATGTATTAAATCTAACAATAGGTTTTTTTGTCTACAACTGGTTGAAATAAGATAAATTAAGTTAGGAAGAATGTATTTTTACCAAAATTTGTTAGTATGATATCAACATGATTATAATGATGATATCCAAAAAAGTTTTTATTATAAGGGGTTGAAATCTAAAAGTTTGTTCTCAATGGTAAACTGTCAATTAAAAACTTCATATAAGTATCTTTAAATAATTGTAAGAAAATTGTAAACAAAAACTATCAGAAAATTGGTTGTAAGCAACCATTTTTCTTGAATTTTGTAGTCAATTACGTTCGGTTAATCTTATTAATCACTTAAACAATAGTTTATGACTATCCGAACTTTGAATTTAAAAAATTTGTTAAAACTTACTGAGACAGAACGTTTTTGATCGCTATGTGCCGATCTTCATCATAAGGCAGAAGACACTGATGAAGATCCGCACATAGCGATCGAAAACATTCTGTCTCAGAAAGTTTTAACAAATTTACTAAATTCAAAGTTCGGATAGTCATAAACTATTGTTTAAGTGATTAATTTATTTTTGTCATGTGACAATTTCCAATATATCAATCCTGTAGTGTGAAACAGTACCACATGGCTAACATAATACTAATACTCTAGATTTCCCTTCCGATTTCCTCAACCGATTATCGATCTCCATTTTTAAGAATCAAATCAAAGTATCATCTTTGCACTGATTCTAAAGAAGGGATGAATAAAAAATACATTGAAGGAACTGACGAATGACTTGTGGGGCATTTTTAACAATATAATGGTGGAAATTCGTTTTAAGCTTGTCAACTCATCATTTAAAGGGAATAAAGTATAGTAGTAAATCTGCAAAAGATATTTTCAATAAATTTTCATTATTGTCTGGGGATATTTTTTAACATTACTTCAAAGTTTTTTTAGTTTTTAAACGAATCCAGAATGAGTCTTTGGAATCCTTTCTTTCTGTTGATAAGAACTGTTGATTATTTGGTGCAATAAACTCTAAACATCCTATATACAATTTGGTTTTTGCTATTTAGTAGATATTTTCTGAGAATAGTTATAATTTTTAAAATCCATATTTTCAATGTAGACATCCCAAGGGATTGGTTATAATAAAGGAGAAGTAAATGTAAAAGCTGCCAAAGTGGGAAGAAATAGTTTTTATTTTATATTTTTCCACTGATCATTAAAAAATAAACATTCTCAATATATAAAAAAATGAAATGTTTTCTCTCTCTCAGAATAATATCTTTAACTTGCTTGTACAGTTGTTATTCATAGTTTAAGTATTTTCATTTCTTCTGCTTGTTTTTATCCCTGTTGTGATTGTTTTCTAGTGCCAGGATCTGGAATAGGTTTAGATGTCTTGAACAATGCATCTTTTTCATCGCTGGAGAATAGAGTTTGTAGAAACACCCTCAACGCAATCGCAGATATGGGTTTCACCAAGATGACAGAGATTCAAGTTAAAGCTATACCTCCATTGTTAGAAGGTCGTGACTTGGTTGGGTCAGCCATAACTGGATCAGGAAAAACTTTAGCTTTTCTTATACCTGCCATAGAACTTATAAACAAACTCAAATTTATGCCCAAGAATGGTAATTAACAGTCAATTGCTGAGTACTAAATGTGTATGTTTTTCTAGCTTACAGTTTCCATTTTTTTGTTTCTTTTTTCCAAATGGTTTTCAACTATAAGATAACTAATTACAAATACTACAGATAACTCGTACAATTACTACATTAATATTCATCGTATAAATTATATATAGAAAGTTATCGCAAGTGGTCTATTGTTTTTATTGTAAATTATAAACAATTAGTCCCCCTGTCGTGGTTTCTCCTGCAACATTTCAACTATGCTCCTTTCTTGCCGTTATCTTCAATATGTATGTGCAAAAATTATGCATTTCCTTCAGTATTTGGTATCAAACTATCTTGTAAATGTCAGCTTTGGCCTTGAATTTTAAATTTTAGCTTGAAATTGTTTTCAAAAACCTGTTTACCATTAAAGAATATATGTCATTTGATAGAATTACTATTATAAACTCACAAACAGAAAGATTATTTTTTTTTAATATTTCAGCACTAATTATGATATTATGCACCTCACTAACTTATTATTAACTTAGTTTTAGTTTATATATATATATATATATATATATATATATATATATATATATATATATATATATATATACAGTTGAACCTCTATATAACGAACCTCCAGATAACGAAATCCTCTATATAACGAATTTTTACCTGGTCCCATGACATTTTAGAAGTTAAACTGCTCTATGTAATGAATTTCGGACCTCTCAATAACAAAGTTTTTTCGTCACTTCAGCCGAAGAAATGTAGTGTTGTATAGGCAGCTCACAATGTCATTTCCAGGAAATTGTATATTTTCAGCAGGAAGGTCAACAAAACCAAGAATGGTAGGCGAAACACATGTCGGCAATTGAGTCCATATTATAGTTCGGTTCATTTAAGAATGCAGTGACTCATCGGTTAGGAATTCTAAGAACTCAGCATTTATAGATAGGCCTACTATACAGGCCTACAGTACATTCCCATCCTCCCACTATTTTCTTTTATCACTCATTTCAATGTTGCAGTATCATTAGGACACTGTGGTTTTAACGCAATTAACGGTTGGAAAAGGAAAATTGCACTTTTCATCGACAACTGCCCTGCACATCCGCATGACATCAATTCCAAACTGAAGAGTGTCAATGTGTTTTTCTTTCCACCAAATGTTACATCGATACTTCAACCACTCGATCAGGGAGTAATAAAAAATTTAAAGCTACACTACAGAAAAAGAATTTTAAAAAAGATTTTCACTATAAGTTTTTATAAGCATTAGATAACTTATCATAATAGCCTATATAGAATAGACCCTATGAAAAATATTGAATATGGATATCTAATACCTACAATGAAGAATCGTTCTGAAAATATCAATAAAACATTTTTAACAACTTGAATTTCAAATAAATTGAGACATTATAAAACATTATCCTATATTAACATTGCCCTATTACACTAACTACGCTCGCGATATTATACTGTATCCCTTTTATTACCGTACGTACGTAGTGCGGTATGCGTAATGCGATAAGATCAGTAAGATTGGGTGGGAGCATTCTTGAAAACACAACCTCTCAATAACGAATACCTCTCTACAACGAATTTTTTCTGAGGATAATCGGCTTCGTTATACAGAGGTTCATGAAGTCAGTGCAACGGAAAAATAATGGACAACGTAAAACATCAAAATATATATATATTTTTAGGTTAGTTTTGGTTGGTAAAGATTATTTAGATTCTTTGGACTAGGAGACTGACAGACTTACCTTGGTAAGAGTCCACTCTGTAGTCTTGAAATAGAAACCTGAGTTATTTCACATCTTTACATTTAGAAAAGTATAATTAATCAGAAGATGCATATTAAACTGTGTACAGCATATGCACATGTGTGACCTGCAAGAAAACTATTGTACAAATATATAGTCAAAATGTAGTATGGTCAATACAGACATTAAAAAACAAAGCTTGTTTTGTATAAAAACAAAGCATTGTTTTCTAAGGACCAGTGTGCATATATTTTTAACAGTTTTTAATGAACTTTTTTTCAATAGAGCTATGTTGTGGTCAATAGGTTGTTAATCAAATTCTTGTTGAAAATTTATAAAAAAATGTTTTTTCAAGCAAAATAATTTTTCTTCCACTGTGCCTTGTATTCTTGGTAATATTGTTTATGGTTTTCCAAATTATTGATTTTCCTTATATTTTTGTTCAACCTTCTCTACTCCATTGCCGAGTATAAAACAATAATGAGGATATGGGTTTTAACTCTAACCGCCAGAGCAACACCCTTGATGCGTACTCATAATATTTTTTGTATCTTCCTTTTTTTGTTGTAAATAATACAAATTAGGAAACATATAAAACAGTTGTTATATTTTATAGATGGGGTGAATATCATGTATAGAAAAGTCATTAAAAGGATGTTTATATTGAGGTTACACAAGTGATATTTATTACTGAAAGATGTTGATGTCGTAGCAGGTTCGTTTCTTATATGAAATTCCAAGGAACTCATAACATAAAAATATTCTTCTGTTCATTTTTAGTATTTCATTGTAGAGAGTTATACAAAGTTTTATATCCCAATAAAAGATTTGCAAATTAGTTTTTTTAAGAAACAGCTTTTAGTTGGGTTAATATTTAAGCCCTAAGGCAAATATAACAAAACTATAGATTTAAGTTATTGCTTTTACCCAGATCTTCTGTAGTACCTTTTGTGCTGTTTCAGGCTACTTTTTTTTAGAATTTTTACATAAAGATATTTGAAGTTAAAGAGATCAGATGGAGTAACATTAGGGTCATGTAACAAGAACTAGATTTTGTTAGTAAACAAAAAAATGTTGTAATTAATATACACTTTACTTAATAGAAACAAAGTTAGTAAAATTGTTAACTACTATGCTTAATTCTTTCCAAATCACTAATGACAATACAATCTATAGAGCTAAATAATTTATTGTTTTGAATATTTTAAAATATATTATTATTTTTGCTGACATATTTATTATTGTGTCAGCTTTGAAACAATTTTAAAGTAATATAAAACCTACTTACAAGTATTTTTATTCTACCTAATTCATAAATTTGTTTTTTTATATATATCTTTTAATTTAAACTTCTTAATATTACTATTTACATTAACAGGTGTTGGATGTATAGTTATTTCCCCAACAAGAGAATTATCTATACAGACATTTGGAGTTCTCAAAGAATTAATGGCACACCATAGCCATACATTTGACCTTGTAATAGGAGGAGCCGACCGTGAGTCTGAAGCTCAAAAATTATCTAAAGGTATGTAAATTTATGAATATTGAAAAACCTTGATATCAATTTTTTTTGTAATTATGTAACAGATACAGAATTTTAAATCATTTAAATTGTATTAGTTGTAAGATATAATTTTTTAATAGCATTGTAAAATAGTTAAGTGTTTAGGAAAATTGTTAAAAATGTAATAAAATAAAAGTTAAAGTTTTTGTTATTCTCAGACTCCCCTCAGAAGTCATACAGGATGACATCTTTATTCCTTAATTAAAGTAATATTGTGATTTGGCCTTGATCTTCCCATATATTTTATTTTAGTACAATTGTTTTTATCATAAAGAGAAATATTAAATTCACTGAATTCAGAATTATTTTGATTGTGATGGACTATGCAGATCACTAATTTTAATCCTCAACAGGTTAACCCCCCTTTAAAAAATTAAGGTCAATTTATAGCTATATAAAATTTAGAAATTTTTATGAAACCATTGTAGCAGACAATAAAAAAGTTTTCTAAAATATTGGACATAACAATTTTATTATTGAAAAACTTGTTCCAATCAATTGATATTTTATAAGAATATTTTATTGTATGTGTTATAGGTATTAATATAATAGTAGCAACACCAGGTAGACTTCTAGACCATCTGCAAAACACACACTTCTTCTACAAAAATCTTAAATGCCTTATTATCGATGAAGCTGATAAGATTCTCGAGTTGGGCTTCGAACAGCATATGAATAAAATCATTAATCTATTGCCAAGTCAGTATATACTTAAGAGGAATTAAGGAGGAGTGTTGAAGTTTGTTAATAAACTTCAAATGTTAAAATTATGTAACATCTTTCTTGCTTATAACAGTATAATATAATTACTTTCTTCTAAATATTTTGGGTTTAATTTTTTTTAATATAATTAATGTCTGTGCTTGTGGTTTTGAAATTGTCTATAAACAAAACTCTTAATAATTGTTTACCACTTAATCATGGGTGCCTAGAAATCAAAATGTTTTCCATATTTAAACTCGAAACAAAGGTAAAACCCTGCTTATGCAAAATAGTTTCTTTCAATCTTTTATTTTAAGAACAGATTGGGAATTTTATTAAAAAAATTCCAAAATATCAGGTATCAATGATAATCCAAAAATTTCTTTAAGTCATTATTTTAAATATGCCATGGATGCGACTCAAAAGTAAACCAGGCTAACATGTGAGTAATTTTGTCTAAAATATTACTAAACTATCAATTTAGAAATTGTTTGGTAATTATATTTTAGTTAATATCGTTATTTTCATACTTGTTTTTCGAAATTAACTGGTGTTATGCCAATACTGGTTAACAACCAATAAAGCTGTGGTTGTTTGAAAACTTTCTAAGCTAAACATGGAAGGTCGTTGAATTTTTGAAAACTTTCTGAGCTAAACATCACATGGAATAGGTAGTTTTTATAGTTAAACACTTTTTATTCCATAGCAAAATGTTTATTTTTTTTAATTTGAATTTTATGTTATAATAAGGTCTGGGAAGTTATATATTCAGTGTGAAGTCTATCACTCTTTCTAGACTAAATACAGTAAACTAATTGTAATTGGATGTTATGGATAAAGCTCTTCATCTGTTAACAAATAAACACTCACTTCTTATTTTGTAATTTGCAGAGAGTAGTTAAAAGTACAATACACATTTTATACCTTAAATAAACTGTAAAAGTTCATTATGACTTGAGTTTCGTGCATTTAAGTTCAAATACATTTTTTGAACACTTGTAGTGGTTGGCATTTGATGTTATTACAGTTTTTTTTTCAAATATTAATTCTTTAATTAAATTTAATGAATTAATTTTAGTTTTATATAGGGGAAATACTTTTCCCAAAAGGAGGTCAAATATAGTTAGTTATTTCCTCTCATTTGGCTTAAAATATGTGATAACATATGATTTTGTAAAACAGCTGATTTTATATTAAAGATTATGTAGTAGAGAACAGCTGCTTTAAAACATGGGTTATGTAATTATTCAATAAAAAGTAACTAAAATTTAAAAAAATTTTTGTTCACCTAAGTAGGAATTGACTTCAAACAATTTTTTTAAAATACTATTTGTTTATACCTGTTTTTTCTTCACTTAACATGTTGTTATATGACATGTTTCTTAACAAACATGTTTACTTCATTAAATATCAAAATCTTGTTGCTGTCCATGAGGAGCTGGTTGTTAATTACTTATTACACTTTGATATTACTTGCGACCAGACTTTGTGTTAACTAAAGGTTGTTAAATTGTTAACTTACACTTGGAGGAAACTTTAACAATTTAACAACCTTTAGTTAACACAAGGTCTGGTTGCAAGTTATATCAAAGTGTAACATGTTTACTTCTTTATGAATTTCATTTGATTTTTAACATTTCACAAGCAAAGAGCATTCTAATACATTTTTAAATATGATCCAAAATCTATATTTCGTGAGGTTTTAATAAAGAGCAATTGTTTTTAAGGGATTAAGATTCTTTAATCAAATAACACTCCCTAACATTACCACAAATTTTTCTCGCTGTATACTGTTTTCTACATTTTTGTTTTCTAGGCCAAGCCTAGTAAATGTGGTTTGTCTACACATTTTTTAAACCTAATTTCTTTGTAAGTTTTGCATTTCTTGGGTTAAAAAAAACCATTACATAGCGAAATTAAAGCCTTTGAATCTATATTTAATTTTTAACCTAACATTTAGTTGAAGAACATTATTATATTTCTCACAAATTATTATTCAGAATACTTTTTATTTTGATGTGTTTTTTTACAGAAAATCGACAAACTATTCTATTCAGTGCTACTGCACCATCTAAAATGAAAGCTCTTACAAGACTTGCCTTTAAGCAGGAACCTGTGTTTGTACGTGTAAATGGTACCAAAGACATAGCTACTGTGGAAGGATTAGAACAAGGTAATCATTGTTTGTCATTCTTTAAATATGTTCAAATTTATTAATATGACTCTTAATAAGTTGTAACTTATATTCAATATATTTTATTATTCAGTCTAAATGTACTACACAGTAGAACCCTATTATAACAGATACTATTAAAAACTGATCGTAAATTATAACATATTGCGTTTTGATGATAAATTATGTCATGTAAATATGTGCAATGCAAACAAAATTATATTTTTGTAAATAACCCCTGAAAGTTATTATCACCAATTTATTTCTATTATAATGATTTGCAGGTTATGTAGTGTGTCCTTCTGAAAAACGATTTTTGATACTGTTTACGTTCCTTAAAAAGAATCGCAAGAAAAAAGTAATGGTTTTTTTTAGCTCATGTATGTCTGTGAAGTACCACCATGATCTGCTCAACCGTATTGGCCTGCCTGTCATGTGTATTCATGTAAGTCATACCTTGCACTCTCAATGGATTTTCCTCATACATCTTACTTTTACTTTCTTAATTAGTTGTGGCAACTATAAATAATACGTAACTAAGTGAACACTTAAGAGCTTACTTGCTGACATGTTTCTAAACAAAGCTAAGCCTCTACTTGTAAGTACTGTGAATAGAGGCTTAGCTTTGTAAAAAGAACGATTGTTTGGAAACACAACCAGCAAGTAAGCTATTAAGTATTCACTTAGGTACGTACTATTTAGTTATAGATTAATCAGTGAATTCAAGATGATTATAACAAGCAAATATAAGATTTTACTGAATATTAATTATTTTATAAAAATTTGTTAAGATAAAGACAAAAATGTCAATATGTGGACAGATTCTTAAATTTTTTTAAAAAAGGTGGTAAATTTTTGCATGGAGTTTTTCCAGAAACATTTTGCAATTATTGATATTTTGTCTTCATTAGAAATCTCAAGGTCATGGAGCATTTGCCACAATGGACATGCAAAATGGGATCGTAACATTGTAGAAATATTTTAAATTACATTCTAGTAACATCATTATACAACTCAGTTTTAAAATAGGTAAATTATATGTAGCAGTGCCCCTGTATACTTTGGTGGGTAAAACACTTCATGACCTAAAATTCCCAGATTTTATCTTCAAAGGTCATTTAGTCATTAAAACCGATGTAGTATATAAGTAAATTTGTCGGAGGCATTTGTTAATTTTAGGGTGTTTTAATCATGTTTACACTTGCGGAGATTATTACTAAACAAAAGCTGTTGGCCTGTGAGTTAGATACAACTATTCATTTATACAGGCAACGTTTCAACAATAGATACATTATTGTCTTCAGGTCTTATTCCTCCTTCAGTCTATTAAAAAATAATGTGTTGACATAACCTTAGTATATTCATGAAAACAGCACATGTACTCTTTCATTAGCTCACAGCACCTTTGTCCTATATACTAGCGATAAACTCAAGAAATTGTTTTGTATTCATGATTTAATCATTTTTCTTTAATCCAGATATTTTAAAATATTTAATTATGTGCTCATCAGCTGTAAACAAATGTTAATAATCTTTCATGGTCTTGTAATCAGTATGTTTCAAATACCTATTTCAAGTTTAAGTTATGAGCAAATTTAAAGTTATGAGCATTATAGTTCACAAACTACTCAATCAATTAGAAATGAAAGATTGAATACTAAAATACTACTTTGCAAGATTTATTCCAAAAAAAACCTACAGTCATATAATGGAAAATCATTTCAGATTTTAAAAATTAACTCCCTCAGGGTGTCGTTAAAGTACTATTCTTGCCAATGTGGACCTAAATGATTTCTCCACTTCCTTTTACAAGTTCAGATCTGTATTGTCGCCTGTGTAAAAAAACAAAAATTATGTAGTGTAATTTTTGCAATATATTGGTCCAATTGGCTCAAATTTTTGTTCTGTAAATATGTCTGGTAAATAACTGTATATTGTTAGCCATATTTTATATTTAGTCTATTGACAACTGTCAAAAAAGTGACTTGAGGTTTGAAAAGGGAAGTATTTATTTATTTGTGTAACAACAAATAGGAGTATTTATTTCTTATTGCCTCAACTAAACATTATTGAATTTGTAAATAGTGCAGGTATTCTTCATTGATCATTTAATCTTGCAAAAATTCATGGTGCACAATGCTGTTCACATCAAATAAGATAATGAGTATAATTTTCATATTTGACTACATTTATTGGTCTTGACTACACTTATCACTTGACTACGGTTATTGGTCTTGAGGATTGAGAATGCCATCATCAGAATGGTTGAATTTAATTTCAATATTGTATTTGTAAACTCAATGTTTCATCACTAATTATGATGTGTTTATCACCTGTTATTAACTTCATATAGTGACTTGTGATAACTTCCATTTGTTGCTGTTTTTGTTTGATATCAACACATTGTATTGTCTCAATTTAATACCCAAAAGGTCTAAAAAAATAATATGACGATTCATTTGACTTGGTAACATCTCTAAGTACCACTCGAATTGTAATTCAATTGCTGTTTATCTATTTCTTTCACTATTCACCTGTTTTCATTAGTCATTTGATTTTATAGATATTCAATGTATCCCATTCAAGAATGTGCAAACATTATAATGAAATATAAGAAACAATTAATAAGCTATTTTGCAATGCCTGTGCCACAGAACAAAAAAGGTCCTTTTCCAGTGCATTTTTTTTTTTTTTTGACAGCTGACAACAGGCTAAATAGCCAATGTGGCTAAGAATTTGTATATATGGCAGACATGTTTACCAACACAATAACAAAAATTAAATAAAAAGCATAACACAAGCAATTACAAAATTTCCGTAGATTATTATTTTTGTATTTAAAAAATTGTATTTCTGTTGTTTTTTGTATAATGTACTGAATATTTTATAGTTTTTTACCTTTAAAGTATATTCTGGTCCAAGACTTATAACAGCCCTTTCTCAAAGAAATCTACTCGTGGTATAGTTTCTGTCAAGCTTTGTAATATTTTATTGTTCATGTATTGTTGGAATATTTTATTTCTTTTTGTAAGTCTAATATGTTTTGTGTTACTGGAAAATATTAGATTTCATTTATGGATGTATTGTCCTTAAAGTTTTTATTAGTGCTTTTTAATCCAGTTCAAATGGTTTTATTCGAAATGAAGATAAAAGTGCAGCTCTTGGAAAGTTACTACTTATAATCACAATACATTTCTTTATAGAAACAATAAAATTGTTTCTTTTATAGATCTCATTTCAAAAGTTTAATTTTAAGTAATAGGTAATTATAATCTATCCGAAACTAATTGTCTTTTCATTTACTCTTTAACTTAAATAGTCTAAATTTGTAACTCAGACCTTTTGAACAAACTAAGTTTTACTTTATTTAAAAACAATAGGAAAGAGAAGAGTTTGTATTTTTAAATTAGCTTTTAATGTTACATAATTAAATTATTAATTTTGTAATTTAAACCTATAATATCAGATCAAATTGAAGTAAGTTATACACAAAATGTATGTTATTAGTTACAATAATAGACCTAGTATATATATATATATATATATATATATATATATATATATATATTCTTGATATTTAACATTATCCATTGTTTTTCCGTTGCACTGACTTTATGAAGTTAATATATTACTATGTGAGTAATTTTATCCACCATTAAGTGCAATAATTTTACCTTGAGTGATGAGGCACCTTTCGGTCGTTGACCATTGTCGAATCACTGATTTTTCTCTGCTGTGGATGCTCGGTCCGTGAAGCCGGTGTTTGTTGACGTTACGCGCACTTTTTCTTGATCTGTGTGTATTATATTTCTGTATAGTATGTCTTCTGTATATGTTGTTTGTAGATTCATTAAGTTGTTGTGTATGTTTTTATAAATGTGGTATTTTTCTAGTGAGTTTAGTTCTATTGGGTTGTTATTTATTTCCAGTATGGTTAGGTTATTTTCGTAATTTGTTATTTCGTGTTTATGGGATATTAGGTGTGTTGCAACATTTGATACTTTAGAATTTTTGTTTTTGAATGCTCTATAATGTTCTTCAAATCTTATTTTAAATGTTCTGGTTGTTTTTCCTATGTAAAAAGCGTTACAGTTGTTGCATGTGATTTTGTAAATTCCTGATAGGTTATGTTTTTCTGAATTTGTTATGTGGTTTGTGTTATTAAGATATTTTATTATTTTGTTGTTTGGTTTGTAAGTTGGAGTGTAGTATTCTTTGTTGTATATATTTGTTATTTTTTCTATTTTGTTATTGGTGTATTTATATTTTAGGTAGATTTTTTTATTTTTATTATTTTCGTGTTCCGGTTGTAGTGTTGTGTTGAGGTTAGGTTTTTTTGTGAATTTATTGTATATATTTTTTATAATGTGTTTGTTGTATCCATTTTCTATTGCTATTTTTGTAATGTTATCTAATTCTTCATTTAATTTTTGTTTGTTATCCTGTGTGTATTTTATTGCTTTATTTATCATGTTACTGTAAGTGTTAATTTTGTGTGTCCAGGGGTGGTTAGATTTGTAGTGTATTGTGGTGTTGTTGGAAGTAGGTTTCCTGTATACTGTAGTTTCTATTTTATTATCATTTATATTTAAAGTAATGTCGAGGAAGTTGATTGTTCTATTTGTTTCTGTTTCAACGGTGAATTGTATGTTTTCGTTGTTTGTATTTAGTTTGTTTAATATTATGACGTGTTCGTTGTGAATGGTAGGTTGGTATATTACAAGTATATCGTCTACATATCTTGTCCATAGTGAGATATTGTGTGTGTTTATTATAGGTTTAATTATTATTTGTTCGAAGTGTTGTAAATATATTTCTGACATGACAGATGATATGGGTGAACCCATGGGGAGTCCTGTTGTTTGTTTATAATATTTATTGTTAAATTGGAAGTAATTTTGCTTACATATGTGTTTGGTTAGCGTAATGATACTATCTATTATGTTTCTTTTTTCGTTATTGTGTATCAGTTTGTTTTTTATTATTTCTATGGTTTCTTCTATTGGGATACTAGGGTACATGTTAGTTATGTCATAACTTATTATTTTTGTGTCGCTGTTTGTTTTTATCGTTTTTATTTTATTAATTAATTCGTATCCATTTTTTATATTGTATGTGTTGTTGATATGTATTTTAGATCTTAGGATTTTGTCTAGAATTTTTGCGATTATGTAAGATGGTGCTGTTGTGAAATTTATTAGTGGTCTAAATGGTGTGTTGGGTTTGTGGATTTTAGGTATCCCTGATAATACTGGTGCGCATGGTTTGAATGGGTATAATCTTGTGTGGTATTTTAATTTATTGTTATAGTTTAGGGTGTTACGGTGAGTGACTATTAAGTTTTTTATTGTAATAAGGTATTTGTTAGTTGGGTCTGGGATTTGTTCGTATTTATTTTCTTTTATGTAGTTAGTCATTGAATCGATATATTTGGTATTTTCTATTATTACTGGAGTATTTGTTTTATCTGATTTTAATATTAAGTAGTCGTTGTTTTCTAGTTTTTCTCTGAGTTTTATAATTTCTTTTTTATTAATATATTGTTCGGTTTTTTTGTTTTTTTCCGTTTTTATTAGGTTAATTTTATTATTAATATTATTTCTTATGTGTTCAGTATTTTGGTGGGTAATTTTGTGGATGTTAGATTCTGTGTCAACTATTGAGTTTTTTATTATTTGTTTTTTGTTGAAGTTAGGTAGGTTATATTTGAAGGAATTTGTTATTATTATTTTTTCTTTTTCAGTAAATTGTGTTTTAGTTAAGTTTATGAATTTATTATTGTTAGAGGTGTGGGTTGGTTCTAGGCTATTTTTTAGGTTATGTTGTTGTTTTGATGTGTGGATTGGTTCTAGGCTATTTTTTAGGTTAAGTTGTTTTGATAAATTTTCGATTTTTTTGTTTTGTCTGTTAATAGTGTTTGTTTTATGTTTTATTATAATTTGTTGTGTTTTTTCGTGAATAATAAGTGTGAGAGTGTCAAAAGTTTTCATTATTTCCAAATTGGTTGTGTATAGTTGTAAATTGATTTGGCTTTTTTTATGGTAGGCAGCTTTAATGTTTTGTTTAATAATGTGTGATTCTGCTATTTTTGTTGCTTTATTGATAATAGTGTTTTGTTTATTTTTTATGTGTAATTTTGCGTATTTTGGTGTTATATTAAGTGTTAAGCATTTTTTATTAAACTGTATTTTGTTGATGCAATTCTGGAGTTTGATTTTTAGGTTAAGATATTTACGGTACAGTTGTTTACCTTGGTAGGTATTAAATTCTTGATATTTAACATTATCCATTGTTTTTCCGTTGCACTGACTTTATGAAGTTAATATATTACTATGTGAGTAATTTTATCCACCATTAAGTGCAATAAATACACTTCCAATTTAACAATAAATATTATAAACAAACAACAGGACTCCCCATGGGTTCACCCATATCATCTGTCATGTCAGAAATATATTTACAACACTTCGAACAAATAATAATTAAACCTATAATAAACACACACAATATCTCACTATG
Organism: Prosapia bicincta; assembly: GCA_036971475.1. NCBI lineage: Eukaryota > Metazoa > Arthropoda > Insecta > Hemiptera > Cercopidae > Prosapia > Prosapia bicincta. The sequence continues at coordinate 209,615,795 of JBAIZL010000004.1, forward strand.
GACAAGATATGTAGACGATATACTTGTAATATACCAACCTACCATTCACAACGAACACGTCATAATATTAAACAAACTAAATACATACAACGAAAACATACAATTCACCGTTGAAACAGAAACAAATAGAACAATCAACTTCCTCGACATTACTTTAAATATAAATGATAATAAAATAGAAACTACAGTATACAGGAAACCTACTTCCAACAACACCACAATACACTACAAATCTAACCACCCCTGGACACACAAAATTAACACTTACAGTAACATGATAAATAAAGCAATAAAATACACACAGGATAACAAACAAAATTTAAATGAAGAATTAGATAACATTACAAAAATAGCAATAGAAAATGGATACAACAAACACATTATAAAAAATATATACAATAAATTCACAAAAAAACCTAACCTCAACACAACACTACAACCGGAACACGAAAATAATAAAAATAAAAAAATCTACCTAAAATATAAATACACCAATAACAAAATAGAAAAAATAACAAATATATACAACAAAGAATACTACACTCCAACTTACAAACCAAACAACAAAATAATAAAATATCTTAATAACACAAACCACATAACAAATTCAGAAAAACATAACCTATCAGGAATTTACAAAATTACATGCAACAACTGTAACGCTTTTTACATAGGAAAAACAACCAGAACATTTAAAATAAGATTTGAAGAACATTATAGAGCATTCAAAAACAAAAATTCTAAAGTATCAAATGTTGCAGCACACCTAATATCCCATAAACACGAAATAACAAATTACGAAAATAACCTAACCATACTGGAAATAAATAACAACCCAATAGAACTAAACTCACTAGAAAAATACCACATTTATAAAAACATACACAACAACTTAATGAATCTACAAACAACATATACAGAAGACATACTATACAGAAATATCATACACACAGATCAAGAAAAAGTGCGCGTAACGTCAACAAACACCGGCTTCACGGACCGAGCATCCAAAGCAGAGAAAAATTAGTGATTCGACAATGGTCAACGACCGAAAGGTGCCTCATCACTCAAGGTAAAATTATTGCACTTAATGGTGGATAAAATTACTCACATAGTAATATATTAACTTCATATATATATATATATATATATATATATATATATATATATATATATATATATATATTTTGTAATAATTGGTAAATTCACTTTTATAAGTCTTAATAAAAATTTATAAGTTAAAAGAAATAACGATTCAATGCTGCTTTTGTTACAAAAATTTTAATATCTTAATATGACATTCCTTATTTTCTTTTATAAAGTCACTTACTAATTACAAAGTCTTATTTCATCCACAAAGAATTACAAAAATTAAGCTTTATTAGCCTAAGTCTAAAATTTGTTTATGGCAGCAAGAAGTTTAGTTATAAATTTTATTATTAATTTAATTTGATTTAATTACTTTAAATTGAGCTTGAGCTCTCCTTATCTCGGGTTAATAGGTGGGTTTTCTAAATTTTGATTAATAAAATTTGAGTTGGCACTTTCAAAAAAATATCTAAGTTACAATTCTTACAAGCTAAAATTTTTTTACAAGTTATTTGTTAAATAATTTCCTGAATAATGTCTTCTTAATCGATAAGTTCAATGATTTGGCTTAATGTTATTCTGTAATTATGATTTAAATACGATACTGCACTTTCCGCACCAGTTAAAAAAATAAAATTTCTACAGCCAATTCTGAAACACGTCTGCCTCGTTCAAATGCTCTGTCCCAACTAACTGACCCTCCCTTTTTAGCAATAAAATGGCCAAGTCGTCAATTTCCGCTATTTTCTCGTTTATTCCTTGTAACAGCTTTACGGATGTCAGGTTCACCGCCTCTGATACACTTCTTCTTCTTAACAACTGCACTTAAATTTCTTTGCAAAACAATTGCATTTAAATCTCATTTCCCAAACTGTTTTAGATTATATTTCCACGAGAAATATTTAAAACGAATATCTTTTGCCGGTCAATGCGCACGCAACTCCACAAATTCGTTCTCCCATCTTGTTTACTTCAGAACATTTCACTAGCTTGCCGTTTGAAAGTTTTAAGTGTATTTATATCGTTCTCTTGTTCTATTCAAATTGTTATCTATTAATTACTTCTAATACATTTTCTTATAAATAGTGATTTGTGTGGTTTTTTTTTCTTTTTATATAAATCTTGTGATTAGATCTAAAATGTGGCCATGTGCATTTTCTACACAAGTGAAATTAGGTTATGTTTACATTTCGTTACTGGTATATTTTAGTAATTTTTTTACATACTGAATTTATTTATATATATTTATCTTATTTTGTAAGTGCCTTTTATATATATACTACTTCAAAATGTTACATAGTCCCCAAATTTAGATAAAAAAAAATTTTGATTCCAAAATTCCCTTTTTTTATCTCAATTTTCACATTTTGGGAGTAAACTCTTACTCTATCCTTCTTGCTTGTCTGCTGCCCTCTAATTACATATGATATACTTAACTCCTAACAATACAATAAATTAACAATTAACATTTAATCAACAATCCTCTTATACTCTTAACATCTAGTACATTAATCATTTTCTGATTCTTAGAATCTATTTTATAACCTTTTTCTTTTTCTTTCTTTATTTTAATTTTAATAGAATGGAATCTTTCCAATCATAAGTCTTTTTATTTATCTATATAATCTATCTTCTAACACAGTGTTTTTTTTTTTTTTCTTAATTTTAGCCTAACCGAGTCATAGCATGTCTAGGTTGTTTGTAGGTTAGGTCCTTGTTCTTATTCGTTCATCCCTTCCTATTTTATTTAAATTTATATATTTTTTATTTCTTTATTTTTTTTTCCAGTGTTTGTTTAATTATTAAGTCATTTCTGGTCCATTGTCATTTCCGGTTTATTTGTTATCTATCCCTCCTACATTCGCTTCCTTCTCCTAATACTTTTATATCCTGAGTCATTCCTGTTGTTACCATCTTATTATCCCTTGTTATTTTCCTTTCTCTCGACTTCTCCCTTACTATTTAATTTGTTCTATCTGAAATTTATCTGATTCTCCATGGTGTGCCTCCCTTGGTTCATAAAATTTCTTTAACAAGCTAATATGGAAAATTCCTCTAATTTTATTGCTTCTAGCATCTTTGATTTCATAAGTCGCCTTGCCATATTTCTTGGTGATCACATAAGGTCCATCATATATATAAAATAATTTTGCCATCTCACCTCTTATACCCTGTGGTTGCCAATTTTCTTTTACTAATACCTTGTTCCCAACATTTAATTCTTCTATTTTATGAGTTTTATTAAATTTCTCTGCTCTCTTATGAGCCTTCTTCTTAATTCTACTCCTAGCAATTTCTAAATGTCTTTCTAAATTTATTAATTTTGAACTCCAGCCTAAATTTTTTATTTCCTTTTGCCAAAACCTTTCATCCTGAATTCCTAGTTGTAGCTGGTTAGGTGTGTATCCTGTAGTCTCATGAGGAATTTCATTAATTGCCTGGTTAATAACCTCTACACATTTTCCCCATTCTCTATGGTTATGATGACAATATGTTCTCAAACATCTAATGATCTCCTTATTCACCCTCTCAACGATATTGCTTTGTGGCCTCCTTATTGGAGAAAATATTGGTTTCATTTCTCTATTTCTAATATACTCCAGCCATTTCTTATTATTAAACTGGGTTCCATGATCAGTCTGTATTCTTTCTACTCTCCCGAATTTTTCTATATAATTTTCTAAACATTTAATTGCCTCCCCTGTGGTTGCCTTTTTCAATTTATAGATTTGAACGAATTTTGTAAATACATCTAAAATTACTAATAAATACTTATAGCCTCCTACAGTTCTTTGAAATGGTCCTATAAAATCAATTGACAATTGCTCCTTTGGTTTTTCCACTTGGATCCCTTTCATCTCTCCAAATTTACCTTGGGTTACATTTTTAGCTCTTTGACAAATATTACATGTTTTAATAATTCCCCTAATGCTTTTTCCCATTTTCTTCCAAGTGAAGCTCTCTGATAATATGGTATGACATTTCTTAGCTCCTGCATGCAGGTAATATTCATGACAAGTACCCACTATTTCTTTAATCATTCCCTTTGGTACTACTATTTTCCAACTTTCCCTATTTCTTTTATATACTAAGTTATTAATAATTTTATAATTTTGAGGATAATTTTGAATGTTTTCTTTTATTTCTCTAACTTCCAAATCTTCTACTTGTAATTTACTAAATTCTTTAAATTTTGTACACATTTCCATATCCATAACTCTTTCTATATAATTTATTTGTAATTCTGAATTTTGGTCTCTTCTTTCAAACTTATTTTTGTCACAAGGGTTCCTGCTCAATAGGTCTGCAACTACATTTTCTTTTCCTTTACAGTGTTCAATAGTATAATCATATTCTTGCATTAGTAATATCCATCTATGCAATCTTGAATTTAAAATTTTACAAGTCTTAATAAAAGTTAAGGCCTGATGGTCAGTCTGGATCACAATTTTTCTTCCTAGGATGATCTGTCTTGCTTTCTGCAGACAAAACAATATAGCAAGTAATTCCTTCTCAGTGGTATAATATTTAACTTCACTTCCTTTTAATGTGCGGCTCATAAACATTACTGCCTTTTTCTCCCCCTTTTCATCAATCTGATAGATGTGTCCTCCTATGGCATATTCACTGGCATCTGTTTGTAGGTAAAATGTTTTCTGGTAATCTGGGTGAGTAAGTACATTTGTTTCCAAAAATTTTTTCTTTAATTTAATAAAATTTTGCTCCTCCTCTTCTGTCCAAATAAATTTGTTTCTATTAGATAATAATTTTAATAATGGTTGTACAAATTCTGAATATTTTTCTATAAATTTATTATAATAATTAGCCATTCCAATAAAACCTTTTAACTGTCGAGGATTTTTAGGTGAGGGAAATTCTAATATAGCTCTAACCTTCTCTTCATCCATTTTTACTCCATTTGTAGTCAATCTATACCCTAAGAATGAAATATCTTTTCTACAGAACTCTGATTTATCAAATTTAATGGTCATGTTGTTTTTTAAAAAAATTTGGAAGATCTTTTCTAGGTGTTTTTTATGCTCCTCAAATGTCTCAGACATACAGACTATATCATCTACATATATTAAGGTGAAATCTTCTAACTCCTCCCTCATAATACTGTCCATAGCTCTTGCCAATGCTGCTAGAGATGTTTTCAATCCATAGGGTGTAACAACAAACTGGTATGTTTTCCCTCTATGTTGGAATGCAGTATATTTTCTTGACTCCTCTTCCAATTCAACCTGCCAGAAACTGTTAGTGAGGTCCATGGTACTCAACCAATTAACTCTCTTTGCTCTGTGTAGAATCTCATTTATTCCTCTATAGCAATCATAATCCGGAATTATAATTTCATTTAGTTTTCTTGCATCTAAACATAATCTAACTTTCCCATTGGTTTTGATGACTGGGACTATTGGATTAATATATGGACTAGTACTTCTTTCAATTATACCTAACCTCAACATTTTCTCTATCTCTTCTTGTACCTGATCTTGGTACTTTGTAGGAATTGGGTAATTTCTTTGGTAAAATGGTACATCTTCCCTAACTTTAATCTTATGTTTATATGCAGTGCATAAACCGGGCTGGTCTGAAAATACTTCTTTATACTTCTCTATTAAATCACTCATCTCCTGTCTTTGTTCCTCAGTTACCTCTTCATTCCCTATTCTTTCAAAAATATCCTCTTTTTTTATCTCTCCCTCCTCTTGTACAATTTTAATATAATTTTGACTCTGGTTTCCAAAAGTTTCAAATTCTTCCCATTTTTCCATATCATTCATTCCTTCCTGTTCATCACAACTCAATTCCTCCTCCATCTCATTTTCAAAATTATTCATCTCCCCTTTAAATTTTGTCTGCCCATCTACACTCATTTTTGATTTATATAATTTGTTTTCATATTTAAACTCCATCTCCCATTTTCCAAAATCAAGTTGTGCCTCCACATCCATCAACATATCCGTACCTATAATAAATTTTCTCAATAAGCCTGGCACCACTAGGCATTGAAACGGATATTTTACTCCTCCTATTTCTCCTATTACCATGATCATTTTGTTTATCTTTTTAGTTTTCTTATTTGTTGCAGTCCAAATGGTTAAATTTTTTATTGGTAGGATTTCTATTTTTCCTATTTTATTTTTATTCTCTAACATCCATTGCTCCTGGATACATGTTACGTTACTGCCTGTGTCTATTAATGCTGGTAAACTTGTATCTTCCATCTTAATCTCTATCTCTGGGTTTATTATTTTTTTTTCAATTCCTAAATTATAATTTCTCTCCTCATCTTCTTGTTCTAAAAATTTTCTACTGATTAATACATTATTTATAGTTAACTTATTTTTATCGTAGGAGCTTTTATCAAATTTTATCACTGGCAACCTCATTTGTTCTGTTTGATGCTCCTTTTCCTGATCCAAGGCGACGATACCAGTGTTCTCTAGTTTTCCGTTTGACTATGTGCACCATCCTCCTTCCTTGTCCCCACACATCTCCTTGTCTCTATCTGATTTACTTCCTTCTGGCTCCTGTCATTGGTTCTGTAATTCCTGTCTCCTCTATTTTCTCGATTATTTTCCTGCCCTGGTCTTGGTTCAACATTCCCCCTCATATGATTATCTATTCTTCTGTTAAAGAACTGGACATATGGCCGCCCTTCATTCCTATATTCATTCCTTCTATACAATTCTCCTGGTCCTGGAAATCTTCTATTTCCCTGCTGTCTCATCCCTTCCTCACCCCTTCTGGGTGGAAATCTATTTCCATTCTGTTCCTCTCTAGGGGTAGGCCTATTCCATGGTCCCCTGTTTCTCTGTCTTATTTCCTTATTTCTCTCCTCTATGTCCTCCTCATTCAGCATCCTTTCCATCTCTCTGATCGTTTTTATATTTTGCACCCTTCTTGACAACTGTATCCTTTCATTAAAATGCCGGCTTAATCTCCGGACTATCTCTTCCTCATTTTGCGGTGGTGTCATGTTCTTTAAAACTAGACTCTTTCTATGAAATAATCTGCTCTGGCTCTTCCATTTCCCTCAATATACCTTTCATTTTCCATTCTCTCTTTAATGCCTTCCTGTATTTCTTTGGCCCAGTATCTTTCTATAAATCTATCTTGTAAATCCGCGAAATCTTCCACCTCCTCTCTGATTGATTCCCACCATCTAGCCGCTCCTACTTCCAAAGCTCTATCTATGATTCCTCTCCATTCATTTTCAAATCTTTCCCCTGTCCTACATTCAAATTTTCTCTCTACATACCTATCCAGTCTTTTGAGGAACTCCATAGGGTTACCATTCCTTCCATTAAATTTGGGCATCTCCTCCTGATTCCCGCAAGACACTTGTATGATCCTTAGGCCTTCTCCTCCTTTACTTTCTTCCACCTTCTTTTCTACCTTTTCCATTCTCTGGGTCAATTCCCCTTGTTTCTCATTATTCCTCCTTCCTTCTGTTTCCAATCGGTCAATTCTATCATTATTATTGTTTTTCTCAATCGCTATCTCCCTATTTAAAACTCTTAACTCTTCCCTGTTCTGTATTGTTATATTTTCTACCTTCTCTATCTCTTTCTTATTAATTTCTGTCACATCAGCTATTATTTCTTTTGTTTCCTCAAAATTCTCCTTAATCTTCTCCTCTAAGTCTCTTCTCATAACTCCTATTACAGCATTATTCTCTGTTCTCAACTGTTCCCTCATATCCTCTATCATTCTCCTATTTTCTTCCTTTAGGCTTTCGAATTTCTTATCCATTTCCAACCTACTTGAGGCAAATCCTCTGTTCATCTCTTCTTTCATCTCCTTATTTTCCTCCTTTATTTCCTCACTATTTTTATTTAATTTCCTTATTTCTTCATTACTCTGTTCAAATTTTCTATTCATTTCTTTTTTTATTTCCTCCTTACTCTCTTCAAATTTTCTATTAATTTCCTCTCTCCCTGTATTTATGTTTACACTCATTTCCATTAAAGTCCTCATTATATTCCTTAAATCAACACCCTCATTATTTCCCTTTTTCTGTTGGGTTTGCATCAGTGGTAATCCCCTAGCCTCATCTACTTGGGTTTCCACCTCACTCTCTTCTATAGGCATATCTGTGCCTTCCGTTTCTGTCTCTTGTATTTCTAGGCTTGTCCCTTTTTCCAATTCTATTAGGCCTATTGTAGCTTCTTCCTCTTTTTCATTTATTTTTTCTTTTAATGTCACATATTTTCCTTTTGCAGCTTCCTCAATTGCTGTACCCTTCCTAGACCTACTATGTTTGTTATATTCCTCTAATTTTTCTGTTTTTTTTGCTTTCTCCCCCCTTAAATTATATGTACCTGTTTCAGATTCCATTTTTTTTTATTTCTTTATCTAAAATTTCAAAATTCCCCTTTATGCTATTTAAATTTTGAAAATTAAAAAAATTATTGACTTATGGTTGCAAAGTCCTGAAAAGTAAACAATATTAATACAAATATTTAATTAATAATCTTATCTAAAGTGCCTTAAGGTTAATTCTTAAATTTTTTTATAATCGAGCCCCACGTTTGTGTGCCAAATGTAATAATTGGTAAATTCACTTTTATAAGTCTTAATAAAAATTTATAAGTTAAAAGAAATAACGATTCAATGCTGCTTTTGTTACAAAAATTTTAATATCTTAATATGACATTCCTTATTTTCTTTTATAAAGTCACTTACTAATTACAAAGTCTTATTTCATCCACAAAGAATTACAAAAATTAAGCTTTATTAGCCTAAGTCTAAAATTTGCTTATGGCAGCAAGAAGTTTAGTTATAAATTTTAATATTAATTGAATTTGATTTAATTACTTTAATTTGAGCTTGAGCTCTCCTTATCTCGGGTTAATAGGTGGGTTTTCTAAATTTTGAATAATAAAATTTGAGTTGGCACTTTCAAAAAAATATCCAAGTTACAATTCTTACAAGCTAAAATTTTTTTACAAGTTATTTGGTTTCTAATTAAATAATTTCCTGAATAATGTCTTCTTAATCGATAAGTTCAATGATTTGGCTTAATTCATTGAAGTGTGGAGAATTGTGTCAGGCTGTCTAAAAATGCCTCAAGTGTTGAAGCACCCTGTATAAATATATCTTAAATCTGTGCATCTGTGACATCTGATTTCTACTCTATACAATCTGTGATACAATTTATAATTATTTTATTTCATTCTCTCATATTTCTTTTTGTGTTTTCTCTTCGATTGATAAAGACCACTGTGTGGTTGAAATATATCATTGTTTAAGTGCTTTTATGTGTTTCTATTTCAAGACTACAGTGTGGACTCTTACCAAGGTAAGTCTGTCAGTCTCCTAGTCCAAAAAATCTATATATATATATATATATATATATATATATATATATATATATATATATATATATATATATATATGTTGATCTTTTTATTTTTTTTTAATAGGGAAAACTAAAGCAGAAAAAACGTTCAACCACCTTCTTTCAGTTTTGCAATGCAGAAACTGGTATTTTGCTGTGTACCAGCGTAGCAGCTAGAGGGTTGGACATTCCTGGTGTTAATTGGATTGTACAATACGATCCTCCAGATGATCCCAAAGTAATTATATCAGTTGTTATTAGATGAATGTTGTATTTAATATAATTTAGTTGTATAGATAGGTTAAAACTTTATGACTCTCAACTATGATAAACCTAAATGATTGATTACTGTTGAGGAATTGTATGTGTTTTACTTTATAGAGAGAAACAGTCTACCATACTCAAAATGGTAATTGTTTAAAATTTCTGTGTGGATGATGTTCTATACCAGTAATGTCTCAAGGGTCTGTGAGATGTCACTGAAGTTAAAATATTTTTATTTAATGTTCGCTGTGACCATATCCTTAACTATGTGCTTCATGAAAAATGAATATAGGAATCGGATTGATATACAGTATGATTTCAGAATAAAAGTGCCAAGTATGGAATCTAACATTTCTAATATCATGAACACAAAGGACAAATTAAACTCATCTCACTGAAATTATTGTTACATTGTGAGTTAATGCATTGTATAATAATTTTGAATAAATAATATATTAATATTTTTATTTAATAGTTTTTCTCTGTTTATCACAATCAAAATAGCCTTGTGATACTTGTTTTTACTATATTAACTCTTTGCTCCAAACAAGTTATTTATATAAATAAGTTTAATGAATTTCGCCTAAGCCTACAAACTTTAACATGTTAATAGTTTTACTTTTTGTATCTTAAAAAAAAAATAAAACACTTCTTGAATGTAATTGTAATAAATATGGTAGTAATACCACTTCTTACATGTGGTAGTAATCACATGTAATAAACATCAAATGTAATTTTCATATGTAAGTACAACTTTCACTTTAAAGTAAGTGGCTAGGCAAACCATAAAATACTTACTAATAACTAATATAACTCAAATTATTTCGCATGTAATCTACAATGTTAGTTTAAGAATATGAGAGGCCCTTTTCAATATAGGGACTGATGAGGGGGGGTCTTTGAAAAAATGTTATTGGGAACCACTGTTCTATACTAAAGCAATAGAAATATGTTAAATCAAATAGTATTAACAGTTTCCAATTAACAGGTATTATGTAAGTAAACTTTTAACTGTTTGTAGGAATTTATTCCGATGTTATTCTAAATGAGTAGGAGAAATAGTTTACGTATAATATCTTGAATTAAAAATATAAGATCAGTTAGTTGTATATTAAAATAAGCATATCTTGTAAGGTATAAATAACTTAAGTTTATATATTGGGCATACATTTTGTATAAATAATTTTAAGCTTGCTTTCACTTTTTAAGGAATACATTCACAGAGTTGGACGAACAGCTAGAGGAGAAGGGGGAATAGGTAATGCTGTGATTATCCTGCGACCAGAAGAATTAGATTTCTGTCATTACCTCAGATTATATAAAGTCCCTCTCAGTGAATTTCATTTCTCTTGGAACAACATACCAGACATTCAGCCATTGGTAAGAATAAATAATTATAAGGGTAAGTCAATTTCAAATGTAGTTTTAAAATTTTATTGTAATCAAATTGGAAACTTATATGCAAATCATTTTTCGACATGGTTCCCTTGCTTTTCAACTCACTTGTTCTATCGTTGTACAAGCTTCCTGATGCCTTCATAAAAAAGGTTTTTGGTTGAGATGCGAGCCAGGAATGCACCGCTTCTTTTAGTGGACCAAACAAGTGTAGTCAGAAGGGGCAAGATTGGGACTATATGGAGGATGAGCCAGTAATTCAAAATTGAGTTATTGGAGCGTTTCAGCAGTATTAGGCAACAACATAACATTTTTTTACAACAGTCATTAGCGTTTGCTTCGAAATGCAGGCTTTAGCTTAGCAGTAAGCATCTGACTGTAAATTACACTGCTTATTGTTGCGCCCCTTTCCTCAACAGTAATGTTCCAGTACTGGACCTTGTAAATCCCAAAAAAAAACTAAGCATCAGTTTTACTGGCATACGGTTAGGTTTTGAAATTTGTCTTGCGCAGCAAATTTGGATGTTTCCATTCCATACTCGCAGTTTACTCTCTGTCTCGTAGTGATAGATCCATGTTTTGTCACCAGTAATAGTCCTGTCTAAGGAGTCCGGTTCGTTGCCATAGCGATCCAGAAGTTTTTGGCAAATATCCAAGAGAGTTTGTGTATGCAATTGTGTGATTTTGGGACCCATCTTTATTAAACCCAAGTCTGTTGCGAATGATTTCGTAATCAGAACCATGACTAATTTGCAGCCGATGTGCCACTTCATCAATATTTACTCATCTGTCTAAGAGAACCATTTCATGTAAATGCTCAATACTTTCCTCATTTATGGCTGTATAAACAGACATCCGTCTCCTTCATTGTAACACTTGTGTGACCATTTCTGAATTCTTCAATCCATTCGTAGACACTCTGTTGAGGTAACACACTGTTCCCATACTGTACCAAAAGTCTTTGATGAATTTCAGACCCTTAAGCACCTTCTGACCACAAAAAACAGATCACTGTTCTTCTTTGGTGAAAATAGAAAGCGGAGCAGCCATGATTAACAGCACATCAAGGATAATGGAATTAACCTGACAGATTAAAACATGCATAGACATAACAACAAATAAACAAAGCCTGCATAATCAACTCAAATCAACAGTACTACCAACATAAACAAAAATATAGCTAAATTCCAGATAATAATTGACTTACCCTTTTATATAAGTTAAAAATGTATCTTGAGTTTGACTGTTTTATTGAGTTTTGTTAACCCATTTTAAAGTGAAAATTGTAATCAGAGTAAATTTCTTTTTCTTTTGGCAAATTTAAAGATTATATGAATTTCTATTTATCTAAGTAAGCAAAGTATAGTTCTTTATACTTGTAGCAGAATGTGACTGTCTTGTCTCTTATATCAAGACTGACTTTATACTATTATCATAGTAAATCCTATAGTAAAGTTTGGAGAGTTATATTATTTCCTCTCTTATATTTTTACTTTTCGTTTGAGAAAGCGAAGTAAGATCTTTATTCTACACACAACAATGTGTTCTACTTAACAAATTAAATTATTTACCACAATTCTTTATGTACTTGTAATGACAGAATATACAATTTTTTATTAAAGTTGCTTGTTTTAATCATATTGAATTCACTGAATAAATCATATGCAGTTATTGAGTAATTAAGTGAAAACTTTTAACTTACTTGCTGACATGTTTTGAAACATCGTTTCATTGACAAAGCCAACTCGTTAACGGCGCAATTTTGGCTCATAACCTTGAGTGGTCGCCGCCAGTAGCTGATGGCTTTGTCAATGAAATGATTGTTTCAAAATGAGTCAGCAAGTAAGTTGAAAGATTTCACTCAGTTAGTTGCTCAATAATTATCTATGCAAAATGTTTATTTTCGGCCAGTCAGTTTTTATTAGGAACTTTGTGAGACAGTATCTACACTTATCTTATTAAACATTTTGAAGTCCTGCAGCATTTCTCCTTAACATCTTATTTAGTCATTTTAAATTTATATTTGGTAACACTGGCTGATGGAAATAAGCAATAATAAGGAACGTGCTTTGATACAGCTATTTTTTTTTTTTTTTTTTTTTTTTTTTGTATGAGAAGGAAACAGTGTAAAGGAACAGGCACTTTAATTGTCCTCCTTTCAAAGAATTTCTATATCTCTACTTTTCAGCACTTGATGGGCTTCTGTTTAATATTTTATATTTTTGTCAACAGATGAAAATAATTTTATTGTTTCCGCTTACAAGACACAAAACTTGTATTCTAAATATATATTTTTATTTAAACTTTCAAATTTTAAATTATATTTATTGGAAGTATGTTTAAACTGTTTTTAACCATACATTGTAACCTTGTTCGGTCAGCATTTTTTAACTTGTGTCTACAGGTAACCTGGACCAATTTATAAAAAATGTAACAATGCATTTTGTAATAGCTATTGCTTATTCGATTATATCTTCATAGCATAATGCTTGGTGATTGTGTGTTTGCTGAGCTTGTAACTGGGTTTGTTTCCCAAGATTCTCTACATAGTGACACAAGTCTAGTACCAATGGCTGGTATGTAACCAGGTGTTTAAATAACATGCAGCTATTACAAACAGCTCAGCTTGCATACAAGTTCAGTGAGTTAGTCTTTTTGCTGTTTTTAGATGCTTTTATTTGAGGTCTGTAGTTACATGCAATGCAACAAAAAGAAAGAATGTTTCTGTAACAATGGGAAAATAATTTGAGGCATTGAGCTGAATTGATAAATATGCTTTATTAATTTGGGTGCTGCTGTTTAAGATGTCAGACTGGAAAAAATCCAGAAAAAATATTGAAGATTTTTGTTTCAGAATTATTTTGAAAGACAGCTTAAATGACCGCTTTGTACAAAAAAAAAAAATAAATAAATAAAATTTACTAGCTTGTAGCATCTAAGTGGTACATAAAGGTGACACATTCCCTAATAATAGATGCAACTACACCGAACATGCATGATGTGTAGTTTAAATTTTACACCAGTTACTATGATGTGTAACTATTTTAAAATTTTTTATGATAAATAAAATTAATTGAAGTATACTTTCTTTTATTTTTTCCCTCACATTTTCTAATTAACATTAATATTCTATGTATCAGATCAGCCGCAGTCTTGGCTTATCTGACTTAACAAGGTTGTACTATTTTTCTCAACTAATATCATTTACAATTTACTTGAAATTAAATCAAAAATAAAACAATAAGTTTAAGAATTTATTTTTAAAGTAAATTGTAAAACTCTATATAAGTTAATCACTTAAACAATAGTTTATGACTATCCAAACGTTAAAGTTCGGATAGTCATAAACTATTGTCTAAGTGATTCATTAAGATTCACCGAACATAATGGACTACAAAATTCAAGAATTCTGTATAAGTGTTTGTATATTCATATTTGATAACAAGAATCGATTATCAAATAAGCCAATGAAATATTGTGTATTATTGGAGCATATACACATGGTAAACATATTTTATGATAAATCATTTTATAGGTTTTATGTAGAGATCATAGAAACATTACAGGTGTTGATTTGAAAGTATTATTTTCTATAAATCAATCCAAATTTATGTGCATGTATTTTTAATTTGTTTGTTTGAACTATTCCTCGTTTATTGTAATATACTGTAATTGAATATTCCTTTTTGTATTAATTGTTCTTTTCTTAAACAAATTATTTTTCAGTTAGAGAACCTAATTGAGACAGAATATTTATTAAAGATGTCTGGGAAGGAAGCTTTCAAGGCCTACATTAGAGCCTATGAAAAACATCGTTTAAAAAAAATATTTGATGTCAAGACATTAGATCTCACAAAAGTAGCTCTCTCCTTTGGATTCAGCATTCCGCCAGTATAGCTTCAGAAGAATTGAGTATCCTTACACAAACAATTTGTTTATAATATATAGGCCTTTGTATAATTTAAATTGAAATTTTGTAAAAAGAAAGAACATGTGGTCGGTTTTAAGAGTATAATTTGCTCCTTATAAAATTATTTCAATACTGGAAATTTTATATTCAACTGATTTGTTCAGATGACCTGGATATTATAATACAATAATATAAAATAATGTAATAATTATAGCCTTACATTCAGAAATGCCTAATGACTATATGACCTAATCAGGTCACATTTGTGGTATAGAGTCATACTATTGCAGGTCATTATAAATATGCTAACCTTGTGGAAATATAGTTTTGGAATAGTTAGTCTAATGATAACTCAAACTTATTCACCAATCACCGATCAATACATTTATTGTTGTAAAACTGACAATTGTTTTATTCCAACCAAGCAACTTATCATGATTGAAAATGTTTTATTTGATGTATTTGGTGTTATCATTTTAATTTTTTAACATTTTTATTTTCAATTAGTTTTGTTAGCTATTTTCAAAGTTAATTTTATGTAGATGATTATTATTTGTATTAATTCAGATAATAGACTTTAAAAACACATTCATCAATCACAGAGCCTATTCCAGTTTTTTATGGTTATCTACTTTATATATTGACCCAGATAACTTCGTACCGCCTAACAGTCAATGAATGTCGTGTTAACTTTAGTTAAACTTATATTAATAAAAACAACCTCTTACCACAAATTCAACAATTTTTATTTTAACCTAATGTACATTTTAATTACAAAAGTTATTTGTAAAATACATCTGAAGATGATTACTTTGTAATCGAAATGTACACTAGGTTAAAATAAAAATTGTTAAATTTGTGGTAAGAAGTTGTTTTTATTAATATAAACATTTACGCCACAGTTGCTTCAAGTTGTTATTTTAGTTAATCTTAATTTAGTATTTCACAACATAATAGCTGACCCAATAGACATTGCCCTGTCTTACCTATAAATATTAAATTCAAACAGGAATAAAGAGTAAAATGAAAACATTATTCCTAAAGTATAATGTTTATTATAATGTACAACAACATTCAATTTATTTTACATCATATCTAACCGTGTACTTTTGGTTACTGAAAAACAACTATAACCACCACCCAATATATATGAAATCATTTGGCAGTATAGTTACTAAATAAATTTCAGTCGTTATTTCTAGGACTTAGCATAAAGATAATATCATCTTGAGGGTTTATATAATTACACTTTTGGTATTAACTTGGCTAAAAAAAAAAAAACACTACTTATTGATATTTTTCAGCAGATGCGTTTCGCACAAGGTCAGCACATTATTCAATCCTGTGAGTGACAGACAAGACTGTTGCTCAGGTGTGCAGAGGTTGGTGTAAGTCTGTGGTGTATTGGTGTTCTTTAGTGTGTTATTGTTCATAGAGCAGTTGTTAAATACGTCTTCAAATATAGCAATCAAAAACTAAATTTGAACACATAATTAAAAACAATTTAGTTTAATTCTATATCTATTACATTTAAATAATATGGTAACACACAAACAAAATTGAATCCATTTTTATTATATTAAAATAATTTAGTAAGATTTATTTTATAAATTAATATATCTATTAACTTATAATTATAAATTAAAGAAGTTTTCAATTCAACAGCATTTTAACTTAATATTATACAATAAATAGAGTTATATAATTTATGTGTTTAAACAGCTGCTATACAAACTAACCTAAACACATATAAAAATCGTTGTATGAAATCTTATTTTCACTTAATGTAAGTATCAGCTGTATGCCATAGCGTGATTACTGCCATTTATTGATTATTAGTTGGATCTATATTAATAATTCTTAATTTCCTTATATGTAACTGAATGCTCAGACAGAAAAGTAGGTGGTCACATTTTAAATGATTTTTTTTATAATATCGACTTATGGGCTCCCAATTGGGCTACAAATATACCAGAACCTTCCTAAAAGTGTATTCAATAATTTCCCAAAGTTTCATGACGATCGGATCAACAGTTAAGGAAGGCATAAGAAATATACAGACAAACATTCATTTCTATTTATTTAGACATAATAATCTTCATTGGCAACAATTCCTCAAATTATAAAAAAAAAACAAACAATAGTAGTTTTGGTGGTAGGATTTTCTGGGACGAATTATCTTCTTAAGGTATTAAATTGCTTGAGTTAAAATATGGTAGAATATGAAAAATTATTAAGTGATAAATAAGTATGTTTTACTGCTAAAAGTTAAAACCAAAATAAAAAGACCTTTGATTGCTATTAAAATAAAGATATTTCAAGTGGTTGTTGGTTGGATATAGACTCCTGTGTAGATGTTCCCTTCTCTTGAAGCTACATATACATCTAAGAAGGTGATGATAAATGAACAAGAATAACCCTTACAGAGAACAGTAGCATGAATATAATAAATAAACAACACTAACCCTTACTACAAATACTTAAAAACTCTTGATGTACAGTTCGCTAACACTGTTAGCATCATCAGAAGGTTACAAATATACTGGGTTCTAAAAACTAGAAACCTAATGAAAATTCGCAATGGGTATCACTTCCACTCCTTCCCCCAGCGACCAGTTTATCCAATACCAACACTACGCGCAGGAACAAGACCAAGCTCTATCGTGACAGTTCTAACTTAAAACTAATTTACAATACAGTTTGAATACTAAATAAAATAATAAAAATAAATGATAATGAAATAAAACTAAAGTTGAATAATAATAAATATAAAATGAAAAACAACAATAAAATATCATCTAATTAAACTATAATTACAATTACAGAAAAAAGTCATATATTTGGTTGTAGCAAAGAGAATAAACTAGAACCAGGGCCTTTATCAGCGTTCATCGACAAATCGCCTTAGTCTCAGCAATTAATATACTCATAACTATTAAGCAACCTGTTAGAGAACACTGTTTTGCCCACCTTAACGCTATTAATACCTAATTCATGGCCACTACTCAAGTTATGTTAAGCTACGCTGGGCTTATTCGGCCTCTCATATTTATTATAAGCTAAATGCTCTTTAACCCTAGTTATAGTCTTTCCCCTTGTCTTTACCAATATAAACACTTTGTCCACAAGTTTTACAAGTAATAGTATAGATTCCAGATCTATCCAACATCAGAAGTTTATCCTTGGGATTTCCTAATAAATCAGTTAACCTATTAGAACTTGTAAAGCTATTCTTAAATTGAAATTTTTTCTAAGCCATTGGTAATAATATTATCAAATGGTAATGTTATAAATTTTTGTGGGTTATCTTCAGGTTGGAAGGTGGTGGAATCTCTCCTTAATTTTATAAATTTACATTTTCTTACAATATTATTGACAATATTAGGAACGAACCCATTAAATTGAGCTACAGATTTGAGATATTCTATTTCTTTAACTAAACATTAACGTGAAAGGGGAATTCTCAGCATTCTATCAATCATACTATTAAATAACCCTAATTTATGGGCTATGGTTAAAATCTTTTGGAATTAATCTATTACTGTTGGTTGATTTTCTATATATGTCAAACTCAATTTTAGAGTTGTTCCTAATGCACATAATATCTAAAAAGAGTAACCTATTATTGGGTTCAACTTCACGAGTGAATTTAATCAAATGAAATTCTCAACGCTAGATTAACTTAAATCAAACACAGAAAATAAGTAGTTGACATACCATAACCAAATTCTAGGAAAGTATGTTAAACTTTTTTCCAATTCTCTTTCAAATTCATGAAAAGTTCAGCCATAAACGGTGATAGACAATTTCTCATCGCTGTACCATCTATTTGTTGATAATACTCATTATTAAATTGAAAATAATTTTGCGTCATGCAAACCTCAGCAAGTTTGGAAAATTCCATCACTCTCTGTGGTTCAACATTGATTAGGCCTAAACGTTCTTGTAAAATTTCAAGAGTTTCTAATATAGGTATACTAGGAAACAACGATTTAACATCAAATGAGACAAAAATTTTGCTACTTCCAAGTTCCACTTCTATTAATCCATCTACAAGTTCTAAATTATTTTTAATGGAAAATTGTCATATCCTGTTTTTAATTTGTTAAATTCTATAACTAATGTTTTCGAAAGATGATGAGTATGTGAGTTGATCCCTGAAACAATAGGTCTCATGGACTTACTTTCTTTGTGAATTTTTGGCAGGCAGTAAAGTCTAGGCAATACTGGATTACTAACATTATACTTAAAAAGGTCATCTTTAGAAATAACTAATTTACAGCTCTTTAAACTATCTTTGGTAAGATTAATAAACTTGTTTAATGGACATTTTTGCAGTTTTTCATAAGGTCCTTCTTTTAGCATTTTGTATACTCTATTGCCGTACTCATTTTTGTCCAGTATTACCAAAGTATTACCTTTGTCAGATTTAAGGTAGTAACAATCTTTTTCTTTTAAACTTCTAATAATTTTGGCTTCTGTAGTAATAGACTTAAGGTTAACATCTTTTTCTAAATTCTCTTGAATTTTTAATTTACACGCATTTCTACAAGGGTGCATGAAGGGTATTTAAATATTTGTAGCAAGGTTTATTATAATTACGCTTCTATGGTCTGTATAAATTTTAAGAAGGTGATAATTGCTGTAAATGTTTCCCAAGTAAGTTTGAGTGTGGAGAATAGTATTAAGGTGTTCAAAAATTCTTTTAAGGGTGAATGGCATATGTTCAAATTTGAAAAATGTTGTCTGTGTATCTGTACTCGCACAGTAGTTGGCAGTTTGAATGTTTAAGAATTCCACTTCCATCTCTATCATCTACAGGTATGACAGGCCATCCTAGTAGACATTTTTCTTCCTTTTATTTCTAGGAAATTTTATCCCTCAAACTGAAAAAAGAATAGTTTTCAGTTTTAGTTTATAAGAAGAAATTTCTGAAAAAGGTAATAAAATTGTAAGAATTAATTACTTTATTTCAGCTATATTTTCAGAAACTTCACAGGAAACAATTTTATATATTTTTATTTTTCCTTAACCCTTTTTTTCAGAAGTGATCAGCAATCAAAATGTAATTGACCTAAAAAGAGATATATAGGTCAAAATTATAGGCTACATAAAAACCTCTAAAAATAGAATGATAATGGCTTAACCACAAATTTAGAAACACTACATCGATACCAACAGTGTAAGTCCGATATTGTTTGTACAGTAATTTATTTTTAAAAATATAATAAAAAGGCATTGTTTTGTAATTGTTATTTAATCCTCAGGATATTTTAATTTTTAAATCCCTTCTATTACCTCACACTGTCCTGATATATATCTTGTACAAATTTTCAATCTTTAATAAAATACATTTTTTCAACCAATCACCTTCAAATACATTTTTGTTAACCTGTAGGGGATGACAATTGATGTTAATACAGTTTTTTAAAATATTTATTCAATAATTGAGCTATACAAATTTGGTGATCTAGGCCGAATTCAAACTGAGTATCTTCATGTTCAAAGTCTAGCGCTTTTGGCACTCAGCCAACTTTCCCATAGCAAGAAGTGTATGAATTCTCCCCCCCCCCATCTGATTGTTGTCGAAACCTCAATTGTATAACCTTAAAATAGTGACATGGTTAGTACACAATATAAATAATTCTCAAGGATTAAAAATAAATGAAAAAAATATAATAAAATAAACAAACTGGATTAACGGTATCGAACTTTGCTTCACAAATGGACAATGCGAAAGGGAACAGAAAAGAAACCACAATGCAAGCAACAAAAAAAAAAGAAAGTCTATAAATAGTAACAAAAATTATAGTCCAACACCGTACATAGAAGGGAAAGTGAAAAATTGGAAGGAAATTCGCTTTCTATTTTGCCACTTTATATTGTTATTCTGACATATGTATATACTAAGAAGAATATAAAATAAAATTTTTCTTTGTAGTAATGGACAAACTGATCTTAAATATTATTTCTGTATAATAACATTCCATTCTCACCTTCTTTTAGATTATTAATCAGTTACTCTTTGCTAAAGCCTGTTATTATTTTTCTCCTACTTGTATTATTAAGCTTTTGGTGAATTATTTACTTTTTAATGTTTAGATCATTATAAATACTTAAAACAGTTAAATATGCATACTTTATGATGAATAAATAATTAAGTGTCAAAATTTTAAAACAGTTTACAATTAACTAGCTGTTAAATATCAGCGATTTAAACTTTCATAACTAGAGGTCAACAAGTAGTTGATAATGCTTAATATTTATTTATATTGAACATGTCAGATATTTATCAACAATTTTTGTAAGGTTTACTTACTTAACTGTTAATGTATATACAGTAGAGTCTCGTTAGTTCGAGGTAGATGGGACCGAGGCTCCTTCGAATTACCCAAAATTCAGTTTACATGGAATTACGTTCCTATGCATCAGAAAAAAAAATAGGAGTTTTAATAAATCCTAATGTTATAATTAAAAATAAACTAAATAAGTTTATAGAACTTTATATTAACATTTCTTGGAAGCCTGGCCCATTTCCTTTGCATACCATATTGATTTAAACATTTCTTTAAAGCCCAACTCATTTCCTTTTATTGATATGAACATTTCTTGGAAGCCCGACTCATTTCCTTTGCATACTGTATAGGTATAAACATTTCTTGGAAGTCCGACTCATCATTTTTTTTTTAAATAGATAAAATAGAAATAAGCTTGAATTCAACGGGAGCTCAGAATTTCGAGACTCTACTGTGTGTTTATTATAAAACAAAGGCATTCCTTATAGACAAAATTAAAGGAAAAGCCGACCTTGTTTAAAACTAACAATTAATCTTCCTCTAGGCAGCAGTAATGGAAAATGGTTGATTATATGTACATTTGAATTTTAGTTAATTAATTTTCCTTTCTCCCCATATCATTATATTGTTTCTTTAATCCAATTCTAATCAGCTGAAACTTGAGTCTCCTCTGACTTAATTACTGGCAATTGGAAATTATTCTTTAAATGGACCCTAGAGCCACTTGTAGTAAAACTTGCTTGATTAAATAATGTATGTTGAAATTTCGCTATCTATTAAATTGTAAATTTTATTACAAGAATTACAATTTACTTTATAAATCCCAAATTTATCTAAAATATTTATTTTATCTTTTGGAATACATACTAAATTTTCTATGCTATTAGGCTTACTACTTTTATATGCACTTCTTTAAAAAAACCGTTTTTAAAGGTGCTATTACATTTAAAATTATAGCTTCAGAATTGATTTTGCGTTAGGACAATTTCAGCGCAAACAATTTTGAAATGAACTTGGAAGAGCATGTATTTGAATCAAAACTTAAGTTGTAATTTCCTCTTTGATAGGCAAATGTCATCTCTTTTGCAACTATTTCATATTCATTATCTTGTGGATTGATGTTTTTTAAAAGGTTGAAATTTTTAAGATCCAACAGGGCTCAATAAACTATTTTTTATGAATTTCTTTGAGTTCAAATGATCATTAATATCTGATTAGTCTACATGAGCAGCAGGAAATTCAGAACTACATTGCTCACATTTAACTTTGTCATCTTGTGTACATACTTTTTCAAGAAAGGAAACAATCTGTAGGTTATCATTAAATTTGCAGACTCTTTTTGGCAAGCTGTGCGTAATTGCTCAGTAAAATGCCACTAAAACAGACACTAATGGTTTAGAGTGAAAAATCACTGATCACATTGCATCAACAATTACAAGGAATAACTTCTGTAATAAATTAGATTCAAAATCAAATATGCACTATTCGCGTGAATCTAGCGACAACGTGACTAAACGGCGACTATTTTGTTCACTTTCTTCTTAATCCGACTCACGAGTTTCTACTCAAGATGGTGAACGGAGTGAGAGAATACTGATCTAATCAGAAGCCTCAATAAAGAGCACAGAGCTTTCGATGTTTGGACAGGTATGTCAAGGCTTCAGAGATCAACACTGCAATTTGACAAAGACATTAGAAAGGCCATCCTTCTTGACCACTAACTGGCCATTACTCAGGAACAACTTTTTTTTTCAAGCCCCCTATGAATACTAAAATTAATACTAACTTATTGGAACTATACTCTAAGAAATAACCAACTCAAGTTTTATTACAGAAAGGTAAAGACACTGGTTACTTCCCAAAGAAAACAGTGCATTAGTCTACACAGATTGTTCCTCTGATATTGACTGTAATTTATCCATCAGGCTCAAAATACCCACTGGCCAAATTGCTTCAAACTTCACTAGTGAACTAATTGCTACTAAAAAGATGTTATGCACTGTCGCTCTTTTCCTCCTTCTAACTACTCAGTAGAAGAAATTGTACTTTTCTCAGACTCAAAATCAGCACTTGAAACCATATATAATGGTGGCACAAGAAATTAATACTCTTCTCCATTCATTAAATATACCTTGCATTCTTCAGTGGATTCCTGCTCATGTCGGAGTTAATGGTAATTAGTGTGCAAAGAAAGTACGTGACGATGATCAACATGTAACAGTCACTTATACACATGTGAATTCTGTTACCAAGCAAAAACTCTACATAAATCTGCATTTTAGCAAGGCAGCCATCCCAGATCTAAACTGCCCAAGACACCTCTCTACAATAATTAGGTTATGTACCGGACATTTCAAGGGCATGAAGACATCCCCAACTGATATAAAATTTTATCCCATTTGGAAGAACTGTCCCCAATCATGTTTTTGACTGCCAAGCCTTTGACAATTCCCTCCTTCAACTTGGAGCACCACCAATTAAAATATTTCGTAGCCATCATGCTCCAGAACTGGCGGATCTTGTCATCAAGACCTTTGGAGAAATCTGAACTTTTTGCACTTCACACCTCAATAGACACAATGGAGTGAGAGGTCAGGTTACAGTTTATTTTGAGACCACACTGCCCTGGGCCGGTCAAGTGTTTACATAACTTATGCATCTTCAGTCTGAACTACTTGCTCACTAATTTTTAAAAAATCGGCGTCTTGGACCGTGAACTGGACTATCAGGGAACTGGTTGGGACAAGCTTGTAATACCGGGATGTTAACATAACCTCACTTGACAAATAGGCTACTTCTAATTGTTGGAAAATTACTGCACTATGTTGCATTACATTACTATAAAGCTATAGTTACAAATTATCTGGATAGGATAGATTTGGTCTTTAAAAAAAAAAAATTTTTTTACGATTTTTTAATATGACGTCATTAATTTTTCTCATCAAACCAATCATACTTGTGTATGTACAAATACTTTATGAAGTAGAAAAAAAATAACAAAAGTACATATTTGTTGATTTCATCTTCACGTGAGCTACTAGTTTTCACTAAAAACACTTATAAATATGTTGCCTATGGTAGTATTTACTTATATTTGTTGATGGCTGCCGTTTCGGGAGATGTGTCCCGTTGTCAACTCAGACCGTAACTCACTGTTATGGTCTGAGTTGACAATGGGACACATCTCCCGAAACGGCCGTCCTCAACAAATATAAGTAAGTGCTACTATAGGCAAGTTGTAACATATTTACAAGTATTTTTAATAAAACTTCGTGCTGACGCCTTAAAATTAAAATGTTAAAAAATACATTAAAACTCCCAACACACCCAAAGAGTATAACACCGTTTTAATTTTTGTAAAAATAGAGCATTACATTACATTACAAATAAATAAGTAATTGAATTAATACTCCTTTTTTTGCGTATCCTTACATTAAAAAATTAAAGTTTGCATTTAATCCAATTTTATTAAATTTAATGACACTTCGTGGTTAACAAAGATAAATCTTTTCCGTATAAGTTCACATTTAACACACGCGTTCCATTATAATGCGTATCTTCATCCGATTTCCCATGATTTTATTGTATCCATTTTTCGATCTGTTCTCCCTAGGTTTTCTTGTTTGAAATGTTGGTCATACTCAAATGAACCACAACTCAATGTTTCCATTCGTCCATTCCATAATACATTCAGCATTATTTGCTGCATTTGAAATTGTGTTATGCTTTTGAAGTGTGCATAAAATTGCTTATATTTATATTGATTATATATTTTGAACATTGTTGTTCTTAGCCTTCTTTAATGATTATTAATGTTATGTCTCGTCCACAAGAAAAAGTGCTATTGAAAAAAATTGAAAGTCGCGAAAAGAAAAAAATAAAATTTTTTGAACTGCTGGGTAAGTGACCTGATTTAAATTATACAAATAAGTAATTGACAAAGACTGGCCGAACTTAATTGTTACAATCCAGAAATATTGGTTAAAATTGGAAGAAAGGAAACATAACATCAATGCACAAATACATGAAACAGTATAGATTGAACGTTTCTGTATAAAACGGAGCTATATTTTATACCACATTAGGTTATTATAAACCTACTTTATTTTCCAGCAACTTTTACTACCTACCTATCTGGCTAGGATAGGTTTCGTTAAAATAAAATTGTGCTTTGGGACATTTAAAATCACTTTTGTTATTTTTAAGTAACATAAATGTGAATACATATTGTGAAACGGAGGACATATTGGTTTATGCCAAGTTCAACACTTTAAAATTAATGCCCTAATACCGTAACATTTTATTCTATAATAGAATTACAAAATATCCAGCTAGGTCAGATCTGGTTATATAAAAATAACTCGGCTAGCAGTAAGACTAAAATTGGGAAATGCTACAATAGGCATATAACAAAATACTTCAAGATACAATATCTCGCCAACTTCATTGTATTGATTTTTGTCATTCCTATCTTGATGTGCAACATATTATAAACTTTTTGTTTATTCAATAATACAAGGTTTAATTTATATTCAGAAAGTTTGTATATTAGTTATTTTGGTAATTATTAAGATCAGCGACTACCGCTCCAATTGGCGAAATTTTGATTTACTGATTTATTCGACTTTGCTGAACACAAATTAAATTTTTTTTTACTGCAAACACATTTAAAAAAATATATATATAACCTAACTTGGTAAAAATATAGTCTTATTGACGTTGGTTTTTAGAATTTTTTTTTGTTTCAAATTACTTACTTTAATGTGTAGAACACAACTTTTGTTTTACTAATGTGTATCAACTTTTTTCTGGTGAAAATACGGAAAGTTACTTTTTTTCACATTTTAAATGTTAGGCTCTAATGGCATGTAGGTCTATAGACGGGCGCGCAGTAGCTACAGCGCACTAGCGTCTAGATTTGGTTGTAATTTTATACAACATTACTACATACCTACGAAGTATCCAGGCAGGATAGATTTGGTTATAATTTTATTCAATATTGCTATCTACCTATATTAAAATATATCTACAAAGTATCCAGTCAGGATAGATTTGGTTATAATTTTATTCAACATTACTATCTACCTATATTAAAGTGTACCTATGAAGTATCCAGTCTGGATGGATTTGGTTGTGGTAAATATTTAGACTTATTGCCAATGCAGAAAATTATAACCAAATCTATCCTGACTGGATAACTTCATAAGTATACTTTAATATAGGTAGATAGTAATGTAAAATAAAATTATAACCAAATCTATCCTGACTTCATACTTCATAAGTTAAAATTACTTAAACAATACTTTATGATTATCCGAACTTTAAATTTAGTAAATTTGTTGAAACTTACTGAGACAGAACGTTTTTGATCCCTATGTGTTTGTCTTCATGAGTGTCTTCATAAGTATATTTTAATGTAGGTACATAGTAATGTCGTATAAAACTATAACCAAATCGATCCTGACTGAATATTTTGTAGGTATATTTTAATATAGGTAGATAGTAAAGTTGAATAAAATTATAACCAAATCTATCCTGACTGGATACTTCATTGGTATATTTTAATGTAGGTATATAGTAATATTGTATAAAATTATATAACCAAAAGTTAAATAAGATTTTAAGTTTAGTATTAAAATAAACTGACTTTGACGCTGTAGCTACTGCATGGCCGGTTTACGCTATACATGCTAATAAAGACTAACATTAAAAATGTGCAAAAAAATTAACTTCGTATTTTCCGCGGAAAAAAGTTAATATCTATCAGGAAAAATGTCGCTGATCGGAGCCTTAGTAAGAACCAAAGTCAGGTCAGATTAGGTTAGGTTATTTTTTTTAAATGTAAATATATGTTTGCAGTAAAAAAAACTTCTGATTCGTGTTCAGTAAAGTCAAATTGATCAGAAAAAAAATTTCAAAGTGATCAGGAGAGGTAATCGCTGATCTTAATAATTACCGTTTTTTTATAACAAAATATATCTAGATCCAGTAAAGTCTCGATAATTCGAGGTAGATGGGACCGAGACCTCTTCAGATTACCAAAAACTCAGATTACACGGAAATATGTTCCTGTGCATTAAAAAAAAAATTGGAGTTTTAATAAACCCCAACACTATATTAAAAAATGCACTAAATATATACATTTATAAATTATAAATATATAAATAATATACATATTTCTTGGAAGCCTGAATCATCATTTTCTTTTAAATAGATAAAATAGGCTTGAAATATCGGGTTTTGGATTTTCAAAACTCTTCTATAGTATTTACCTATATTCTAATATAGGTTTATAGTAATGTAACAAAATATAGAATGTTCATTTTAAAGAAGTATTTTATAAAAAGGTAAAAATGCAGAAGCTCGGCGCCATATGATATTTTGGGAAATGGTTTAACATCATTAAATAGGACGATATCTACAAGAATTTTTTTTAAATTGACCTCGGAAAGTTACTTTTTTTCAATTTAAAGTAGCGTAAAAAATTCAGCGCGGATGTAGAAGTTGTGAATAGGCGCGGAGTGATACAAATGCTTTGTGATACAACTATATTTCAATGTATAAAATTAAAACCAAATCTAACCTGACTTGACACTTTTTAGGTATATTTTAATATAGGTATACAGTATTGTATAAATTTAAAACCAAATCTATCCTAACTGGAGACTTTATAAGTATATTTAAATATATGTATAAAAATTAAGCGAAGTTGTGAATAGGCGCAGAGTTACACAAATGCTTCGTGATTTTACAACTGAATCTCAATGTATAAAACTAAAACCAAACCTAACCTGACTTGACACTTTTTTGGTATATTTTAATATAGTTATACAGTATTTTATAAATTTAAAACCAAATCTATCCTAACTGTAGAAGTTGTTTCTCAAATATCTATACACGTAAGGTCGCGTGACGTACCGCGGACAATGCGTACAACCTTATGCGCAGCACTGTGACGTAAGTATCACTCCGCGCCTATTCACAACTTCTACATCCGCGCTAAATTTATTACCCTACTTTAAATTGAAAAAAAGTAACTTTCCTACTTCAATTTTAAAAAAATTCTTGTGGATATCGTCCAATTTGATGGTTTTGAACAATTTCCCAAAATATCGTATAGTGCCGGAGTACTGCATTTCAACCTATAAAAATTTAATTTATATAAGTTTTAACTATTATTTATGGTTTCA
Source organism: Prosapia bicincta (assembly GCA_036971475.1). Taxonomy (NCBI): domain Eukaryota; kingdom Metazoa; phylum Arthropoda; class Insecta; order Hemiptera; family Cercopidae; genus Prosapia; species Prosapia bicincta. The sequence continues at coordinate 209,644,289 of JBAIZL010000004.1, forward strand.
GATACATCAAACCACAAGTTTCTTGTTTGGAATGTATATTGAAGTAATATTTGTAAAATTAAAAAAAAAAGTTGAATAGTATTTAGTGAATATTGCAAGTTCTGAAAAGGTTAATTAGGACTTTTGATGAAAGGTGCATGGATGTAACATAAAATTAGAGGACTTCGACTTCACAAGTTACAATTCCCAACAACAGTTGTTGTAGAATCAAGGAAGGACTTATGAACCATATGCCCAATTGATTTATTAAACATGTCTTAATTTCAGCAACTAATTTGTGTGGCAAACTAAATTATAATTGTTAAAATTTGAAAAAATTATATTTAACAACAATGTACCAATCAACGTTAAACTGTATAGAGTAACTCTTGAATTTTGTAGTCCATTATGTTTGGTGAAACTTTATTAATCATTTTAGTTTATAACTATCTTAACTTTATATTTTGTAAATTTGTAAAAACTTACTGAGACAACTTGATATAACATGATATAGGTTTAAGTTCAGTACTTAATAGTACCTATCTGTTTAAGTTTAAGTACAGTATCTGTTTTTTCATTATATTCTACTACATTACTATATCGTAATATTACTATATTACAATATAGCTACTGTAAGTATCTGATTTAAGATATATTTAATTAGAAAAAATACAAAATTATGTTTATCTATGTATGCTAATGACATACTTACTTATTGTCTTTAATGGATATAAAATTGAAAATGAATAATTTTCCATTTTAGATGTAAATCAAAATAAGGAAGACAAAAATGTAACTCAAGTAGAAGGTTCTCTAAGCAGTTGCCATATAAAGGGGAACAAGCCTCTCAATGATGATAGGAAACAAAGCTATTCAAATAGTAAGTTCTAACTACCCTTTTGTATACAAAGCTGCAGTTTATATAAATTGTTAACTAGGACCAGTTAACTTCACAAGAAATCTAAACTACTAAACCAATTAATGATGGTATTTTGTTAATATTTCTTAATAATTTTTATGAAAAGACGTAATTTGGAAGAATATTAAAAAAGAAACATTTGTTGATTCCATCTTTGCGTGAGCTACTAGTAATCACTAAACACTTAAATGTTTTAAACTTGCCTATAGTAGCACTCACTTTGCTTGTTGAGGACGGCCGTTTCGGGAGATGTGTCCCTTTGTCAACTCGGACCGTAACTGATCTCAAGGTTTATGTAGGTTAGGGTGGGGTGGGATATTTTGGTGGTGTGGGTGTATTTTGTGTGTATTAGGAGTTATGATGTCAAAAAGTGTGTGTGAGTTGTAATGTAATTGTGTATTGAGTATGTGTTTAGGGAGTAGTTTGAAGTGCCTATATATTTCTTATTGTTCGGTTGTGTAGCGTTGGTTATTTCTGTGTTGTTTATGAAGAATTTGTAGGTTAGATGTTATGTCTATGTAGTCATGTTTTGTGGAGTTGAGATGATCGTCGAAGTTTGATTGGTAGTTATTGTTTTTTAGTGCTTTTATATGTTCTTGGTAACGTGTGTAGAATGACCTCCCTGTCTGGCCTATGTAAAAACTGGGGCATGAACTGCAAGTTAGTTTGTAAACTCCAGTGGTGTAGTAAATGTCGTTAATTTTGTTGTTGGGTTTAAATTGTTTGTTGAGAGTGTTGAATGTGGAGTAAGCTATTTTGTAGTTGTATTTTCGTAATGTGTTGGTTAGATTGTGGATTTTGGATGATCTGTATGGTATTGATAAGTATTTTATGGGATTGTCATCTTGTGTGTTTGTATTTGGGTTATTATGTTTATTTTTTAGGCGGTTGTATAATTTGTCAATCATTGTTGGGTTGTATCCATTTGTTTGTGCTATATATTTTATGGTGTTTAACTCCTGGTAGTGTTCATCTTTGTCTAGTGGTGTTTTAAGCAGGCAATATATCATGGTGTTGTAAGCAGCTAGTTTATGTTGGTGTGGGTGGTTTGAGGAACTGTGTATGGTCGTATTAGTGCTGGTGGGTTTTCGGTATATGTTGAATTTATGTGTTTGTTTGTCTGTTCGTTTAATTGTGAGGTCTAAGAAGTTGAGGGAGTTTTGTTGTTCTGTTTCGATGGTGTATGGAATTTAGGTGTTTTAGAAATATGTATGCTCTGCGTGTGTTGCCTTTATATAATGTTATGATGCGTCGACGTATCTGTACCAGTATATTATATTATCTGAGTATTTGTTGTTGTGTAATATGTGGTTTTGTTCAATATGGTGTATGAATATTTCTGCTAAGATGCTAGCTATGGGAGAGCCCATAGGTAGTCCATCTTTCTGGTTGTAGAATGTGTTATTGTAGATGAAGTAATTTTGAGATGTGATTAAATCTTGTGAGGTGGATGATTTCGTCAATGTGTGTATGTGGTGTATTTGTGTCTATTAGCATTTTTTGAGGATGTCGATGGTTTCTGGAATGGGGATGTTTGTATATAGATTGGAATATCAAAAGAGACTAAGGTGGAATTGTGTGGGATATTTACGTTTTTTATTTTGTCTATTAGAATTAGGCTATTTTTTATGCTACAATGATTATTAAATTTTATATGGTTTCAGATAGTTTTGTCGAGGAATTTGGCTAGAAGATGAGAAGGGGTGCTTGTATGGTTGATTAGTGGACGTATTGGGATGTCTGTTTTGTGAAGTTTGGGCAGGGTGTTTAGTTTAGGGGCTATTGGCTTTATTTGTTTTAGGTGCTTTTTGGTGTGGTGTGGGATTGTAAGTTTTGTTTTGTTAATTGCTTCTTTGATTTGAGCAAACAAAACTTATAATCCCACACCACACCAAAAAGCACCTAAAACAAATAAAGCCAATAGCCCCTAAACTAAACACCCTGCCCAAACTTCACAAAACAGACATCCCAATACGTCCACTAATCAACCATACAAGCACCCCTTCTCATCTTCTAGCCAAATTCCTCGACAAAACTATCTGAAACCATATAAAATTTAATAATCATTGTAGCATAAAAAATAGCCTAATTCTAATAGACAAAATAAAAAACGTAAATATCCCACACAATTCCACCTTAGTCTCTTTTGATATTCCAATCTATATACAAACATCCCCATTCCAGAAACCATCGACATCCTCAAAAAATGCTAATAGACACAAATACAACACATACACACATTGACGAAATCATCCACCTCACAAGATTAATCACATCTCAAAATTACTTCATCTACAATAACACATTCTACAACCAGAAAGATGGACTACCTATGGGCTCTCCCATAGCTAGCATCTTAGCAGAAATATTCATACACCATATTGAACAAAACCACATATTACACAACAACAAATACTCAGATAATATAATATACTGGTACAGATACGTCGACGCATCATAACATTATATAAAGGCAACACACGCAGAGCATACATATTTCTAAAACACCTAAATTCTATACACCATCGAAACAGAACAACAAAACTCCCTCAACTTCTTAGACCTCATAATTAAACGAACAGACAAACAAACACATAAATTCAACATATACCGAAAACCCACCAGCACTAATACGACCATACACAGTTCCTCAAACCATCCACACCAACATAAACTAGCTGCTTACAACACCATGATATATCGCCTGCTTAAAACACCACTAGACAAAGATGAACACTACCAGGAGTTAAACACCATAAAATATATAGCACAAACAAATGGATACAACCCAACAATGATTGACAAATTATACAACCGCCTAAAAAATAAACATAATAACCCAAATACAAACACACAAGATGACAATCCCATAAAATACTTATCAATACCATACAGATCATCCAAAACCCACAATCTAACCAACACATTACGAAAATACAACTACAAAATAGCTTACTCCACATTCAACACTCTCAACAAACAATTTAAACCCAACAACAAAATTAACGACATTTACTACACCATTGGAGTTTACAAACTAACTTGCAGTTCATGCCCCAGTTTTTACATAGGCCAGACAGGGAGGTCATTCTACACACGTTACCAAGAACATATAAAAGCACTAAAAAACAATAACTACCAATCAAACTTCGACGATCATCTCAACTCCACAAAACATGACTACATAGACATAACATCTAACCTACAAATTCTTCATAAACAACACAGAAATAACCAACGCTACACAACAGCACTTCAAACTACACCCTACACACATACTCAATACACATTTACATTACAACTCACACGCACTTTTTGACATCATAACTCCTAATACACACAAAATACACCCACACCACCAAAATATCCCACCCCCACCCTAACCTACGTAAACCTTGAGATCAGTTACAGTCTGAGTTGACAAAGGGACACATCTCCCGAAACGGCCGTCCTCATCAAGCAAAGTAAGTGCTACTATAGGCAAGTTTAAAACATTTAATTGTTTAGTTAAAAAAGAAATTGAAACTTCAGATTTCTTGAGCAATGAACTAGATTTAAAATAAAACTGGAAATTTTTGTTATTATTCAAGTTGTATTTTTACACTTTATAAGTGTTATTAATATCTTGTAATTTTACTGATGTCTTAATTAATGTAAATTTGAAATTATTCACTTTTTATTATAGATATAACAGAAAATAAAGGCATTAAAAATGAAACAACCCAGGCTGAAAACCTAAACAATCATCATAGAAATATAAAAAGGCAATTCAATGATAGCTTAGATCAAAGTTCTTCAAAAAGTAAGTTTTGTGATTAAAATTTTGTACAAAAGTGTTAATCAACTTTTTACATAATGCTTTTTTTTTAAATTTATTGAAATATAACAATATTGTCTAGTTTAAGAGTTAACAATTTAAAGGAAGTATGAAGAGAATCAACTAGACTCTCTATGAAGATAACACTTTTCATTTTAAATTTTGTAACAGCTAAGTCTTTTGGTTCTTAAATAAAGTATGTATTTACAAATTTAGACAATTTTGTTTCACTAATTCAATCATTAGTAATAAATTAATGATCTGAATGAAACTATTAACTTAATATGCTGATGCGTTTCAAAACCATCGTTCCATTCATAAATCCTAACCTACTACTCCTTAGTTTTTGGTTTGAAGTAGGAGTAGCAGAAGAATTTTGTATACGTAGCAGGTTTGGCCTTTTCAATGAAATGATGGTTGCAAAACAAGACAGCATAGTAAGGTAATAGAGTTCACTTAGTTCTAAAAGTATGTTTTTAATTTGAACTTCGCTTTCTATACGAGGTCTGGCTGTTAAATAAAGAGACTTCATGTATATAAGGTGTCCTAGAGGAGTAGGGGTAAAATAAATGCAGCATTGGATAGTTGAAAGTGTCTACTGTTCTAGTATAAAACACATTTTTAATTGGTGTAGTAGTATTTTCTCTACAGAGGTATTTTTTTTAATGAATTTGTTTTTTTTTCTCTTGCTTAACAATATTTGACAAAAAAAAACACAAAATTAAAAATAAACTTTGCGTACTATAAGTTGTTGAAAAAGGGCATATGGTGAAAGTTTTCTATTGTGCATGTCTTTTGGAATGGTGTAATTGTTTTCTGAAGGCCGAGAAAATACCAAAAGTGACTAATTTTGAGTTTGACCTCTGTCTGTTTCAACTCCCCAAACAGTGACCCTTATTAATGAAATTGTGTATCAATTAAGATCATTGTATAAGCATTTGGATGATTGCTGAAATTGTAAGCGCCGAAAAAAAAACAGTTACTCGGTTGTTTTTGAATATTAAAAATATGCAATTTATGAATGTGAATTCTTTCATTATATTTATATTTTCAAATAATCAAAACTTAAGAATGGCAAGTTAGTAAATATTGAGAGATCACTGAATTAATTTGATGTTCATTTTCATTATTAGTTTTGTTATTTTAATTACAGAAAAAAAGAAGAAAAAATCTCCTAAAATTGAAATTGATAAGCCTTCTCAAGAAGATTTGCCAACAACTGACTTGGAAGATTCGAGATTTGAAGATACTGAGAGTACAAGTAAGGCTTACAAGTTTAAACAATTTTTAAACTAAATAACTTAAAGATTGAAATTGTAAAATCTAAAAGTTTATCTGTGTGCTTCATACAAATTATGATTACTTTAACAACTATATGCAGAAAAATCTGCTTTTATATGTCTCAGAAATACGCATTTAATAGGAAACTATAACCTATATACTGTACGTTGTTATGTTACTACTGTATAGAGTGGATATTTTTCTGGTGTTTATATTTTCTTATAATAATTTTCAATCTTACTGTATGCTAATTTCAAAGAACAATTTAAAATTAATGTTTCCAATTGAGTAAGTTTTTCGATAGCAAGGTCTGAAATTCCAGGGATGCTAATAATGTAATGCTTTACATTAGCCAGTGCTGCAGCAGCCATTACTGGTGTCAGAGACTCTTCTTCTTCTTCATTCTGATTATCATCGCCACTCTCCTCATTTGTATGGAAAGCTGCTGAATCAACGTCTTTCACAATCTCCTGTACTGTTTGCACCTCACAACTCACAATGTTATCATTGCCAGATACGTAGTCAGGGAAACTCATCAAATATGACCTGAACTTTGTTGTCAGTACACTCCAATGCCAGTTCACACTGAGACCATTTGGCACCCACTTTTATGAAACCATTTTTATAGACTTCAGGACGGACTTCATTTCTTGCTGAAGCAACATAATTAATAGCAACCAAAATGTTTACAGGATGTGACTGTTTACCTTATTCAGTAGCACATAAGTATTTTTGCACTAGCTTCATATGGTAATGATGCTTTACAACTTCTATTATCTCCTGGCCGATGGGTTAAAGCTTGCTAGCACCATTTGGAAATAAGAATACAATTTTTATGTTATTTCTTTCTTTAAAAAATCTATTTTGTTTCCTATTGGATTCCATTCTGTGATAAACGTATTTTTATGAACGTTTCCATGAACATTTCTTTCATTTCTCTGTTCTTTTAACAAATAAATTGTTTTGGGGGATCAAAGGTATGAGTAGAAATGTTTGGAACTAGATTTGTGAAAATTGTTTCTACTGCATGAAAGAGAATAGGACTAAATTCGATAAAACACCCTTAATAAAGAAGAGCCACATTTAGTTTATTAACAATACATTGTAGAGTTCAAACACATACTCTGTGGTACCTAAGAAGTTGTACTAAAATACTGACCTTTTTTCAGCACAGAAAAAGATATTTTGAATCTTCTTTCATTAATCAGTAATGCATTTTCATGATTTTTAATAATTAAAAAATTACTGACAATATAGAAGCATATCTGTATGAATATGAATCTCCTGCTGAGTGAACCAGATCAAATATTTCTTAGGATTATTATTATTCTGATTATTAGAATTGCTCAATTAGTAGCGTTTTTCTTGGTTTAGTACCCAATTCTGTACAATATTTATGAAAAAATATTTATTCAGTTTGTTACTAATTTAAATGTTTTCAATGTAATCAATTTATTTTAGTAATAAGTAAAATATGACAGGCCAACTTGGTTAATAAAGCAAGCTCTCACAGTTAATGGAGATCTAATACAATTATTAAATTCACTATTGAAACTGTAGACTTAATGATATAGACTCATATTAAATTATTTTATTTTTTATCTCTTAATGTAATAGAAGTATAATTTTTTTAAATTTGTGTAGCTCAATTTTTGTTTTCAGTATTACCTTTATTTAAAAATGTATCTTGTAATTTTTACCATGTTCTAATGGATGTAAAATTGAAATTAAATACTTTTGATTAAAGATGTTACTCAAAATAAAAAAGGTAAAACAGAAATAACAACAGAAGATTTTACAAACAGTCATCACATAAATATGAAAAGACATGAGAATGATAATTTACACCAAAATTCTTCAAAAAGTGAGTTTACATAAATGTTGATTTGTTATTTAAAATGAAAACAAAATCATTGCAACAATTGTAAAATGATATCTCTAATAGCCTCCTCATCTTGATATACAATAATTATCTTTTTTATTCTGTTGATTTTTGGCGTGTATAAATGTGCCATTAAAGATAATATATGTGAACTGATCATTCTATCATTGAAAGTCTATTATCCTCTTCCCACGGATATCTTCTGCTATACCGCCTACTCTTTGTTTTATGTTATCAAGAGATATGCAGTATTATACTTCTGAGAGTATTGTTGTAGCTAAATCTCCTATTATTGAGATGGATATATATTTTCTATTGTTATAAACAAAGTTGTAAAAGGAAGATTTCATTAGATAAAGTTGGGACTCCATTGGTGACCTTGGTGTTGTCTGTTGTTTACTGTAGCATTTTCTTAATTCAGTTAGTAGTAAAAGATCCTGTATATTAATTATTTCTCCATTTTCATTATTAATTTGTTATTTTCTTTATAGAAAAAAAGAAGATACTGCCATTAAAATCTCCTGACATTGAAAGTGAACAACCTTCTGAAGAAGATTTAACAAGTGAATTAGAAGATTCAAAGTTTGAAAACATTCAGAACATATGTAAGGCTTAAAAGTTTAAACACTTTTAAATTTCAATAACTTTAAGTGTTTGATAGAGTATAAACCTACTGTCCGTAACAGAAGTTTGTAGACTCGAGTTTGAGTGCTCATAAAATCTAAACTATGCTATCAATTTTTACCAAATAAAAACCAAAATATTCACCATTCTCTTCTGCATTGATGGTGCTATTTTGAAAAAATTTCGGTTTTATTTTCATTTTTATATCATACTATAACAGAAAAAACACGGTTTTTTTAGTCTTTGAAAAGATAAGTCTACTTTAACAATTCAAAACCAATAAATCTGTGATTCGAATTGTCTAAAATTTTAATATGATTTTCAAGGTCTTGTAAACATAATTTATTAGTTTCAGAACTTTCATTTTATTATTAACTTTTTTATAGCACTTTTTGTTAAACAACATTTTTTCGAGAACTGTTCATTGAATAGAATTAACCAATATACAGTTAGAATTGTTTCATTTTGTTTATTCCGATACATAAGTTATTATTAAATTACAGTTAGGTGTTAATTTTATTTGATAGCAAACTGATATGCGCTTAGGCGTAAACGGCATTAACACTGCCCGCTGCGCTCGGCCACAGTGTCGTCAAATCGTGCAGCCAGCTGCCAAAGCCAACTCAAAAGCAAGGAAAAACTCGGTTGTTAACTACATTTTTGATTATGTTTTACCATTCTCCATCACCAATTTTTCATGAGAAATTTGGGCTCCCGACGGCAGGTTTAAAAATGGTTAGCTTCAACAAAAAAGAATTTTTGGAATTGTCAAATATTTGTGTCCTTAAGCTATAATATTTATATTGAATAAATATTTACAAAGGTTATATCTATTATTTTTTCCTCCAAGGTTATTGAGAATTTGTCAAATATTAGTCTCTTTTCAAATAAGTAAATTTTTTACATATCAAAAGTTTTTTGTTTTTTAGCTTTCACTCATCTTCATCGGAATAATCACTTAGCGCGGAGTCACTATCAGAGCTCATTGGAATAACAGGTGGCTATACTTCAGGAAATTTCTTATTAATATGGTCAGTTTCCCAATATTTGTCTTCAGTTGTTTTGCATGTTTGATGCATTTTTTCCACAGTTCAGGTGTAAGGGTTCGAAGTCTATCTTTACACAGCGCTCCCATTCCTGTGCATCCATTCCTCAGCCATTTTCATTTGCATTTACCAAATTCACTGTAGCAATTTTTCCTTTGACATATGCCCAGATTAACTCGATGAGTTCAGCTTGCAATGTGAAGCTGGAAGCCAAAGAAGTTCCACATCAGGTCTAATCTCCTTGGTAATCACTTCTAGCAGTTTTTCAGTTTTTTTAAAGTGCGGTTTTGCCAGAAGAATGAGTTCTGCTTTTGTATCTTCTCGTGTGAATTTACGGCGGGGGTCAGGGCAACGTTGTTTGTCTGCATCCAAGATATTATTTGGCCTTTCTTCCAAGACATTGTGGGATTTCTTGTAGACGGGTCCAACATAGTGTAATATGGAGCTTGATGAATAATTACTGCAGATTTTTGAGGAAGTAGAGTTAGAACGTTTTTAAACCATTCTGTGAAGTGTGCTGAATTCATCTCGTGGTAGTCCTTCGTTTCCTTCTTTCCAATGAAACACAATTCTGCTCCTTCTAAGAATTCGTTTTCACTTCCAATATGAAGAATAATTAATTATTCTTCTGTGGTCGATGCTGAACCTATCCTCTTCACCAAAGGTAAAGAAACTCCTAAACAAGTTCTGGTCATTTCATACACCGGGAAACGCTTGTCCCCTAATTTCTCCCCCTCACTCTTTAAAAAACAAATTGTACTAAAAATCATCGCAACTTCTTTCTCCGAAAAATATTCTCTAGGAGGCATCTTACCACGACATGAGCAGGGCAACAGTTTCACGTAGAATAAAGACAATAAATTCATGACACGTTTTAAATCCAACCTAGTGTTAGTGTAGTGAGTAAAAGGATTAAGAGTTTAAAATACCAAGCAACTGATGAACCATACTGGTGAGTCATGCTTATGGATTTAAAGATGGACAAAGGGTTGACTTGGCAACAACGCATCCGAGCGCCCGTTTACGCCTGAGCGCACATCAGTTTCTTATCAAATAAAATTCGCTATAAAATTAATACCTAACTGTAATTTAATAAAAACATAAGTAACGGAACGGAATAAACAAAATTAAACGATTCCAGGGTATATTGGTGAATGGTTCTCAAAAAAAGTTGTTTAACAAAAAGTGCTATAAAAAATATTGTAATAAAATGAAAATTCTGAAACTAGTAAATTATATTTACAAGACCTTCTCGAATATCATATTAAAATATTATACAATTCAGATTACAGATTTATTAGTTTTGATTTTTTAAAGTGGAAGTATCTTTTTAAAGACTACAAAAACCTTTTTTTCGGTTACGTTAAAAATTAAAATAAAACCGAATTTTTTAAAAAACAATACCAATCAATACAGAAAAGAATGATGAATTTTTTGGTTTTTACTTGGTAAAAATGTATAGCATAGTTTAGATTTTATAAGCCGTCAAACTTTTGTTACGGACAGTAGATGATCATATATTGTGTTCCTTGCTTATATTAAGAACTATGAAATATTCAACAAATTGCTGCTAGTAATTTTTGTTCAGTTTAGGTTCCTTCGTTATGTGTTCTATTTCTTTAAAGTTCTTTATGTGTCTTGTGTTTTTAAATCCATATTTTGGATTTAACAGATGTTTAAATTAAAAGTTATTGTTTTCAAAAATTAAAAGAAGGTTAACATAGAATATATTATTACAAGCAAAAGATTACTAACTGTTTTGTTGATACAAAATTATAATTGTAGAGAATATTCTTAATCTGTTATTTTCATAAGGCTTGGTAAGGTTAGATTAAAGAGGAAAAGTCAAGTAATAGTATCAGGGATGATTTTCTTTCAGCAATTGATCTAATTTTTCTATTTAATATTTCTATTTTCTTGTTTAGCCTAGTATTATTAACTCACATAATCTTTATTTATAGTTGATGTACATAGTATCAATTTCCTTTTAATGCATTTATTTTTAATTAGCAATTGTTGTTTTTTAGTGCCAGGACATGCAATAGGTCTAGCTGTCATACTTGATCCATCTTTTTCATCACTGGAGGGGGCAGTTTGTGAAAACACCCTTAAAGCAATCACAGAAATGGGTTTCACCAAGATGACAGAGATTCAGGCTAAAGCTATTCCTCAGTTGTTAAATGGCCGAGATTTGGTTGGGTCAGCTAAAACTGGATCAGGAAAAACTCTAGCTTTTCTTATACCCGCCATAGAACTTATAAACAAACTCAAATTTAAACCTTCAAATGGTAAATACCAAATAAATTTCTTGGTAATGAATATTTTTGGTATATGTTTTTTTAGCCTAGTTCAAACTGTTTTTTTTTTTAATCTATAATATATTATTCACATAAATATGAACCTTACTAAATAATTCAGTAATCATTAAACAATGTTTTCAAGGGTTTAACCCATTTAGTTTCTACTGCATAAGGTGTTATTCACCCCCTAAAGGACTTTACCTGACAAAAAATAGTCATTTTGCTAAAATATTCTATTAATTGAAGTCCTTAAAGTATGATTTAAACATTAACTTAATCAGAATTAAATTAATAAATACACAAAAACCTCTTAACCACAAACTTTCTTAATTTTACCCTTCAGTTACAAAGTAACCATCCGCAGAGGAATAACATACAAAGACTGATTAACGCTAGAAAAATACCTTATTTATAATCTACAGAACTAGTCACTCCCACTCCGATCGCTACGGCCCCACCTGTTAAACAAGGCGTAGCCATGCCCATCGAGTGAAAGCAAGATATCTTACGTCAACTTACTAAAATATAAATTAAAAATACAATAAATTCTAAATTAAAATTAAAAAAAAAATTAATTTAGAATTTATTGTATTTTTAATTTATTCTAAATTAATTTTTTTTTTAAATTTTAATTTAGAATTTATTGTATTTTTAATTTATATTTTAGTAAGTTGACGTAAGATATCTTGCTTTCACTCGATGGGCGTGGCAACCCCTTGTTTAACAGGTGGGGCTGCAGCGGTCGGAGTGGGAGTGACTAGTTCTGTAGATTATAAATAAGGTATTTTTCTAGCGTTAATCAGTCTTTGTATGTTATCCCTCTGAGGATGATTACTTTGTAACTGAAATGTACATAAGGGTAAAATAAAGAAAGTTTGTGGTTAAGAGGTTTTTGTGTATTTATTATTAAATTCAACCACAGTATATTCCTAATAAATAGTAACAGAATTAAATTGTTTCCTTCCACAAAATGTATTTTTAAATTTATTTAAAATCCAAGGTACATATACAGATAATTTTTTGAAATTGTGAAACAAAATTTTATAAGCAGGTTAAAAATACTAATATCTAAAGATATAGATTTTTTAAAACTGAAACATGTGCTATGTTTGCTATTTAACGCCCTACAGTAATACTTTTATAAGTATTTTGGTGCACAAGGTGTTCTCTAAATTATAGTAATGGTGTCTTGGGAGATCTGAAACACTTCATCATGAAAATGTACATGAGATCTATGCACATAATTATTTGTCTTTGAATCTAATCAATTTTGAAAGTAAATATCATTGTCAAATACATTACTAAGCATAATTTCCTCACTGTCATTTTGTTAATCAAACAAAGGATGTTCATGGTTTACATGTTTGACACATTTATATATCTTTCCACATACCTGAACACCTTCATTGAATTTGCTTCCTAACCACCGATCAGTATCACTATCACATTTTTACAGTTGAATATTTCACTAAAATAAATTCTACATGAAATAATTTAAACTGCAAAACCAACACTAAATTTATGTCAACAAATACTTGATGACGACTTTGTTTCAACAATGGTGATCACATCACAAAAATGACACTGTAGTTACAACAAATAAAGTTATTTTAAAAAGTATAAGTATTTTTAAAGTTATGCCAATAGACCTATTTGTATTCATCATATGTTAACTCCGTCAAACTAAATTTTTGTCTTTTTGAAATGGCAGACAGTATATATAGACTGTCAGGATCATACTGTAAATCTTTTCTTGGATTACCTGCCTAACCAATTTGGCAGACTTGGTTTTCCCTTGGATAGTTTTAAATTTTCTATAACTTATTAAAATTGTTTTTTACCTTAACAGGTGTTGGTTGCATAATTATTTCCCCAACACGAGAATTATCCATGCAGACATTTGGAGTTCTGCAAGAGTTAATGAAATACCATCAGCAAACATATGGTCTCTTAATTGGAGGAGCCAACCGTCAGACTGAAGCTCGAAATTTATCTAAAGGTAAATAAAATTATTATTTTAAAAGAGTAATCTCCTTAACAATTTGTTTTTTATGAGTAAAAGATATTAATTCATAGAATTTTTATTATATTTGTTGATCCCATCTTCACGTGAGCTACTAGTTTTCACTAAAACACTTGTAAATATTTAGAACTTGCTGTAGTAGCACTTACTTATATTTGTTGAGGACGGCTGTTTCGGGAGATGTGTCCCATTATCAACCGAGACCGTAACTGATCTCAAGGTTTTCATGGGTTAGAGTGGAGGTGGGATATTATTGTGGGGTATGGGTGTATTTGGTGACTATTAGGAGTTATAATCTCAAAAAGTGTGTGTGAGTCATAACTCCAAATACACCCACACCATAATATCTCATCCCCTCCCTAACCTACGAAAACCTTAAGGTCAGTTACGGTCTGAGTTGACAATGGGACACATCGTCCTCAAGAAATATAAATAAGTGCTACTATAGGCAAGTTGTAAAATATTTACAAGTGTTTGAGTGATTTTTTTCCTTTAAAATATATAACCAATAAAGAACATTAAAAAACTTGCTACATATTAGAGAGTTTAGATAATATTTTTATTTTAAATTAATCATATTTTAATTCAAGGTGTATATAATAATCAACACCATTTTATATAGAACACTTCTATATTTCTTCTGTGGAACTAAAATACTGTACCTTATTATCTTCTCAACATTGCTAGTAAGTCAGTCATTCGTACAGTTTGTATGTCAGTCTTTCCTACAACCATATAGTATCTGAAGCTGTTATAGGTGTCAATTTGAATCATTGAGAGTAAGATGTAAGACAATAAGTAAAATTTTCTTCTTCCCATTTATTTAACTCTCCAAAACATTTTGCTCTAGTCTTGTTTGCATTATAATTGATTAGGAAATTTCAAAAACCTGTTTTGTTATTTAATTTATGAAATGCAAGCTAAATATGTGACAAAATAGTGAAAGCAAACCACGTACCATAAAATAAACCATTTTAAGATTTATATTTACACACCACACACGTAGACTGTGTTTGAAAAATATTCTTGCCTCAGAAATTGCCTAGTCAATTATAAATACCTCAGCATACGGTTGGCTTACCATTCTGTTTCTTAAGTTTCCGTTTCCAAAATTGAATACTTTTTGAGTTTACCTTTGTAAAACTTTATTCTAGGTATGAATTTATTTTTTTAATTTTTTCTAATTTTATAGAATATCCATTTTAGAATAAACAAAATCCTAAAAGTCAAACTTTATAGTTGAATCAGTTTATATACATCTGTGAATAGAAAAAGTAATTGATTTGTTGTAATTTTAATGATTTTTTAACATCTGTTGCAACATTTTTAGTTTGTATCTAGTTTTTTGTTTACTTGTATTGATGGTGTGTGTTAAAATCTAGTTCACACACATCACAGAATATTTTTCTGTTTTATTTTAAAATAAATTTCAGGTGCGATTTTCGTTGATTTTGTTTGTAATGTCTCCTTCAAGGTATCAGTATCAGTAAAAATTAGGAAGACACCGTTAGATGAACCTTGTATGTGTTTTGGTGTTAGGCTGTTTTTTTTTAATTGTAAATTTTACAGGCATTTCTGTGAAATATTTTTTTCCTCCCTGTTTTATTGGGTTTGTCTGACCAAGTAAGATTTTGTTTACCATACAATTTAAGTATAGTCTGGTATATGTACCTTTTATTTATGTGTTGCAGGTATTAACATAATAGTAGCTACACCAGGGAGACTTCTAGACCACTTACAAAACACACCCAAGTTCATGTACAAAAATCTCCAGTGTCTTGTTATTGATGAAGCTGATAGGATCCTTCATATTGGCTTTGAAGAAGATATGAAACAAATTATTAAACTTTTACCAAGTTAGTATTTACTTTAAATAGTAATAGGAGACAAGTTTGATGAATGTGCTATTTTTATCAATAATTTTGAAACCATTAAATCTTTGGAAGTTCTTTCTTGCATATACCTTTATAACTACTGTCACTGTCTTATTAGTTATAGATTTAAATATTGTTGGTAAAAGTAAATAACTACTTTATAGGAAGCCTAAACCCAATTATCTCTTTAATCTTTATCTATATAAACAATCATTGCGCAGTCCATTTTCATTTCTCTTTATTTTCTTAATTTTATGGAAATAAAGTTGCGTGTTGTAATCATCTTGAATTCACTGATTAAACTATAATTAAATGATACTATATATTTAACTAAGTGAATTCAAAAGTGGTTACTTGCTGACACGTTTTGAAGCAATTGTTCCTTTTACAAAGTAAAGCCTCTACTGGCGGCGTCACATTAGGTACAATGATTGTCGGGATGAGATTTATGGGTGTAGAGGGAGGGGGATAAAGTTGGTTTAGTGCTATGTAACGGAATAGGGTGTTGGCTTCAAAACGTGTGTGGTTATTTAATATGTTTTCTTTATCTGTTGCCTAGTGTTTGAATATCTCATATTTTTCTAAAGATGTTAGTTTTTTACTTTGTTTTAATGTGTGGAGAGTGTTTAAATTAGTATGTGTGTGTTGCGTAGCTGGATTTTGGGTTTGTTTGGTGTCTTTGGGTAGTGTGTTCTTCGAAGATTGTGTAGAATGACCTACCTGTTTGGCCGATATAATAGCTGAGACAATCATTACATGTTAATTTGTAAATACCGGATATATTGTATTTGTCTGTTTGTTTTTGAAAGGGTTGTATATGCTGTCTTAAGGTGTTTGTTATTTTGTAAGATATTTGGTAATGAAGTTTTTGAATGTAGAAGCTATTTTGTCTGTGTGTTTTTGTTGTGGCGGTGAGGGATATGTATTTGTTGTTTTTTGTGTGGTTTGTCAGCGTGGCTGTTTGGTGATGTTGTTTATGTTTAATTTTCATGTGTATGTTGGTAGTTGTTTTGTTAAGCGATGTATTTTATTGTATTGAGTTCTTCGTCATAGTCTTTCTTTAGCATAGGTATATTAATTAGGCGGTATAACATATGACTAAATGCAGCATGTTTGTGTTGTGTGGGGTGGTTAGATGTAATTATGTTTGACTGTATCGGCGGTTGTTGGTTTTCTGCATATTTTGAAATTGTGTTAGGTGTTGTGTCTAGGTGATGGTGATGGTTAGGTCTAGAAAGTTTATTCTATTATTTTCTTCTAATTCTAAATCCGTACACCAAAACCTCTCATTTACCCTCGAATTAGATTTTCGGGGAATTTGGTATTTATTTCCCGATCCTACGTGTTCGGTTTTAGCGAAAAATATTATACAGGGAGACGTAGAAAATAATTTTATCTTGTATAAAATTACAACCAAATATCCTGTTTGAACACTTTACAGGTATATTTTAATATAGGTATATAGTAATGTATAAAACTACAACCAAATCTATTGTCACTGGATACTTTATAGGTAGGCCTATATGTATATATAGTACGGCTCGCCGTTGATATGTGGACGTAATACTTCTTATTACTCCGTAATGAATTTTGTACCCAATTTTCCCAATAAAGGTAAAATATGAAATTCAAACATGGCAGTTAATATATTTATATGATATTTTATAACAACACAAATTGTTTAGAGCATTGAAATTTTATAATAATGTAATTATTTTATAGAAAGACGACAAACTATGCTATTCAGTGCTACTACAACTTCTAAAACTGAAGCTCTTACAAGACTTGCTTTGAAGAAAGAGCTTGTGAATGTAGGTGTAGATGATAGCACAGACATAGCCACTGTAGAAGGCTTAGAACAAGGTGATTTTCTATTTAAATAATCCATATAAAATTTGCATGTTGTAATCATCTTGAATTCACTAACTGAATTATAAGTAATTATTGTGTAACTACATAATACTTTTTAACTTACTTTTTGACTGTGTTGCTTAGACGTGTTAGCAGAAGCATGTCTGTTGGAGTGGTGTCTGTCTGTTGTTCAATATAGCGTAGTGCAGTTTCCAAGGCAGTCGTTCCTTCACCATGACTAATTTTCTCTTCTTATACTGTCTCGGTCAAACTTTCATCTTTATTGTTGTCATCACTGCCTTCAGTAGTTTCTTGTATCATTTCAATAGTCGTAACAGTTGTTATTGTTACTTACTTACGTTCATCCTTACCCACCCATTGGCTTACATCCGTATCATCAACATTTTCACAACCTTGAAGTTACTTGATAAGAAATGTTAAATCTGTTTCTTCTTGTAGATCAATAACACAATACACAGATTTATTATGACTCAGGATTTTATTGACCACAGTTGATCTTCATTGGGATGCGACAGTGCATTGTCTGACAGTAAAATATTCATTATTTTTTGTAAAATGTTTTTTTTTCAAATGGATTAAATAGTCTGAAATAAAAATAGGCTCAAATAATCTGGACTCGGAATTTAGATACTCTACTGTATTTCTAATTCATTTATTGGATTAGGTAGAGTACTAAAAGAACAAGTTAATCTTCATAATGAAGCATAGCAAAAAAAAAACATACTAGGCTTGTCAGTCTCTTATCAACTTATCTCTTTCAAATAGGCTTTGAGCTCTTTAAGAACTGACTTGGAATCATTCTTATTTATTATATTTATCCTTCACTTATTTTGATGTGATGTAATAAAAAAAAGTGTTGTCCTCTTAAAACTTAAAATTTTTAATCGATTTTATAATGTAGAGTTAATTAGTGTACGAGGGCTATTCAGAAAGTAAGGAACGTTTTTGAATTAAAAAAAAAGTACAATAAAAATTTTTTACTATATACATCTGAAAGAGCAACTAAAATACTACTTTTCTACGTAGTCGCCAAACAAATTGAGACATTTATCGTATTGGTGGACAAGCTTTGAAATTCCTTCATCGTAGAATTCTGCCGCCTGCGATGTCAGCCACTCAGTGATGCGCGCCTTGAGCTCCACGTCGTTGTGAAAGCGCTGTGTTGCTAGCCAGGTCTTCATTCTTGGAAACAAGTGAAAATCGCTTGGTGCAAGGTCAGGACTATAGGGCGGATGAGGAAAAACTTCCCATTTGAATGACTCTAGCAGTTCTTTGGTGTCGTTTGCAGTGTGAGGTCGGGCATTGTCATGCACAATCAAAATTTTCGACGTCAATTTCCCTCGGCGCTTGTTTTGAACTGCTTTCCTAAGGTTGCGCAAAGTTTCACAGTACCGCTAAGAGTTTATTATTGCACCACGTTCAAGAAAATCAATAAGAAGCACACCTTGCCTGTCCCAAAAAACCGTCGCCATAATCTTCCTTGCAAATGTTTACAAACATTTTCTTGGTTTTTTGGGGAGCTTGTGTGCCTCCACTCCATGGACTGTAATTTCGTTTCGCAATTAATGTGTTTTACCCATGCCTCATCACCAGTTACGATGCGATCCAGTAGTGAATCACCATGTCTGTCGTAGGCATCCAGAAATGTCAACTTGCCTTCGTTCGCAGACCTTTATGGTGGTCAGTGGCCATTTTCGGCACCCATATTGCACAAAATTTGTGGTAGCCTAACCTTTGTGTGACAATTTCAAACAACAAAGTCCGTGAAACTTGTGGGAAACAAAGCGAAAGCTCCGTTATCATGAATCGGTGGTTTTTGTGAACCATTTCATCAACTTTAGCGACGAGTTCATCAGTCACAATGCTCGGGCATCCGCTCTTCGCTTCGTCATGAACATCAGTTAGGCCATTTTTAAACTGAATACACCATTTTCGCACAGAACTTTCATTCATTATGTTGTTTCCGTAAACTTCACACACTTGGCGATGAATGTCTATCGGTTTAAAGTTTTTTGCCAACAAAAACCGTATCACTGACCGCACCTCACAACTGGCGGGATTTTCAATCGAAGCGCACATCTTCAGTTGAAATTGCAAAAAAACGGACACCTCACAAATGTTCTTGTTGTCACGGCTGGGCGCCGATTGAGTTATTGAGTGTGCACGCACCAAAATGTACGAGATCAGCATGCGCCTGGCAGCGACAGACAGAAACGTTCCTTACTTTCTGAATAGTCCTCGTAAATATGATAGCCTTTTTAGGTTTGAAGTTATGTGTAGATTGTGATTGCTTGGTTAACTTTGTTAATGTTCTAATTGTTAGTTGATAGTTCAAAGCCATGTCATTTGTAAATTTAAACTTGTATTACAATAATGTAATGTTAGTTTATTTCTACCACAGATGGTGGCGACATTGTCACCATAATATGCCTGTTAAGTAAATATTTTTATGACTTAAAATTTTATTGTTTTGGTTTTCAAGTGATTACCCATGTACATTTAATCACACCAGCTACATTTTAATCTATAATATATAAATTAAATATATTTTTATTATTTTTTTTACTACATTTTTATTAGTTCGATTTTCGTCATACCTGTCTTTCAGGGTGGAATTTTGCAATCAAGTTTAAACTAACTTTCCGATGAAGTAGAGAGCTAAAACTTTAAACATAAAGTATGGCAATAGATTGTTTATAACTGTGAATTCATGTACAATTATTTAATTATTTATCTTCCTATCTTACAAGCCAGCTCAAATTTCATTTATTTACTAGCTTAACTGTTTGTAACAACATTAAAATAAAAAATTATTCATTTTACTAATGTGTGTAGAAAGCCGTAGCCTTTTCCATCTAATATCTATAGGTCTGGATGACCGTTTACCTAATTTGTTTCAACTTTAGGACAACTTCATTTTCAGAGTGGTGTTTGAATATTAAAGTGAAAAGGAATTTTAATGTTTTATTGTACTTTATCTTTCAACCACGTTAACATAAAACTTCCGCCATGTATATATAAATATATTACTCAATCTGTTTATATAAATTTGTTTTGCGAATAATTAAAATTAATAACCAAAATCTCTCTTGCAGGTTATGCAATATGTCCATCTGATAAACGATTTTTGTTGCTATATTCGTTCCTTAAAAAAAATGGCAACAAAAAGATAATGGTATTTTTCAGCACTTGTATGTCTGTGAAGTTCTATCATGATCTGCTCAACTATATCGACGTACCTGTTATGTGCATACATGTAAGTGTTTTGTAGAGAAAGAAGACAAATATTATTTTCAGCCAGGGTCTCGAAAACCTAAATTAGGGAGGCAAAATTGTTAAGTATTTTAAAATTTGTTACTCATAAGTGCTTTGGAAAAAATTAAAAATAATACAGTGAAACCTGTCTTAGACGGACCCTGTGTTAGGCGGAATCCCGTCTATCGCGGAAAACTTTAAAAGTCCTGACTGTCGCCTATTTAATTTACCTGGTTAATAACCTCCATAAGCCGGAAACTGTCTAACGCGGAAGCGGAATAAGCAAAAGAATGAGTGATACGTATTTACTACGTCTTAGTTCTGCATAAGCCGGAAAATCTGATCATATACATGCTGTAAAATATAAAGTTACAATGACTTCCGTTTAGATAAAATACAGTTTATAATATATTTTTTTACCGTAACAAAACTCACAGATAGGTCTGCTTAATTGTAACGGATCGTATTTATTTCTGAGAATTCTGTGACAACGTTAAGGATTGCTGATACGCACAAGATAACGCAATGGTATACAAACATCCATAATTTACGATAGGCTATGTGTCAGCACTCGTTTCCTTCAAAATAACGCAATGAATGGTTTACAAACATCCACGGTCAGACATATTGAAAGGCGAGAGACCGCTTCATTCTAAAAGGCAAAAAACATGCGCAAATAGAAGAAAAAGAAGAAATTGAAGACGGACAGTCGTAGAAAACGAAATAAAACATTTGGCGAGGCCTTAATGAAAATTTGTGAGTTAGAAGATTTCGCGATACGTATTAACAGCCCGGAAATGCGTCACCATTTGTTACAACTAAAAACAATAACTAAAACACAAACAAGTAAAACTAACTTTTTAAAACAAAAGTCAATGCTAGATTTTTTCAAGCCTACTTGATTTTATTTTATTTTTACGTAAGCCTACTATTTACAGTATTTAGCCTAAATACAGTAAGAGGAAAAATATAGTTTTTAATAAATTGCATCATTAATTCCTAAATTTTGTTGACAAGTGTATAAGTGTTTTAGTTTCATAATTTTAGTGTTTTCTATTGAAAATGTTTTGTGGAGAAGAATAAATGGATGCTGCATTAGAAGGTAAGATTTTTATTATGTAATGTAGGTTTTAACATTTTCTGTAGTGTGCATAGCCAACACCACTTAGAAAACAAGGTTTCCGAGTTGTGACGTCACAGGGCACAGGCTACGGGCTGTCATTAGGCAATCAAGATAACCAATATTACTGTTGAATGACGTTTATATAGATGTTAAAATTTGATAGTTTTCTTGTGATTTAAAAACACTTGCTTTATATGTTGAAGTGTTATCTCTGTAGGAAATAAACAGTCAGTACTTAATCGGAAATAAATAATTAAATTAAATTCTGTATTAGAACAAATGTAGACACAATGACAATTAATTGTCCGTTATCTAATTGGTGTTGGTACAGCGCCATACAGCTGATCAGTAGAAATAATAGTCTTATAGCTAAGAATCCCCACAGCCTACCCTCACCCCAACCCTAAAAATAAACTCGGCAAACGTTTTGTGATGTTACCATCATATAGTACACTACTACTGTATAAGCCGGAAACCTGTATTAGACGGAAAAAAATGCCAGTCCCAATGGATTCCGGCTTAAACAGGTTTCACTGTACAATACAATATATTGTAAACATAGAAGTTTTAGAAAGTAAAATTATCAAAATGATTTGACATACTCATCAGTAAACCTATTTATCTTTTCACTTAAATACAGAATAGGTAGTTATTTTGTTATTTGTTTTTATTACTTGATTAGTAATAGTATTCAGTAAAATTTTTATGATTGGAAAAGTTACCACTCCTGAAATATTTATAATTAAACTGATGAAAATCTAACTTTAATAGTTTGAATGTCTGCAGAATAGTTTTCTGTCCTAACACAGATTTATTAAGTTCTTTAATAGATTAGCAGTTGAAAGGTTTTTATCCATATTATTTTCATAAATAGCATTAAGCATAACATTTTAACATTAATTGTTTTGCAATAAATACATGTTATTGTTAAATAAAATATAATGCATAGTTTATTACAAATACAATTAATTGAAACATTTCAGACTTTGTCACTTACTTCTATCATTTCAGGTACTTTATATTATTTATTTACCATTCTTCTGTAAATGCAAACATGTTCTAACTGCTTCAAATATGGCTGTTATTCACAGTTTTTTTTCTTGAGAGGCAGAAAACAGTAATAATAAATATTTTTGCGTGGTGTGTTTTTAATGTTTGTCATCTTATTTTTAAATCAACAAAAATTAATTGTTGATTGAAAAGAATCGTGTAGATGCCAAAACGGCAAAGAAATATTTTATAAAATTAATCATTTTATAATAATAAAATTAAAAAATATGTTGTAAATAATGTCTCAGAAAACTGAAAATTAACAGACAAATTCTAAATAAGGTTTTAGGATCAAACCAGAAAAGAGTTTGGATGCTCTTATCATCAGTTGTTATTGTCATCACAATAAGCTTTTTGAACAAATAAAAATTACTCTTTGGAAGAGATAATATTATTATGTTAAATTTGTATATTGCAGATTATAATAGGAATATTGTTAACAAAAATATATTCACCTATTTCTTGAGTAAAAAGAAATAGTTATAGAGTGTTAAATATTATTCTGTATTCTCTGTTACACAGAGGGGCTTAAGCTTTTAGGAAATAATCCTGTAGAGTGTAAAATTTAATTTAAACTGGTGATTAATAACAAGTCCAATTAATTTTTTGAAAACATTATGTTCAAGAGTTTAAACTCTGAAATTTAACATTAGTCTCTGTTGAGGAGTTTGTATGTTTAACTTAGGTTATAACATAGTTGACTATTGAGTGTAAATTTATAATTTAAACTGGTAAAACAGCTAGTCGAACCAGTTAAATACCGCAAACAGGTTATTAGTTGTAGGTATAAACTATAATTTAGAAATAACATCTAGAGCCTTTTAAAAGAACTCAAAAAAAGTCTTGTTAAATTACTAACATCCAAACCGATTGAAAGGTTTTTTATTTCATGTTTATTAGGGAAGGCAAAAGCAGAAAAAACGTACAACAACCTTCTTTCAGTTTTGCAATGCAAAGACAGGTATATTGCTGTGTACAGATGTGGCAGCTAGAGGGTTGGACATTCCTACTGTTGACTGGATTGTACAATATGATCCTCCAGATGATCCCAAGGTAATTGTAGATTACGTTAATCACAATTAATCTACATATGTTATGAACCTATAATATTTGTTATTGAAGTGGTATTGTTTCTTTATATGTACAGTAGAAAATGAAATTCAGTTATGCTTGGTATATTAGAAGTTTGTTAAAATAAAATAATTAAAACTAAATTAAATTATTTTACTTTCTTTTGCTAGATTCAAGCAACACTAAACTACAGGGAATGTATTATATTGCTGTTCTGTGTACAGTAAAAGCTCTTTTATATGGCATTCTATCTTCCGGAACGTTTTAATAACACATTGAGCGTGGCGAGCACACCGGCATACTCTGGGTTCCCTTGCGAAGCACTGAGGGCGTGCCGGTGTGCTCTCCGTTTCCCTTCTGAGAGACGGTGAGCTCACCGGCACACTCACTCCCAGTCTCATTAAAACTTCTCTAGTGTCGATAAGTGTTTGTATAAAGATTTGACTTTTACGTCAGTGCTTCAGAAGAGTTTGGAGAACATTGTGCCAGAGTCGTTTTTTTTTAATTCGACCATTCCAAGTTAACTTTGTAATGCTTCAGGGAGTTTCATGAACAGATTTAATTTGGTTTAACTTTTATATTTTAATTTATTTTTAGTTTTAATCACTTAACGGGGGAAAATATCCAGTAAAAACAACTATCATAAAAATAAACTAAGCTTTCTAAACTTACGCAAGAATAAAGGATAACTGTCCTATTAGAGTGAATGAACCTATTCGAGTTGGGAACAGACTACTGTAAATACGAGTCATTGACAAAATGCTTGGATGCCCGAAAACCCAATGTGTCATCATAAGACTGTAGTAAGCAAATGTCAGCTAATCTCGGCTATAAATAGTCTAGGACGTGATATATGCTTTATCTATGTTTGCTTTTACATTATCGATCTCTATCGCTTTGTGAGACACATGTCATAAG
Source organism: Prosapia bicincta (assembly GCA_036971475.1). NCBI lineage: Eukaryota > Metazoa > Arthropoda > Insecta > Hemiptera > Cercopidae > Prosapia > Prosapia bicincta. Next base: position 209,669,323 of record JBAIZL010000004.1, read on the forward strand.
CAGAAACAAACATTTCGAGTTAAACGTTGAGTGGTTAATTTTAGTATGTAGTATATACAAGTAGTACGTACTTTAAATTTGTATGTAAGTTATCTTTTTTTCTCTGTCTTTTATTGAGTAATATTAATTGTTCTATCATTTGTATAAGTTAATATTTTATGTAATTTTTTTTTATTGTGACCTGATAAAATAAAACAATATTTTAATGTCTTATATACACTGTTTTGTTGTCCCCAATAAACCTGTATATGGTATAAATAAAATTATTGAGATGAAAACAACGGGCACGATAATTAGATGCAACTACTAGCTATGCAACCCGCATAGCATTTCAATATTTCCACTGACAGGGATGGCGAGGGCACCGGCTTGCTTTCGATTTTTACAACTAAATAGAGTGTAAATTTTTTTTACTATTTTTCCTGTTTATAACTGAGCACTTGAGTAAGATTTTGAGATGAAACAATCCTGTCAAATGTGGAAGCTAACGAAAAAAGACGGTAGTTTGATGATATCTCCATATTGACGCCGTGATCAATGTGTTAAGTTGGACATTTTCAAAATAAATCAGTAATGAATAGTACAAGAATAATAAATTTTTTGTTGTTACAAAATCTGACTCATTGGAAATACAGTTTTTGTTGAAAAACTGTCATCGCATATCAGGCAGTCATACATCCATGATACTTATAAAACACTTAGTCTTTGTATAGTTAAATGTACTGGTGCTTCTTTTATTTCAACATTGTATGAACGTTAAATCATTTTAAGCAAGTTTTTTCTTTCTTCAATTTTTTTCTTATAAATATTGTGTGAGAGAGAGCATGTGCTTTTATTAATACATACAGAATTACAGTAATTAGATACAAAAAAATATGGAAGTTGAAATTTTAATAGTACATTCAATTTTGCTTGATATGTAGCATAACGTTATGCACAGCACATACTGTATATAGGATGTATAGATTAGGTTCTATTATCCAGAAATTTTCGATAACCAGCAACATGCCAACCCTAAGGGCTCCTAAAGGGATATTAAAGCTTTTACTGCACAATAGTTTGTGAAAATGGAAGTGATCTGAAACGCCTAAACTACTTATAGAATAAATAAGCTAGAAATAACAGAAGATTCTACTCAATTTAATTAAATTTATTATATATAAAAAATTAACTGGTTTCTTATTTGTAGGAATACATCCACAGAGTTGGGCGAACAGCTAGAGGAGAAGGTGGAATAGGTTACGCTGTGCTTATACTGCGACTAGAAGAACTAGGTTTCCTTCGTTACCTAAAACAATCCAGAGTTCCTCTCAAGGAATTTGAAATATCATGGAACACAATAGGAAATATCCAGCTCCAGGTAAGAGTAGCCAATGGTTTTATCACTACTTCCCTTCTCTTAACCCCTTTTTATAAACCACTTTATTCTCACGCTCTTGCATAATTCTATTTTTCTTCTCTTCATAGGATTATCCATTTCATCTTATAATGACCTAGGCAAGTTTCTTTTTTCTACAAGGCCCAATTCCAAGATTTTGTTTATTCAAGTATTTTATTCTGGTATTCTAACATGCCCTGCCATGTTTATTTCTCCTCAATTAAACATTAAATATGTTTAACATTATATGTGTCTTTTTTCATGTATAATGCTTCTTTATACCCTTTTCTCACTCAATTCAGTCCCATAATGGTGCAGTAACCTCTTCGGTATTTCATTTCCATTGTCTTTATTTTTGTTTTATATTTCTTGCTTAAACAAAAGCAGTAGGAATAAGACTCCAGCTCTTTACTCTGTATGTTATGATACTTTGAACAATTGTTTTATATATGCTTGTTCAAAACAAATAGTAGTTTTGTTTGATTTTAAATTTGCTTGTGAACCAAATACACCCAATAGATCATTAGAGAATCAAAGGGCTTTAATTTTTTGTCTTCATATAGTATGAATATTAAGAAACATAAACTCTGAATATTTAAGATATTAATAGTTTTAATTAGTAGGAAGTCAATCATAATATTTTTTTATAAAATGCTTTTTAAATATCAAATCAAAATGTAAGAAAAAAACTTTTTGATACTTCTTATCAAAAATTAAAAACTATTCTGGGTAATAGGTGAAAATTAGACATTATGTTGAATATCTCACATTATTTGTTAAATTGTGGTGATATTTTGTGTTATTTAGTTGTTATTCATATGAATTTCATCCTCTAGCATTTTGAAACATTTTTCACTTTTGGGTTTAGTCCATGAGTTATAGTTGTTTTACATAAGAATTATTTCTTTAAAATTACTCAAGAATTGTATTCTGAAGTTTTGATTTTTCACTTTCAGTGATTTCTTTGTTTATTGCTTCATGTGATTGTTTAATTATATTTATATTGGTTATTTTTTGCTACCACATGTTTTTTTCAGTTAGAGAAACTAATTGAGAAGAACTATTACTTGAACGTAGCTGGAAAGGAAGCATTCAAGTCTTTTGTTAAAGCCTATGATTCTCATCATTTAAAAACTATATTTGATATCAAGACACTGAATCTTGCTGAAGTAGCTCGCTCATTCGGGTTTGTCGTACCTCCAGCTATAGATCTGCGTAAGTAACATTTATATTTCCAATATATTACTTGATCATTATATTCTTATGTACAGTATTAAATTATTTTGTAAAATAGAAAAAAACTTGCATAGCTTGTTTTAAGAACAAATTTGACCTAAAATCAATTCCACTATCTAAATTTTTTATTCTCAATTACTTAGTTTGTCAGTCAGTGTGCTTCATTAATTACAGTCAGTGTTCTTAAAAATATATTGTTTGACTTCGGCAAGTGTAGCACATAGTATCCACAGTATAATACAGTATTTGATGAAACTTACCTATGTTTTAAAGTCACAAATTAGTTTAATTATTCAAAAACCTTTTGAAATTAATGAAATTTCAGATCTTATTTAAAAACCTATTTCTACTCCATAGAACAATAGTAGTTATCATGGAAGAAATTTTTAACAAGATCATAGATTCTAAACAAGAATAAAGTGACTTTATGTACACATTCTAGAAATATTGGTTGAAACACACAAGTAGGTAACCTACCTATAGTCTTTGATAGTAATCATAAAAAATAACCTTACTTTTGAAACACACTCGTTTCACAAATAATTGTTAAAATATTTCCAAATCAAGTTGTACCACATTATGATAGACCTATATTAAAATGTATCAGTAACATTGTAAAATAGTATCGAGCTTGTATAGGTTTGGTTATAAGAGAATGTTCCCTAATGTACAGTGAATGGCTGATAATTGCCAAGTTGATGACCTATTGCACATCAATCGACATTGTATAGCAATAGTAGGTTATGTAGGTATTTACTGCATTGATGTTAGGCTTAGATATATATCTGGCATACAACTCTTTTGAATCACACTGACATTGTAAACTATAGACATGATATTTTGTTCTTACAATTTGGTAAATGGAACAAAAAAGAAGAAGGTTGAACAAGCTTAAGTGGAATCGCCTCGACTGAGGGCATACTGAATGAAATCTGTTTGCTATCAGGCAAACAAAAAAGAGCAGGCCAGGATTGGAGACCTGGCTATGGACAGTTAAAATACTTTTGCGTGGCCCAAACCTTCCCCTCTCTGCTCAACGCCCATGGATTAGATCTTCTTAGCCATAGACGGTAAGATGCCTCAAGGGCAGCCTTGGAGATAAGTATTCATTGATTTTGATCCTAACAATTTCCAACTCCTTCAGGAAGAAATTAACAGACTTTTCCTGGAGACTTGTAGCTTCATTTCAACATGGATAGGAACACAAAGATTCATACTTGTTGGCCTTGTACAGATATTGCTTCAGGATATTAGACTCCTGTATGACCGCCAGTTCCACCACCTTCACTGAACAGAGCATCAGTGAGTATGCCAGAAACAATCAACTCTATAACTTGTTTTACCGTACAAGGTACTCCCAGTGTTGTCCTCTTGCTGTTGTGCATTGATGTATAGCGTACACTCAGGTACATTTATCGTAAGATGCTCCATCTATTGGCTCTAATTGGAACTATCTCGAAACGCTCAATATTGCAACCAGTGGTAGATGAGTTACTTGATTTATACATCCGTAAAACAGTCTTTTGAGCAGATGACTTCGTAATATTTTTTGCATTCTATTAACTGTGTCTATGTTTACTTTTGCATTTGATTTCAACATATTACCATACATTAGGCTATTAAGTATATCGTCAAATTGAGATTTGAGTATTTTATTTTCGTTTTGTTAGGTTTTTAATTTATTGGGTTTTTTTGGTATAATTCCACCGAATCTATATTATTTCAATTAGATTTGTATATAGTACTATAATTATTTTGTTGTTAAAATAAATCAAGAATTGTAATAATAGTAATTTGTTGGAAATAAAATTATGTGTAGTAATATTAAATGCTGTGTTTAAAGTCATGTAAAGTTGACCTTACCAGCTAGTTTCATATTCCTTTAACAACAATCCTTAATATTATTTTTAGAAGTGGCCAGCAGTAAAAAAACTCGCCATAGGAAGAGGCATAGAGGCAGAGGTTTGGGATTATAGTAAAACCTTATCAAAGAAGAAGGATAGAATATATCCAACAGCAAAATAACAAAAAAATCGTCACTAATGTTAATGTACGTATATAAATAATGTTTGTATATAAAATGATTTTAAATACATGGTAAAATATAGTATTGTTTTGTAGCCCTAGGCATATTTTCATTTCATATGACATGTTATTTTTAGAACATTACTACTGGAAATGGTGATACTTTATTTTCACCAAGCTTTTCTAATAATACCCAAAATATTATAGAAAGGTGAGTTTACTATTAAGGATCATCAAATATTCAATTTTCACAATTGTTCTGTATTTTAAGGGATGATTTGAAGAAAATATTTAATTACAGTAATACCCCGTATTTGCGCGATTAGTGGGACCGGGCGATAACCGTGTGTCGGGGTATAATTCTACATACAATCATATAGGAATCATATATAATTGGGACCAAAGACTAAATAAACTAATAATTTAGAAAAAAAAAATTGTATGTATAAAAATCTTAAATACACAAAACAACAAAAAATTATATTATATACATACAAAATGCAAACAATTATTTTGACAGAAGGCTTCATAAAATTTAGTAAATTTGTTTGACGAATTGAAGATATTTTTCTTCTCACGCAGAATTACCTTGTAACTCGTTAATTTTATTTTGTTTTGTGGCAGAAATACGCTCATCTTTGGAGTCTGTTTTCCAAAATTTTAAGCATTGCTCAATTAAACTAAGGTCTTTTGTCAAGTTTCTAACAGTCATTTCATCTTCTACGTCAACTGGGTCTAAAGAATCAGCGTTTTTAAGATCTTGCTCTTGCTCACGCATTTCTATGATCTCATCAATTAATTGTCAGCTCCTGGTTGGGTAAATCCAGCATTTCTTGAACATCAGCATTGTCCATTTCTAAATTGAGTTGTCTGGCACTGATTCTGCTTGAGTTTCAGTGGCGAAAAAGAAGACACACCTTTTTCCAAACGCCATTCAAAGTTTTTTGTGAAATTTCATTCCAAAATTTCCAATAATTTTCAAAGGATCTAAGACATTAAATTGTTTCCAAAAATCTTCAACAGAGAGTTCGTTGTTCTGTCTTATAGCGTCATGCAGATGCGCGAATGATCTTGTGTAATAAGCTTTAAATGTTCTGATGACCCTCTGATCCATCGGTTGAAGCAAACTAGTTGGGTTTGGTGGCAAAAATATCTCTCACGCGTGTGTCGAAATTAGTTAAAGTAGTAGATGGATGGCCTTACTACTTTTAAAGTAGTAATAGGAATTACTTTTAAAGGAATTTGTTTAGACCAACAGTAACGTTCGACTTGAGGTATGAAATGATGACCAAATCAGTCCTCAAAAAGGGAAGCTGTCACCCAAGCCTTCCAAATCACAGGAAAACTAGCTTTAGTAATAGGTTTTAATGCCCTTTAGCGATAAACTATGAGAGGTTGCCACTTACAGTCGCCAGCTGTATTTTTGCCAACCATCACTGTCAATCGGTCTTTGGCAGCCTTAAATCTTGGAAATATTCTATCTTCACGCTCTATAAAAGTTATTTTAGGCATTTTCTTCCAAAACAGGCCAGTTTCTACTTAACTCGGACAGTATGATTTAAAATCGCGTAACTTGGGAATCGCGTAAGGCGTGGTAGTGTGAGTTGAGGTATTACTGTACACATACACAGAAAAGGGCCACGAGCACATAATTATCCCTAGCTGTCACTTTTTCCTAAGACGTAAAATAATCATGAGTACAAAGCCATTTTTTAGCATTTGTAATTACAAAGCCGGTTTTTCTCATTCTCCAGTTGGTCGTAATTAATGAAAAATTATTATAAAAAACTTTTATTACTAAAGGACAAGTTATATTAAGATTATATCCAACATACTTTGACAGTGATACATTTTCCTGTGGACAAGCTTTACAATACTCTTCATAAAATGTGGCTGTCAATAAATTTTAAAAAGTAGAAACGCTTTCTTAAAGTTCTTTATAAATTTTAAACAGCTGCTATTCCAGCCACTTCTTACATTCAGGGGAAAAAAGCCATTTGACAGCCTTTGAGGATTTTATAATTTTAGGTAATTGAAAATAATCAGAGTTGTGATAAAATGACATATCGAAAAATGACCATAAATGTATATAATTTTTAACAATAAAATAAATTTTTTATATTCATTTGCCTTTTATTTAACCTATCTGAAGTTGAAAAATACAACTTACGTAAATGTATGTATATTTATATGTGTGCTTGCTTTATTATTTTAAATCACTAAAATAAGCACTATTTCGAAAACATATAGATGCATTATTTGTCTGACAGACAGGAATTGGTCTGCCAAACTCATAAACTTGTGAGTGAAGAGTTTTGATAATTAAATTCTAGTTAATTTTTTTTTATAGTTGTTATAAAGTATCAAAAAAATAATAATTCTTGTAATAATATAGAAACACAAAAATACATATGTGTGAAAATAGCCATTTGTGCTTTTGTTACCATTATTATAATATTTATTTGAATTTATATTAAATAAACTTCCTAACTAACATGTTAATTTTTTATGTACATGAACAATTTGTAATTTATTTTTTTTATACCAACAGAATGAAGAAAAATATGTTTGTAAGGAGGTATTGTAACAAGAATTCATTCACTTAGATATGACTTTCAAGGTTTTGCAAACATACTTTAAAAGCTTACAGAGGTATGGAAAACTTGAATATTCACTTTGTAGTAGTTTGATATTTTTTACAATAATACAGTCGGCGCCGCTTATTGTGATCATATTTGTCAGAAGCATATTTGATAACAATAACCGAACGATAACAGTAACCGAACGCTTAATCACGATGTAGTCTACAGCCGTACTGCATTGAACTCACTGTATTATTGCCACAACTGTTTGTTCTGAACGATCCTACCTTTAAGCCTATCATTACATCAAATAATTCTAATTCTGTAACACTATAATTAAACTGTACTTACCAAATTTTGATGCTATTCCGGACAGTTTTATGTACAGTAGTAGAATTTCTGTAATTTAGTTTTCTACTTGTTAAAATTAGTGGGCATATTTCATGTCAGTTTATTTTATTCGACTGTAGATTTTTTTTAAACACTGAATCTAGCATAATTGAAAAAAATACAGTATATAGAACTACGTAAAACACTTGATCAAAACATTTTAACACATAAAACTTCATTATAAAACACTTCAATCTTATTTACATTTACTTTTTCTCGAAGAATTCCTCTATATGTGACTGTCTGTAGTCTTCTCGTAAAATATTGTTTATAAATTGTTCATATTCATAATGTTTGTTGAAATTTTCTGCTTTTTGTTTAACAAACTGCCTTAGATTCTCAAGAGCTTGGTGAACTTCCTGCTTAGATCTTTGCGGTACACATTTATCATTTTCGTCATCATCGGTGCCTTCTTCTTCAGTAACTTTTGATGTTGAAGCAACTACCTCACAAATATCGTCTTCAGTCATTTCCGCTGCTGTTTCAATACTATCGTCAACTTCCATCCACTCAGTATATTCTTTTAAGGACGAATCGAAAGGCTTCAAGTTCTCTTCAGAGTCTTCCTCAGATGTAGCTTGCTCTCGATTTTCTTCAACAAAAAAACCACCTTTTCTAAAGCAATTTTTCACAGTTTTTTCAGAAACTTCATTCCAAGATTTTGCTATCAGATGAATAACATCGAGTAAAGAAGTTTTTTTAGCCAATTCATTTGAGGTAAGGGTTTGAAATTCATCCATATTTTCTATAATTCTAGCACGCATCTCTCGTCGATAAAAACTTTTGAGATTTTTAATTATGCCTTGGTCACATGGCTGAATAATTGATGTAGTATTGGCCGGAAGGTAAATCACTTTGATGTGTTTTAGCGTAGTGCTTATGTCATTATGTGCAGTGCAGTTGTCTAGTAGAAGGACAATGTTGCGTTTGAGGCTGGTATCCCAATTAGTCAGCCATTCATTAAAAATTTTTGATGTCATCCAAGCATTGGAGTTTGAATGATGTTCAACCGGTAGCTTTTTGATACCTTGAAAACAACGTGGATTTTTAGATTTACCGATAATTAAGAGTTTTTCTTTATGACCAACCATGTTAACACAACACAAAACAGTTATTCTTTGTTTACATATTTTACAGCCGTTAGCAATTTCATTTTTAAATAAGTAAGTATGTTCGTGTAAAGCACGATAATAAAGTCCTGTTTCATCTGCATTGTATATGCAGCTAGGAGAATACTCGGCCAAAATCTTTGGCCATTCGTATTGTAACCAGTCCTCAGCTCCAACAAAATCAGCATTTCTTTTTTCACCACACGTTTTTTTGTAAACAATGTTTCCCCTTTTCTTCCATCGATTGAACAATCCATCTGTGGCTTTAAAATCCTGTTTTCCTATTTTTTGGCAAGATCCTCAGCTTTTAGACGCATTAGTAGGCCGTCAACTCGAGCATCTTTTTCGCAAACATTTTTAAACCACAATTTCAAAGCTGATTCCACTTGCGGATCCTTCCCAAAACGATGTCTTTTGTTGTCAACATTTGCATTACACTTTGATAATGACAAGATTTTTTCTTCGTTGTTCAATATTTTACATAAGAGAGGTTGAGAAACGCCAAGTTGAGAAGCAACATTTCTTTGACTCATTTTTGGTAATTTACTGTACCTATCTAGAATATCAAGTTTTTGTTTAAGACTTAAATCACGTCGTTTCTTTTGAGATTCGGACATCTTGCTATACTGTCCTTTGAATCTTCAAGTGACACTAAACTCTACAAAACAAACGAAAAAGATCTTTAAAAATTAAGTTATGTAAAATCACACTGAAATACTGTAATAAACGTTCATAAAAATTCACTGTTAAAAAATACAGTAGGACTGTACTGTAAATGGCTCAGTAGTAACATCAACTAATGCTAACAAACAACTAAAGACGACTAAAGCGAGGCTAGGGTGTTTGCGTAAACAAAGAGTAAGGGAGACATTCTGAGAACTGTGCTAAGTGCTGAAACCGTTATAAAGTATTTCTGTCATTCTAAAAATAAACATTCTATGAATTGGGCGTCATTGTGTGTTGCACGTGCTGTTTACACTACTTTGTAGACATTTTTACTTGATCCATGCTAGTATACGTTGGCGCATATGATTTTGAATGGCAAATTAAATGATAATAATAAGCGAACAGATGATTACAATAAGCGGCCAGATGATTACAATAAGCGGCCTAATTACAATGTATTAATATACGTTCGTGTTTGTTTTTCAATGAAACGATAACAATAACCGAATGATAACATTAACTGTGATCACAATAAGCGGCGCCGACTGTATTAATAAAAAAACAATTTTATAATGGGATTATATTTAGTTCTGTTTTAACAAATCTGTCTCAAGCTAGAATTTCATTTTACAATCGAGAAAAGTTGTAGGTTTTTATTTTATGTCATTGTTATATTTCTGTTCCTTATATTAAAAAAAAATATTTTAACTTTCTAATAACATTAACACGTTGTAACAGGTTGATATTAGTAGTAATAGTACAGTCACTTTCTTTTCATTTGGTAGATTGATAAAACCTATTGAATTTTGTAGCTTTAAGTTTTGTTAGGAAAAGTACCTTTTTATGGAACTTCACTATCCTCTATACAGGGCAACAATGGAATGTAGTGAGTGCATTCCATACTGGCGTCTTATCCCAAACTACTGTTTAATATCAAAGACATAGTTACAACACATTTCTGTTTGTTACAGTGCTGAAAGCTATGCGATCCAATAATAACAAAATTGTACAAGGTTGCTAAAATATTTTGTGGAAATTATCTCCCTCCATTACTCCAAATTTTACATCATTTTATTATGTGATGAACTTGCTTTGGCCAAATAAAGTAGAATGAAATAATATGCTCCTCTTCTCACTAGATGCAACTTCTCATTTTTTATAGGTTGTGTAAGAGTCATGAAACCTACCTCTCCTATGTCCCACATTGAGTAGCAAGGAGGTTCGTGTACAATATCCTGAAGTAGACAAATTAGTTGCAAACAGAGAAGTTTAACACTTTCAACACGGCGGCGATATTGGTGATCTCATCCAACTACTGTCTATTTTTTTGTTAACTTTCAGCTCTGACGGCAGTGGAACGCCATGCGTGTTGCCTAACTTGTCATAGCATCTAATTATCGAGCCCGTTGTTTTCATCTTAATAATTTTATTTCTAACATATACATGTTTATTGGTGACATCAGAACAGTGTATTAGACTCTAAAATATTGTTTTATTTATCGTCACAATTTAAAAATGAAATACAAATGATAAATTACTGTATGACAAATAAGAAAACAATAAAAAAGACAGAGAAAAAATGAAAATTTATATACGAAACTAAAGACCCTACTACTAAAATATTTTACATACTAAAATAAGCACTCAACGTTTAACTCGGAATGTTTACTTCTGTTAGTGCCAAGAGTTTTGGAGATCGTAATGTAAACGGAGACATAGATAATACATATGTCACGTCCGAGACTATTTATAGCCGAGATAAGCTGACATTTGTTTACTACAATCTTATGTTGACACTTTAGGTTTTTGGGCGTCCAAGCATTTTGCAATGACACATATTTACAATAGTCTGTTCCACCTAGAGTTGGTTCATTCACTCTAATAGGACAGTTATCGTTTATTCTTGCGTTAGTTCAGAAAGCTTAGTTAATTTTTACGATCGTTGGTTTTACCAGATATTTTGCCGCGTTAAATGGTTTAAACTAAAAAAAACCATTAAAATGTAAAAGTTAAACCAAATTAAATCTGTTCATAAAACTTCCTGAAACATTGTTACAGTTGAACCATCAAAAGTTAAATTGGGATTGTCGGATTTAAAAATGACTCAGGTACAATATTCTCCAAACTCTTTTGAAGCATTGACGTAAAAATCAAACCTTTATACAAACTCTTATCGACAGTAGAGAAGTTACAATTTCCTGGAAGTGAGCGTGCAGGTGAGCTAGCTGTATCTAAGAATATAGGCTAGGAGCGGACAGACACGCTCTCTGTACCTCGTAAGGGAATCCAGAGCGTGCCGGAATGCTAGCCGTGCTGAAAGTGTTAATTCAAGCAGCATTATTTATTTCAGGTTTTAAAAAATGGATATTGTACTTACTGACCGATCTGTGACATGTCTGTATTACAGCCGTTAGATTGCTTGGGTCTGACTGATACCACCTGTTTCAGATTATTATTTTTTTATTAATTTTTTGTATACATTGTATTATGGTTCTAAATAAGTGGTTTTCAAATCATTATATTCCACTTATTTATAAATCAACACATATGAACTAATGATGAGTTTAACCCATTGCAGATCAAATAATTCGTGTTCCGAGCAACCAAGTAGGTACAAATTAATTTTGAAGTAAGTAGGCACAGCAGCAGAATTGTATGGTATACCACCTTTAATAATTTTATAAGTATTATTATAAATAATAGTACTATAAAGTATTAAGAGTTATGGTGTTTTTGTATTTTATATTTTTTATTCTAATACTTTGAATTAGAGGGAGCCCTTTCTTAGAGTATAATTATGTTTATAGTATAACATTCATCAAAAGTAAAACAATGTGTGGTTCTGTTGCTTATCTATATCTTTGCTGGTCAAAATCCACATTTCAGCCAGTATAAAACATTTCTTACCATATAACATTTATTAATTCAGATTCTAATATCAAATACAAAATTTTAGCTTTGGCAGTTGTTTTATATTTGAATAAATGTTCAATACTGTCATTAACATGTTACCAATATGACGAAAACTATTTTGGAATGTGCCATAAATTTAAAAACGAATTAGTTTGTTAGCTGTAAATCATTTTGAATATTTGAAATTCAACATAGATCTTTGAACCTAACTGAAATTATCATCAGTTTAAAATAAGGCAAAAACCAGCACCAGTTAATTAAAATAAACAGCTCAATAACTGCAAACACCTTACACTTAGACCAGCCGCACACTGGATAAGGTGCAGTGTGGCAAGGCAAGACGTTTTTGCCTTGGTTGGTTAGCAGCAGCATACGGCAAGGCATCCCCAGTCCCAGTATGCTTTTGGTTCTAAAAGATATTTGAATACAAATTCATAATATGACACAATTTATTTTCATGTCATTAAAATTCTTAGGACATCTCTACCTTTAATACTAACTAACTTAATCTAACCTATAACTTTTCAAACTGTCTAAACTCCCAAAATAGTCATACAATAGACGAAAGATACGGAAAAATAAACTTCTCTTCGATATGGCCTAGCTGAAGCTGATTTTTCTGTGTGTTTCATGGTCGGTCGGCGGTCACGCTGGAGTGTGCTGATCGTTAACTTTTTATTTCTTTCTGATTTACTAACTTTAGAGTGATTTGAACAAGAAATGAATAAATATTTTAAAAAACTATTAATATCAATTGTAATTCACTACAGGTTAAACAAATATATTTGAACTTGATTGGATGATTAAAAACGTATTTTATTAACGATTGAAAATTTGTATAAGATATGTATAAGGAGAGTGTAAGCTAATACAAAGAATTGAATAACAATCTATTGCAGCTTGTTCTCTAACACTTTAACCAAAAAATGTTTCTTTTACTATAAAATGTATCCCAAGAGTACAATACACTTATCCGCTCTATGCCCGCGCATGCACAGAACAATTTGTCTTATGCCTTTTGCCCGACGGACAAAAATTGACGAGGCAGTACAAAGCGAGGCACTGCCTCGTTACGTCTGATCCAGTGTGCGGCAGCTCCATTTAATCCAATGCAATTCACTTCGCTTAAGGCATAATGCCGTGCCGCACCTTATCCAGTGTGGGGCCGGTAATTTCTATTTTGTAGACAATTTCATTCAATGTTAATTTGGCTTGTTAGGTGTATCTAACCTATTCGCCATAATCACTATTTCTGATGAACATTTTTTAATAAAGCATACACCTAAAGTTTCAAATATGCCATGCAGTATAAAAAGAGTCGAATTTGGAACAGATTCAATCTATGAATGTTGCACTACATTGTCCAAATTATCACATATTTGGTCAAATAATCATGCTTGTCAATATTTGACAAGATATGTGCTGGTATGCAAGTTGTTTCAATAATTTAAAATGGTACTTGTCAACATTGTATATTTTTTTAAATCGTGCAAATCTTCATAATAACCCATATGTATGTCTGCTGCATTTGTGAAGCTGATGGTATGTGTATCTGATAGTGTGATGTCACACGACAGTTGGAAAAATAAAAATCTTTTGGACATACACTTTGGAACAGAGCCTATATTTTTTTGAAGCTGAATGGCAAATTACCTATGTTAAATCATTGAAATTTAATAATCAAACACTATGTATTTGTCCGAGCCCCCCACTCATTGCTTGCACCTCTATTAGTGGTTAACTTACCCATTAAGATGGCAAAGAGAATCGAGACTACAATGTCATATTGGCAGTTAGTATGTTACAAGAGATGTAATTCTTTTTTCATGTATTCTAATTGAATGACCACAAACAAGACGATTGGACTGTGTATGACTTTGTTTCAGCAATTCAAACTAATTGCAATCAAAAACATAGAGACATTTTTTGTGAATTTCTTTACACATGTAAAAATGGTACTTTTACCTAGATATGTTAAATTAGATAATTTTATTTTTTAAACATGTTTTGTTTATTTTCATATTAATATTAATATTTAATTTCACATAACTGCTCCATGTGAATGAAGTAAATCAGTTCTTTTCTTTTAGCTTGTATATGAATACAACGACAATTAGTACACCCAACTAGGTCAGTGTTAATAGTCACATTGTTCCCAGTTAAAATTATTTTATATATTTATAATTTATACGTTATACACTACACACAAATATACAAACAGTAAATATACAAACGGCAATATGAAGGACGTTTGGTACACGGACTGTGGTGCTACACAGCATATGACATCTCGTAGAGAATGGTTCTCAAAATTAGTCAAACTGGACGAACCAATATCTATCGCAATTGGAGATGCAACGCAACTAGAGGGAGTTGGAGTTAGAAACATGGAACTGGAAGCCTTTAATGGTCATAATTGGATACCAGTTGTACTGAAAGATGTTGTGTACATGGCCAAACTAGACTACAACCTATTTTCAGTCGGACAGACACTGGATAAAGGTTACTTGCAACAAGCTAACAGTGAATGGTCGGAGTTCTAGACTTCAGATGGACAAATCGCAGCAGTAGCGAAACGTGAAGGAAGCCTTTTCAAAATGACGCTCAGAAGAAAGCAGAGACGTGTTTATCAGCCATCTCAATTCGAGTCTGGCATGAAAGATTCGCTCACCAAAGCATTAAGTATGTGAGGAGCACATTGCAGAGAAAAGGAATTGAATATATTGACGAGGGGAACGACTATGTTTGCGAAGGATGCGTTTATGGAAAGCAGTACCAAATCTCACATCCTGCAAACCTGAAGACAGCCCAAGAGTCACTAGACCTAGTTCATGAGGATATGGGAGAAGTGAATATACCATCACTTGGAGGATCCAAGTACTTTCTGCTTTTTAAGGATAACTATTCTTCAAAGATGAAGTTGCAAAGAAGTTGAAAATATTCACAAAGTTAGTCGAAAATCAAATTGACAGGAGAATCAAGTGTTTGAGGTCAGACAATGGAAGAGAAATTAAAAACTCAGACACAAAGAAACTACTTGAAGATTTAGGAATTTTCCACACATTCTCAAATGCGTACACGCCAGAGCAGAACGGAAGAATTGAATGTGAAATGAGGACTGTGGTGGAATCAGCTCTTTCAGCACTTCATGCAAAACAATTATATGAAAGACTATGGGCTGAAGCAGTCAATTATGCTGTATTCTCAATCAACCAAACTGGCACGAATACCGTTGAAGGGAAAAGCCCTGCTGAACTTTGGTTTAGACGGAAGTTCGGAGTAGAGTAGCTAAGGGTATTTGGCTGCGAATGTTTTGTGTTAACTCCGGAACACAAAAGAAAGAAGTTTGGTCCAAAGTCAGAAAAAGGAACATTTGTCGGATACGACCAGGACTTGTCAAGTTATAGAATCTACATACCACATAAACATTATATTGTCAGCACGGACAATGTAATTTTTTCAATGAAAACCGGACAGAAACGGAAATGAAAATGCAGCAAATAGAATCTGATAAAACAGAAGATAAAGGAGACGAAGCTGAAGAGCAATTCGATGAAAGTCTGAGAGAGACAGGAACATCAGGAAGAGTTCTACGAGATCGTGCAACGCTCCCAAAACTGGAAAGGTACAAAGACTTTATCATGGAATAACAGCGAAGTGAGAACAGCGACAACACAGTCATGATTGGTGAGATACAAGATATCTCTGTAACAGTCGCACTAAAAGACTCGAACTGGCGACACAAAATGACGAAGGAGTACAACTCTGATAAAAATGAATATTTGGAAGCTCGTTGAATGTCCAGCAGACGTCAAACCACTCACGTGCAAATGGGTTCTGCGTGAAAAGACAAACGGAATATTGAAAGCTTGACTGGTGGTCCGAGGATTTGAACAGAGAGAAGGTAATGATTACTCAGACATTTAGCCCTGTAGCTCGACATGCATCAATCAGACTATTTCTGAGTCATGCCGCCTCGGAGAAACTCGACTTTATACCTTTTGATGTCAAGACAGCTTTTCTGCATGGAGACCTAAAGGAGAAGATTTATATGTTACAACCTGAAGGTTTTGAAGATGGTTCAGGACGAGTCTGCAAACTGAAGAAAAGTCTGTATGGCCTTAAACAGGCACCGAAACAGTGGAACAAGATATCATGTTATCTAGAAGAGATAGGAATGGTCAACACTGATGATGATTCCTGTATTTATTACAACAAGGACAAGAGAATTCTAATGTCACTTTTTGTTGACGAAGGACTTATCGTTGGGAGGAACAAAGACCAGATTTGGAAGATGTTAGCCAATGACCAGCCATTGGAAGATGGTAAAGCGAATATTCCAGTATTTGTTGGGAACGATAAATTTTGGAATTCATTTTGGAGGAGATAAAGAAATTGTTGCATACACGGATTCAGACTACGGAGGAGATCCCAATACCATGAAGTCTACAAGTGGAATTCTCATCATGAGAGGAGGTCCACTAGTTTGGTATTCACAAAGACAACATCTAGTAGCAATTTCTACAGCTGAAGCCGAATACCGAGCAGCAGTATCAGCCATCGATGACACTTGTTGGCTGAAGAGACTTATTTTTGAACTAGGGATTCGGAAGATGAAAGAATTTATTACTCTGTATGTAGACAATCTGTCAATTATGTGAACATAATTAAAAACTCACGAAGGGAAGATAAACAAGGGAAATAAACATATTGAGATCCCTCGAAAATATATCAAATAACATGTTGGCGAGACTATATCACCTTGTCATATCAACAGTGCTAATCAACTGGCTGACATACTTACTAAACCTTTAAGTAAACGAACCTTTGTGACTTTACGAAACAAGATACAGTAGTTAAGGAGGAGTGTTGAAGTTAACTATTTGTTTAATATTGTGGTGGCAGCGGGTCAGCTGTTTTGTTTGTTATGAAGAAAAAATGTCTTAGTTGTCTAGAAAAAAGTCTTAAGTTCTTCACATTAGCGGTCTCGGTTCGGTCCGGTCCGGTCACGGTCAAGTCAACATCGGTAGTACGTAATCCAACGGCATCGTACACATTATCGATCACGGTCAGGTCCGGTCAAGCCTCGACCGGTCGATGCACGATCTAGACCGCGGCAGTCACGAGCTTTTTGATCGAGACCGACTAGTGTGAAGAGTCAACCACCGCCCTAATGTCGGTCATATCCATTGTTTTGATGGTTTTGTTTAGCTTTAAAAAAATAATTGATGTAAAATTATAAATTAAAAAAAAACTGAAATGAACGACGAAATTCTAATTGAATTTGTACGTAAAAATAAAGTTTTATATGACTTTTCACATAAAAAATATTGTGATGCGACTTATAAATTCAATTTATGGAAAGAAATTGGGGAAAACTTCAACAAGGTGAATTATTTAGTTTTGATTTATTATATATTGATATTTTAATCAATGAATAATATACATAATAGGTATATCATACATATTATAAGTTATGTTAAATATTAGAAAGTTTATCATACCTAAATTAAACAATACATATAATAACTAATATATTAAGTAACAATTAATATACACATAGTTTTTCTGTGGCTTTCCGAAATCGGGTGTCCTCTTTTTTCAAATCTATTTCAATTGTTGACAGTATATCCATGTATTCTCTATGAGACATACGAAAATATTTATCAAATTTTACGTCATTTTTTAACTGGCGATAGAGTGTTGTATATTTTCCTTCCTCCTGGCGAGTTCGAACCAACGGGCGAACCCAAAATCGCGTAGTTCGTTTACTCTGTCTCATTTCTTCTTCTTCATCAAGAAGTAATGCGATTTTCATTAAACTACGTTTTGAAAATGCCATCTCGACAGGACTTAATGAAAACAATAACCTTTAGTGAACACTTTAGTACACGTTTAGTGGCAACGTGCAGATAGAACTTGACTGATTGTGAATGGTAATGAGAACTGTACATCATAATCCTTGACCGTGACCGGACTGAACCGAGACCGCTAATGTGAATAAACCCTTATTGTATAGAACGGAAAGATCGAATGTCTTTTTTATTAACGTTTAACACTGTCAATTATTTAATTAATAATTATTGTGATTCTGTTATTTTTTATTGCCTATTAAATAAATAGTCTCAGCTATAAATCAAACGTAGGCCTATATTTTATTTTCATTTAAATTAATCTTGGTCACACGAAAATACTCAACAGTAGCTTAAGTGAGGATGGAAACAAGAAATACTAATTAAATTACTTTGATTTGTGAATAAAGAGAATAACTTAAAACTTTTTAATTTTGTAGTACATTACGTACTGTTCAATCTTACGTGAGAGAAACTACGTGTTACTAGCAAGATGTACGTTCTTAATTAAACGAAAGTGTATGTAATACCTACCATAAACCTAATAATTTAAATGATGAGAGCTTTGTTAAAAGTTTTTTTCCTATTTAATATTATATGGTTTTCCATTTAACAGGTGTTTACCATTTTCATAAACTTATATTTTAAATCTCGTGTATTTTATTTGTCTGGTCTCAGAGAAAATGTGTATTAGCATTTTTCATCTAATCACAGATATTCCGGTTTTCTTGGTTAAAAATGTTTTAGTGTTCTCGACTGTGTGATATAGTCAGCATTATTTAAGGAAGTTGTTAATGTTTTCCGGTTTAGTTTGGCTGTGTAAGCTCCCATTATTTGTTGTATTTGCATTCTCCATTTTAAATTTACAGTTGATATATTTTCAACTTTATAAGGTGCTCTTTGGTGTTTACATACATTATGTCTCATTTACAAGAAAAAGTGCTATTGAGAAAAATTAAAAATCGCGAAAAGAAAAAACTAAAATTTCTAGAACGGGCTATCTTGGGTGAGTAAATTTAAGATTAGATGCACATGCTTTTATTTTTATCGCATTTCAAATTAAAACAAAATCATTAGTATGAAAACTGTCTCTAATTTAATGGTTGTAGTGTATTATTAATAAAGCAGTCATTACTCGGAAACTATTTTATGCAATTCAAGGTCATTTTAAATGTACTGTCAGGCTGTACAGATTATTGATTATTTTTATCTATAATGTTTCCCATAATGAGAGGAATGACGATGTAGGAGTTTTGAGGAACAGGAAAAATACCCTGTTGATCCCTCAAATATTAAAAATTGGGAAGGAAAACAGGCATGACCTCATTTTACAACACACAAGGGCTTTCAGTATTGATTTTTATTTGTTACTCTAAAATACATTCTAAACAAGAATTAATTGTTTTTAAAAGTAGCAAACTTTAATTAGTGGTAAAACCTGCATTAATTATCACTGTAAAAATCTAACCTTATTTTAAAAACATTCCTAAAAATATAGACGTTATGACTGTGCTAAAAAAATTTTTTTTATTGTATTACTCGTTTTAATGTGTAGAACACGAATATCAACTTTTTTTTCTGCAGAAAGTACGGAAAGTTACTTCACATTTTAAATATTAGGTTGTAATGGCATGCAGGCCTATAGCGTGAACCGGCCGCGCAGTAGCTATAGCGCACTGCACTTCGTCTATTTGTCTACATCTGTTTTTAAAAAATGTAAAAGTTTGGATAGTCGTAAACTAATGTAAAAGTGATTATACATTATTAAAAAAGTAATTTTATACAAAATTACTATATACCTATATTAAAATATGGTAATTGTTTAGTTTGCTAAACCGGTCCTATATTTTCATGAAACATTCAGATACTTGTAAAAAGGCTATTTTCATTGAAATTATTTTTTTCTGTGCATAGAAACATTATTTTTTCTTAAATTAAAGTTGGGTAAAATTTTCTGCGAGGATGTAGCAGTTGTGAATAGGCAGCCTGCCTCGCGGAGGAATACACGACATCACAAATGTACTAACAGTTACACTTGGATAATGTGTAGCATTACGTTTTCGCATAATTTTAATGAATTTAACAAAATAAAAGTATAAAATATGAAGTATCCAGTCAGGATAGATTTGGTTCTAATTGTATAAATGTAACCATTTAGTAATGTATAAAATTAAAACCAAATCTAACCTGACACTTCTTAGGTATATTTCAATATAAGTATATAGTAATGTATAAATTTTAAACCAAATCTATCCTAACTGTAGACTTTAGAGGTATAATTAAATATATGTATAAAAATTAAGCCAAAACGTTGTTTCTCAAATATCTACACACGTAGGCTGCGTGACGTACCGGGGCCGATGCGTACAACCTTATGCGCAGCACTTTGACGTAAAAAAACATTTGTATCACTCCGCGCGCATTTACAACTTCTACACCCGCGCTGAAAATTTTACCTAACTTTAATTTAAGAAAAAATAATGTTTCTAGGCACAGAAAAAAATAATTTCAATGAAAATAGCCTTTTTACATGTTTCTGAAGGTTTCATGAAAATATAGGCCCGGTTTAGCAAACTAAACAATTACCAAAAAATTTTTAGCACCAACGTCATTACGTCTATATTTTTACCAAAATGATATAGGTTGATTAATGGGTGTTCTGATATGGATTAATTCTATTATACATGTCAAAAATCACTGAACTATGTTTGACGCAGCGACAGACTGGCCAACCGTCTGTAATTTTATTCATATTGACAACACAATAAACAGACAGGTTGTGTGAATTTTAACTCCAGTCTGTCGAGAGAAACCAGACGGGGCAGCTCGGTAGCGAACGTGTTAAGTTTGAGGTTGTGAATTACGACTGAGAAATAAAAGTCGGAACTTCACATGAATACCGTATTTCGGGTATTGGTGTTAATAGGCAAAACCACTCATTCATCTTTAAATTCCTGGAAATACCTTCTTGGATTGTAATTGTTTTTCTAAGAATAGTTTGTTTATATAAACCTTTCATACTACTACCATTTATTGTCATTTTATTCCAAAACTATGATAGGGAATAATTATTCTGTTGTGATAACTCATGTCAATGCTGAGCAATAAAATTTTTTGTTGTCATGAATTCATGTCATGTGTCAGAGTGGGACTCGACTGTATGTACAAAAACCAGTAGAAGTATACATAGTAAATTTCAGCCAGAAACTAAGGTGCCTAAATTGACTAAAATAAGAAACTACCGTACAAATGACAATAAATTAATTTAAAAAATTCAATACTGAAATATACTATACATGTTTATTAAAGCGACACAGTGTTTGGAAAAACGACTCTTGGACAGAGCTTGATTCATTGTTGATAGTAACATCTCGGAATGTGTTTTTTTAAATCAGGTGTCCCAAGCAGCATAAGCCTTATACCTCAGTATACATTTTAACAGATTAGGATGGTCTTGACGTTTTTTTGCATCTGGACTTTCAGAAGTTCTAGTCCTTACACTTGTGGATTTTCATGTTCAGCTATAGATTTCTTGAATAGGTGAGACGTCCATTCTCACGTAATTAATGGTAAAGTTAATTTTAACCCATTCGCTTACAATTTTTTTTACACCGACTTAGCCATAAAAAACTAATTTTTTATACAATTTTTAAATGCTTTTGTTGATTACTTCTTCCTAGTTCATTTTTATGTTTCTTACGGAACCTATTGTTATTTTTTTTTTATTCAGAATTACATTCACTTTCAAAATAAATACTAATATTGATAATAACTTATCTTTTATAAATTAATAATATGTAAAAAAACTAAAATGTTTCAATGAAAAATATTAAATTTTTTTTCTTTTATTTCAATTATCCTAAAATAAAAGCATAAATTACCTTTAAAATACTCCAAAATATTCTTCATAGTGCACAAAATATGTCTCAATTTCATGAGTCGAGCAAAGTTAACTTTTGTATGGTATACTTTGAAACATTCTGGTAAGTGAAGCGCGACGAGGCACAGTTCACACTCCCACCGACTGGTTCTTTGTTTTTTTAGTAGGCTTAGGTAGTTTGGAATAGGCCTGTGGAATTTTTTCTTTAGGCCTACCCCTTGGTTTACCCCTACCTCTAGTACTAACTCTAATAGGCCTAGGAAAAGGATCAAGAAAACTAGGGTTATCAGCCTCCTCACTAGCAGTAGGAGACAGAGGGGCAATTATTCCATCGATTTGATCGAGTAGCTCAAGTGGATTGGATATCTTTGAACTTTCATTATCTAAATTAGATGGTAATACAAGCCTATCATGCACATTTGTATCAGCAATTACTTGATTTATATCTAGTGGAGTCCTAGGCCTAACATAACTACACGAGGGCTGCTCAAGTTGCAACTTATCACTTATTGCAGAACGAGGCAGATTACATTTTTCATGATGTGATGAACCTGTTATATTACAGTCTATTATGATTTTATTTGATTTATTACTTACATCTTCATCTATTTAAGATTCAATATTCAACTGTCCTATTTCACTATCACTATCAAATGTTTCATCAAACAAATGCCTCTGACTGTCACTGTCACATTCTCCAATAATTCTTTCAATTTCAATGTGTGTCAACTCCTTCCCACATTCATCAACAAATAAAATATTAATTCCACTCATTTTTAACTTAAAAAGAACACAAATAACAAATTAAATACAATTAGGTTAGCTTATAAACATATCGCACACAACTACGACATAAACACAACATTACAGACGATGTCAGCTGATCGGTTGCCAGATTGAAACGTAATTATTTAGGGAACGGACAGTCCAAATAAAAATACAACCATTGGAAAGCTCAAAGACTGCAGAACAAGAAGAATGTGCATACTATTGGATTTATAGAGAACTAACTCGACACAAACAAGCCATAATGGAGAACAGCGATTCACCGTCGCTTCACTCAGTGGCCAACATTGGCCAGTAGGTATCACAGACCTATTGTGGGTCTGACCTTCGTTATAGACAAAAAGTGGAATATTGTTGTAATAAGTTATTATACTACATGAAAATCCTAGAAGTATGTTTGTTGAATGTATATTTTTGTTTTTGCTGTTTTTAGTATTTTTTGGGATGGCGCATATATGGTCTTTAGCACGAAAATCCTATCGTAGACCGAGCATCCCACAGTCTAAGTGGGATGTAAGAAAAGTGCCACTACAAAGGCTTTTATCAACACCCAACTAACTTGTCTTGGCTAGTAATGCTAGACAGATTGCTTATATAGGCTTATATATCAAATAAATACAGACAATATAAATATTATTGTAACAGAGACAAGATATGTTTACATTTGACCTCCATACACAGTACAGAATATTTATAAACTCGCACATCACTTGTGACACGTTTACATTTTTTATCATTGATGTCATGTACCTAAAAAATGTGATCATTAAAAACAAAAACTACCTCAGTAGCATGAAGGAATAAACAAGGGTATCAATTTTATGTCATTGAACTTGATAACTGAGAGACCAAATGTCCCACACTAAAGTCAGACATGTCTACAGACAGATACGAATATATCATGTCGTTAAATTAAACCACTGATTTGTCAGAGCAATGAAAGTAATACAGAAAGAGAGTCCCAAATATGAGCCGTCGGTCCATTTTTCGATAACCCTGAGTGGTGCATAAGTGGGACGTCAGCCTGGGAAGAAATACCGTACTGAAAAAATATGTGAGTCGGCTGTCTAAACCAGTAGATATTTGGTTTACATTACGATAGCGAACATGTTAAAAGTCGTTTTACAGTTTTTTAGTTATTATTTGATTGTGCTGTTTAGTTTTTTTATATACTCAGTGTTAAATATATTTTATGTATGATCATAATTATTATTTTTATTATGGAATATCCATATCACCCAAAATTTGATGATTTTTTAAATGGATTCTTAAACCAATCATTTTATACCACACCAAAAAAACTGAACTTAAAATTGTATTACTTGAACATTAGTTCATTTGTTTGATTAAACTAAACACTAAATTACTTTTCCCATCATTTTATTTGTAATATTTAGATAGTATATAATACTTTTTAAATACAAACAAGATAAGTGTAATATATTTTTAAATCTTCCTGATACTGTTCTTAATTTAAAATAAAATTTGACTTTAATGTACTCAAATTATTTATGTTTAAAGTAATAGTTGTGTTATATCGCAATTGTACAAATTACATTGTAACACTCAAAGGGTTAACAATATCCTTTTTTTTTTTTAACTCTAGATCAAACTCAAAAGAAGAGGGGGGAAAATGAAACAACCCTGGCAGGCTCTCTAAACAATGGTCATGTAAAGGGGAAAAGACCTATCAATGATGATTTAAATCAAAGTCTTTCAAAAAGTAAGTTTTAGCATTAATAGTTAATAGACTTTGTATGATGAACTTTTTGTAAATTTTAATGCCTGAAAACATTGAGATTATTTTTTACATTAAGACAACGATTTAAAGGGATTGACAAAACAACAAATTATACTCTATGAAAGAAACAGATTTGTTTTTAAAAGCTGTCATTTCATGTATGATCTTATTTTATGCACCGCATTAAATTTTCCAATTTAAACAAAAATTTCTTTTTTTAAATTGTTTTTCTGTAATTTGTTAATATTTTTAGTTTATTAATTTTATACTTTTAAAATTAAAAATTTGCCTAAACAGAGGGATTTAGCTGATGATATATGAGACAGCGTATCAACAGGTATATCTCAATTCAAACTTGGACCATAGAAATATTGATAGTCGTCAAATGTACTTTTAATCCTGGTTAAAGAGTACATACTATCTTCAACTATACCCTACCCACACTATGCCATTATTTCCTCTTATTGCCATTACCAGAGGATCATTATGTCTTTTTCTTATTTCTGTCTAATTCCATCCACCCTTCCTTATTCTTTTTCTTAAAAGGGGTTTATCCTGCCATGAGATGTGACCCTGTGGACATGATTTCTCGGCTCTATCCTCCGTACTGCGTCTCAGGTTAAGTTGAGGCAAACCAGATAGCTGCGAGATTATGACCAGCCTGGGCGATGAATGGGCTGGGATGACCTGGCAAGAACATCCCATTAGTGATGCATCGCCGATTACTCTACTTAAAAACGTTAATCTAATAAATACCCTTTATTTGAGAAAAACGTTATACGCGTTTCTTAATTATTATTAAACTAACAATTGTGTAATTAAAGAATAAAAATATGGTACAACTCACAAATATACAATTTTTTATTTCAAACGGGTTTCAACGACTAATTTGTCGTCATCCTCAGTGAAAATACACAAATGAAATTAACTAAAAAATATATATATATTAAACATAACCTATAAAGTTTTAGCAAAAAAAAAAAAAAAATTTGTGAGTTGTACCATATTTTTATTTTTTAATTATAACTTTCACTCACAAGCCAGCTCGAGTATTATTTATAACAATTGTGTGTTTGTCTTATGTTAATTGGCTGACATTAAGTGTGATTACCAGCTACGCTTTATATAGCCTAACTTTCCCCCACTTGCTGTACAGTGAAGGCCTGGTAAATGATATTAAAAATTAACATTCAATATAATGCATTATCTTATGTGTGACAGTTAAACTTCTTCTATGCATTTTGGAGCTCTTTATTTTTTTAAAAGCTTGTTTTGCAGGCTTAAGATTGCCGGAGGCTGTATTAAAAGTGTTGTTCTATATTGTTCTAATTGTTGTTCACAATTACATTTTTCTTTCTTATTATTTTTTAAAATTATTATGTACTTATTTTTATATTTTTTAATTTATTTGGTTTTTACAAATGTTTACAGTTGATGTACACTTTTCTTTAGTAATTGAATTATACATCAAAAATAATTTTTAATATTTTCAGTGCTGATCTGTAATATTTTAAATATTACTGATTTAAGATTTGTGACGAGCGCCTGACACGGAGATCTATTTTTATTTTAGATCTAGATTTATTTGTATTTTATGAGAGATGATCTTGTCATTTGGAGAAGGCAGTATTTAAGGGACATCCGAAAATATTGACATGGAAGAAAACCTATTTTTTACTTGGATGAAAGTTTTTTGAATGCAGGACATACTGTCAATCATGTCTGGAGCAATTAGAAGAGGAAGTCCTGGCCAAATAGCTTCCTGGAGAGCTCAACAATTAAGGCAAATTATCAATCACTGTAAATATTTAAAACTATTTTTGATGTATAATTGAATTACTAAGGAAAAGCGTGCATAAAATGTAAATATTTGTAAAACTCAACTAAATTTAAAAAATATATTTAAAATATATGAAAATAATCAAATAAAAATTTTGTGATGAAATTTTGTCAAATGAAAAAAATGTAATTGTGAGAAGGTCAATAGAGACCAACACTTTTAAGGCGGCCTCTGGCAGCCTCAAACTTGAAAAACGAGCTATTTAACAACAAAAAGAGCTCCAAAGCATAGAAGTTAAACTGTCTCACATAAGATAATGTATTATATTGAATGATAATTTTTAATGTCATTTATCAGGCTTTCATTATACAGCAAGTGGGGGAAAGTTACACTATACGAAAGATCACACATAATGTTGTCCAAACATGAGACAAACACACACAATTGTTTCTTTAATAATAATTAAGAAATAACCTTATCAACATTTTTCTCAAATAATGAATATTTATTAGATTGACGTTTTTTAAGTAGAGTAATTGGAGATGTGTCACTATTGGGATGTTCTCGCCAGGCTGTCCCAGCCCATTCATCGCCCAGGCCGGTCCTAATTCCCCAGCTACCTGGCTTGTTTCAACTTAACCTGAGACGACGTATACCTGCTTAGAGAATATATAAGTATTTTATGTTTATTCTTATCAATATTCACAATAGTTTTCTACTCTTTCTAGACACTGCAGATTACCTTAAATCTAGAATAAATTACTTTTAATCCCATACTATAAGATCTTAGTTATTTAAACTACTGTAATTGCAATCTACAACTGTTCTGAATGTATATAGCTTTCAGGATAATGTATATAAAAACCCTAAAGGTAACTGTATAGTCCGTTATATATATATTCTATTGCCAACACTCAACTGATTCCAATTTTGTAATTTTAACTGAGGCTTTGGTAATTCTAATTCTACTAATGCTAGAGCTAAAAATTATACAAATGTTCGCTTGTTATTAATTAACTATTTTAATTGCCAATATTTTACGGTTATTTGTGACTATTTTAAACCTAATCTACTTATAATTTATCTCTTGTCTTTAAAGTCGGAAGATAAATATTTAGGTACTAGTTTACAATGGAAAAACCTTTAATGTTTTAAAAGCTTAAAGGTGAGATTGCATTGTTTGCCTTGGTGTAACCACATGTGTTTACTGAATCTTTTCCTTAAATGTTTCAGTTAATAGTGAAACTTTTCTACATTCATTTACATTAATAGTTTGCTATGTTCATTATAGAAAAAAAGAAGAAATCACCATTAAACTCTCCCAACATTGAAAGTGAAGAGCCTTCTCAAGAAGATTTGCCAACAACAGACTTAGAAAATTCAGAGATTGAAGGTATTGAGAATATAAGTAAGCATTAAAAGCTTATAAACTTTTTAAATCTAAATATGAGGGTGAATTAAATATAAGTGGTAACTTTGTTGTTGATGATAGAAAGCACATCTAGGCAGGTGGTGGTTGTTGTTTGATTTGTTAGGAATGGGGGGTGAGTTTAGTTAGGAGCAGTGCTCTGTTCAGTTATCAGTACAGCCATGTCTGAGCAAGAGGTACATCTGTCTGTTGTGAAATGCATCGTCATAACATTTTTAACCAATGAATCCGTTAAACCTTCAGAAATGTTCGCTTGTTCTGCAAACACAGTTTGGACTCTACACTGTCTCGGAATTGAGCGTATAAGTAGCAAGAATTGAGGGGAGAATGAAAACAAAAGTCAATGGCTAAGATCAAGCCCTAGAGATAAAAACATCAATGCTGTTTTAGAGTTTATTGAAGATGATCATCAGTTAACTGTTCAAGAAATCTCGTCAGAAATTTGTAACAACTACAAGAATGTTCAGGCCACAATCATAGACTGTCCTGGAAGTTTTAGACTGAAAATAAAATAACAGGTCAGGTTGGAGATTACTGGAAGTCTTCTGATTAATTCCAACAAGAAAGTGAGGATTTTTTTAAGTGCATTGTTACATAAGGTAAACATGGATCAATCATTACACTCCTGAACCGAAAGTCTTGAGTAAGTTGTAGTGAAGGAAGGATGAAGGTCAAAACTCATCTCTCGGCCGGAAAAGTTCTTGCAATAAGTTTTTATTTTATACAAGTAGAATTTTAAGTTATTGATTTTCTTCATGATCAAAGAATAGTAAATGCAATCTATTGCATTGAGTAAAAACAGCCTGCTGAAAGAAAAGACCAAGGTACGCCCATTAGAGATCCCATCCTTCTCATTCAATAGATAAATAGGCTAGAAAACTCTCAAACTTCTTATAATCCAGACTTGACTCCTTGAAACTACTTTTTGTTTGTGTCCTTGGAAGAATCACTTGAAAGGAAATAATTTAGAAGCAATAAAGAAGTCTAGGAGTATATGTGCAATTGGTTTGACAATTCGTCCTCAATATTTTTTAATGGATTGGGATATTCAAGTTCCTGAATTGTTGGCAGAAGACTATATTGAGGTGTGATAGAGTTATAGTCTGAGTTAATCAGAAAACTTTTAAAAAAATTACTGTTTGGATTTGATTCATCCTTGTAAGTTTAAGTATTTGGAATTGTCAACATTTAAAAGTGCATATACTTTGTTCTATGCTCATCACCATTGTGTTAAGAACCATACATTATTAACAATATTTAAAACTTGGTTTGTCTTGATGTTTGTTTAAAAAAAAAATATTCAGTTTCCAAATGTTTGACCAGACTTATGTAGGACGTAAGCTGAGACGCAGGTGGCGCAGCGCACACAACGCAACACACTGAGTAAAACTGTGCCGCCATGTTTCCTAACAGTGCCGCGTAAGCTGAGGCGCATGCATGTTTGTGTCTGGCACACTCATGGGCCGGTATGTCACATTTTGTAGCACAGAGATTTAACGGCACACGCCTTGCAACCAGGGATCCACGATGTCATTAAATGACAGTTTGATTCAGCGGGTAATGGGTAAACACTCAATAGTAGCTCAAATACTATACCTTAATCTTGTATTTTTAAAATCTTTAATGCCACACATGTTTTGACAATTAGGTTGTCATATTCAGTGATAGATAAACACTCAACAGTAGTTTACATATTGTACTTAACTCTTATATGTTTAAAATTTCTAATAACTCTGTGCGAGTTACCTGTGCTATACGATGTGAATCATGAAAGATATAGTAAGAAAATGTATAAAGACTCTTTGTGGGCCAACATAGCCATAGTTTGTTTCATTTTTTCATATATTCACTCTGCCACACACTTTTCACTCGAAATTTGGAAACGTCATATAACAGAACCAATTTTCATATCGGATTCAAATGAGTTATTGTTATCTTCCATTTTCAAGGCAAAAATGGCATGCGTGTGCCGTGTGCTTGCGTGTCCTGCGCTTCAAAATGTGGCTTTTGTTTGCTGCACCCCCTGTGTCTCAGCTTTCGTCCTGTCTTAATGTTATACAAAAATTTAAAGCTGTAGGTTAACATGAAAGTTATAAGAAACAGTAGACTGGTAATGTCTAATTAATTTAGGATTATAATTTCAAATAAATCCAAATAGTGATGTATGACTACAAATAGTGTAAAATATTTATATTTTGTAGTGTAAAAATACTTCTATGGTGTAAATTAAATATATTTGGAATACCATTCTCTTTTTGTGTAGCCAAACATAATTAATTCAGCAGATGACAAACATTATTTTGTCTGATAGTTGGGCAGATAACAAACAGAAAGTATCAACACAAATTAAAGAGCAAGAGTATCCTGTACACTGTCTCCTGCTATAATGATAAATTTAATTATGTATTCCCTGCATTAATAACATGATATAGTTGTTAATAAACTCTTGCTACAAATATTTATGTACATTTTTCTAACAGTTAGCATCATCAAAAGTTTACAAATAAAGTGAGAACTAAATCTTAAGACCTTATAACTACTCCAACACTTTCATTCCTCTGCCCAATACCAGTGCTAGGTTAAGGAATAAGACCACGTCCAATTTTAATTTGTTCTTAATCTAGATTGGTTATGTGTAGGTTAGATGGTCTTGTTCCTTTGTTTAGAACTGGTATTAGTTAAACCTGATACAGTATATGTATATTACACAACACACAAACAGTAGAGTCTTGCTTATCCAACATCCACAAAAATTTAAACAATCAAAATATTCTGTGCTTGATTGAAAGTATCTAGTTTTAGTCGTCACTGAGTGTATCTCTACCCCAGAGGATGGACGACAGACTGTACCTCACACCCAGCTGCCTGTGTCACTCGTCCTAGCTTTTGTCTCAAGCGTAGAACTCAAATCATTCGGCTCAGATCAGTATAGTGTGAACTGAAAATCAGTTTACTACTATGTTGTTTTGTTTTGAGGAGTATTATTGTTTTTAATGAGTAGGTGTTACTTTTGTGTTTTTTGAATCAATGTGGCTTGACACAATGAAGGTGAAAAAATTGTTATAGAATCCCCCAGTTGAATAATTATGGGTAGAAACTGAATATCATAAGAGATTTCAACTCTTTATTAAAAAGTTAAGCTTAACTGCTGATCAAATCTCAAACTGTTATAACACGGGGCTTAATTTTATGTTGCCTACTAGCGGCTATAACTCTCTGGCTATAAACTTAGCAAAAAAAAAGGATAACAATTCTGGTATGCAGTAATACATCAGTGAACCATAAAATGGACCTCGTAATGATTGGGAAATGAAAGAATCCATTAGCATTCAAAACAAAATAGAAAATTATGTTTCCAGTAAATTATTACAATTAGAAAAGCCTATGGGTAGCAGCAAAATTATAAAGATTGGTTTTTAATGATTTTTTTCCACAGAAAAATAATTTTAAGAAAACAACCTTCCAACAAAAGCTTCATTATTGATAAACATTGCCCCAATACACCCGAGTGAAGAATAGTTTCAAGATAATGACATCAAGCTGATGGTTCTACCACCAAATGTAGTGGCTATTTGCCAACCAGTAGACCAGGATGTCTTGGAACCAGAAACAAATTATCGAAGGAAGCTTCTATCATAATTTTTAAAACGTGCTGATGGTGGGCAGACTGATGTGACAGTTAATTTGAAATCCATTAACTTTAAGGATGCTACTTATTGGATTACAAGGCCCTGGAATGATGTAAATGCGTTGACGGTTGCCAAATTGTGGAACAAGTTGTTAAGAGGAAATGCAACTGAAGATGAATATAATTCAAAATTTAATTAAGCATGTGTTCTTCCTTTAGCCCAACACATCTCTGGATGTGAGGAAGCAACTGTAGAAGCCGTTGAAGTTTGGTTGCAGGAAGACAATGATAATGCCATATGTCAGATGAAGAAATTATTGATCTTGTAAAAAATGATGGCAATGATATGTTGAGCATCAAGAAGAAGCTATGATGCTTCATGCCAAGATTTGACAGCAAGAAAGTGGATAACATCGGTCAGACGAAGATCACATTTTTTACATCTTCTTAAAGTATCCATATTCATAAATTAATATTTACTGTACTGTCTCTTCAGCAAAATGTTTGGACACTTTAAACTTAACACATACAAAATTTTTAAACTTAAATTTTCTTTGTTTTAGTCAATTTTTGTAACTTTTCTCTATTGAATAACATTTTTGCTTATCCAAGTCATGGAGCCTGTTTGCGACGGATAAACACGACTACTGTATATAAAATGATACTCAACAGTTTTTCCATTTCACAAGTTTTGTAATCCTTAAATAAATATTTATGTAAGTTAAATATTAGTGTAATTTAATATTTGAATACAATTATAAAATAGTTAAATGTGTTATAATTATATTTTTTCAAATGGTTGGTTTTATTATAAAAATTATATCTTATAATTTTTATTTTAGTGTCTTAGTGGATTTAAAATTGAAATGAATTACTTTTGCTTATAGATGAAACTCAAAATAAAGTAGACATAAATGGAACAGCTTTGGCAGAAGATTCTGTAAACAACCATCTTGCAAATACAAAAAGTTCTATCAATGATGATTTAAATGAAAGCTCTTCAAAAAGTAAGTTATACCATTACAATTGTGAAATCTTGATAACCTTTGTAATAAGTGTACTAATTTAAAAAAATATTTTTTTTAAAATTTAATATCTGCAGTATGTTATAGCAATATTTTTAAAATCTAGACCTTACTATATATGTGCTCAAAATAAGTAAGCAAAAGCTTTAATTGAACTCCATTTATTTAAAAACTTCACAGATTTTAATGAAATATTCTATTTTAAAAGAATTTCATCGTTATCAGAATTTTTGGTGATATGCTTTTATAATATGATAAATTATAGTTTTTTAGATAAATTATTTTAAAATAAATAAATTCAGATCTAGACTCTAAGAGTCCTTTTTTGGTATGAATTAAGAGCTATTGCTTAATTTGTTTAATTGTGAACACAAAACAGGATAGAATGTTATAAATTTTTATTTTGAAATTTATTAACTATAAATTTGTACAGTAATATTTCTATATAGATTGCATCTTTCCATTTATAATTTGTTTTTCTATTATTTAGTACATGATTTCTAAAATAGCAAGAGAGTTTAAAAAAGGTCCTATATTTTTGCAAGATTTATGGTTGGAGGTAGGATTGAATTTAAGAATAAAAGTGTAAGGGATATGATTTTTTTATATTACTTATTTTTACCTTGCAGTTGTGTTTCTTTTTTTTTTAGTGCCAGGATCTACAGTAAGTCTAGATGGAATAATTGATCCATCTTTTTCATCATTGGAAGGGGCGGTTTGTGAAAACATCCTCAAAGCTATCGCAGACATGGGTTTCACCAAGATGACAGAGATTCAAGCCAAAGCTATACCTCCATTGTTAGAAGGACGAGACCTGGTTGGGTCAGCTAAAACTGGATCAGGAAAAACTTTAGCTTTTCTCATACCTGCCATAGAACTTATAAGCAAACTCAGATTTAAACCCAGAAATGGTAACTGTTAAATAAATTGCTTAGCATTAATTTTTTATAGTTATAGTAAGGTTTTTATAGTTCAAGGTAGTTTTCATTATTAAGGTAAAATAGTCATCATTATGAAAAAGTGGTTTAAAAAAGATGTGTATGCGGGTGTTATATATATTTTTAAATTGCTTTTTAATTCAACAGGTGTTGGATGTATAATTATTTCCCCAACACGAGAATTATCCATGCAGACATTTGGAGTTCTGCAAGAGTTAATGAAATACCATCACCTTACTTATGGCCTCATAATGGGTGGATCCAACCGTCAGACTGAAGCTCAGAAGTTATCTAAAGGTATAAATATAACTATCATAACAAACCTTGATAATAATTTGTGAAATCATGCAACAAAATACAAACTTAAAACATTAGATTTTTTTTTTTGTTATGAGAAAGATACAATTATTAAAACTAGGGATGGGCTGATAACTAAAATGTTTGATTCCGATCTCTATTCTAAAATCCTTCTTCCTATTTTTAATTAGATTCTCGATTCTTTTAAGTTATATATGCCTACATGATATTCTGTAATAATAAATTTAGTTGGTCATATGGTAGAGCCTTTAAAAAGTTCCATTTAAATGTAATAGGCAACACAAAGCGTTCGACTTCGATTTATGAAAGCATGACAAACATATCGGATGAAAAGTAATGATTTATTTAAAATTATGGGCATTACAGTTTTTTATAACTAGAGAAGTTGGAACTACATTTTATTTGTTTTGTTTTTGTCAGAGATGGGGAGAGAGAAAGCCGCCCGAGTGAGAGTGAGACGAGGGGTGACAAACTAAAGAACCAGCAATGCTTCTGATCGTGTTTATTATTGAGTCATAAATAATAATATTTTTGTTATTTTAAATCTGCATTTGGTTTAATCATTCAATTCATTCAAAGTAACTTATACATAAGTAAGACATACTCGATAATTATTTTTCCTATAAATTATACTGCGTGTACTTTAAGAGCTTAATAAACAAGAATTGGAATCGACACTTTAATCAATGGATAATTGAGTATCGACGATTACTTAATACCATTAGAAATCGATTACTGTAATCAAGAATCTGAATCGACCCATCCCTAATTAAAAACATGAAATAGTTGCTGGTGTTCAGATTTTTGGAGTGTCAACCATTTCTACTTAACAAACATTATATAAACAAATATAAGGAATATAAAATGTTTGAAGCTAACTTTAGAGTTTTGAATTTTTTAATCTATATTTCTGAACTTGTTATGTATTAGTTATATTGTGAATAATTTTAAAAAATGATAAAACTACATAAATTATTCTAAACGCAAAAACTTGAAACAAGAAATAGAAAAAGGGGTAAATTATATTATCTTCTAAATAGCTTATGATATATTTGATCTTTAATGACTAGCCCTATTACGAATAAGTGTATAAATATGTTGAATCTACTTAAATTGTTCTAAACAATAAAGACATATTTAAATAAATAGTATAAAACGTGTTACATAATCAGTAACATATTCCCTATAATGAGTACTTTCAAACCTGAAATTATCTGTTTTTTTTTATTTAAAATTTTCCTATTACTCACATTTACAAATCTGAACCTGTTGTGTTTAGTATTTAAATAAGAGGTCCATTATTTACAGTTTCATTTCTTTTATAAAACATTCTTTATCAATAAATAACAATGTTTACATCTAGAACTTGTTATCAAGAATCATCAACAATACTGTTATGTTCTTATTCAACCTCACTCTGTGGGCGTACTTCACTACTGTATAAACGTTAAGTTACACCTTGTCTGCATACTACTGTTGTTTAAGATACAGTAGAACCTCTCTAATTCGTCACTTTTTACTTCACCACCTTCTGTAATTCATCACTGTAAT
Organism: Prosapia bicincta; assembly: GCA_036971475.1. NCBI lineage: Eukaryota > Metazoa > Arthropoda > Insecta > Hemiptera > Cercopidae > Prosapia > Prosapia bicincta. The sequence continues at coordinate 209,704,550 of JBAIZL010000004.1, forward strand.
AACATTGTTTGCATTGTCATGTAGTATAGATGCCATCAGAAACGAATTATTCAGTACAAAAGAAAAGGACAGACATTTTTTAAACTAAAACGAAATTAAAGCCATACTGCCGGCTACTAGTGTTTTTATAGTGTTGTGTAGCAGTGTTGTTGAGTTTTTCAACTGACATAAATAATATAAGTGCAACATTAATTACATCATATTCCTATTTACGTATTTAGGTGCCATGTTTATCCATAATTAGATGTTAATTTCATAATGTCTTTTTCTCGATTTCATCACCCCCTCGGTCCAGTATGTGACAGATTAGAGAGGACAACAAGATATTTGTTTGGTAATGCCTTAACTATACTGTTCTCAGATAAGCAAATGCTACTAATACTATTTGTATTCCAAAGTGATATGGAAAAACTGACTTTGATAGTGGTGATAACAAGCAGGAAAACAGCAAACTACAAGTATGTCCAAACAGTTATGGACATTTAGCATATTAATATTTTGTTTTTGTGTTTAATTGTATACTAAACCTTTAAGCCTTTTATAGCAATATTTGGATTCAACAAAACCTCTTTGAATTCATCAAGGTGAATGAAAAAAGTGAGAGCAAAAGAAAGTGAAGTAAATTCTTATTAAGTAAACCAAGTTATGCCCTATCACTAGGAGGCTTTTAGTTTATAGCTTTAATAAAGTTATTCATAAAAAAAAACAAGAATTTTAAACAAAAATAAAGTTTCAAGAGTAAAAGATAAAATATTATATAAGCTAAAAATGTTTGCAGTCTATTCATGTTTTATTTGTGTTGCAGGTATTAATATAATAGTAGCTACACCGGGCAGACTTCTAGACCACCTGCAAAACACACCAGACTTTATGTACAAAAATCTCCAGTGTCTTGTTATTGATGAAGCTGATAGGATACTTCAGATAGGCTTTGAAGAGGATATGAAACAAATCATTAAACTATTACCAAGTTAGTAGTTATTGAATAAGTTTATTTGAAAAATATTTGTATGAAATTTATCAGCAATTTCAAAAAAATTATTTACAAGTAATAATAATAACTTCATAAAGTCAGTGCAATGGAAAAATAATGGACGACGTGAAATATCACAATACATATATATTCTCGATATTTTACGTTATCCATTGTTTTTCCGTTGCACTGACTTTATGAAGTTAATATTTCTTGATATTTTACGTTATCCATTGTTTCCATAACTTTATATATATATATATATATATATATATATATATATATATATATATATATATATATATATATCGATTTTTTGGACTGGGAGACTGACAGACTTACCTTGGTAAGAGTCCACTCTGTAGTCTTGAACACATAAAAGCACTTAAACAATGATATATTTCAACCACACAGTGGTCTTTGTCAATCGAAAAGAAAACACAAAAAGAAATATGAGAGAATAAAATAAAATAATTGTAATCCCAGACGGAATTGAATTCCAATTGAATACCAATTCAGTAACGGAAAGAATTTCAGCTTTCCTCGACTCACACCTTCAACCCTTAGTAAAGAACCCTCCATCACATACCCAGGACACCAATCATTTCATAGATCGACTCTCACAAATATCTGTACCTCTACCCCCGGTAACTATTTTGGTCACCATAGATGTCACCTCTCTCTATACCAACATCCCTCATGCACACGGCCTATCTGCAATAGAGAATTTTCTAAACAAACGCCCAGGCAAGCCTTCTCCCACTACACCTTTTCTTGTGAACCTGACCAGGTTCATCCTCGAGAAGAACAACTTTCAGTTTGAGGGAAGGAACTACCTTCAAATAAAGGGAACAGCAATGGGCACCAGAATGGCACCATCTTACGCAAATTTGTACATGGGATTGTTGGAAGAAAGTTTTCTAAAGATACAAACACACCAGCCATTATATTGGTATAGATATATAGATGACATCTTCCTAATTTGGACACAGGGTGCTTCAACACTTGAGGCATTTTTAGACAGCCTGACACAATTCTCCACACGTCAATTTACCTGGGAGAAATCTACATCAGCCATCACCTTTTTCGATGTAGAGGTAACACTCCGGAATGGAAATATCAACACAGGAATTCACATCAAACCGACAAACCGCCTACAATATCTCCATTTCGACAGCAACCACCCAATAAACATAAAACGATCCATTCCATACAGTCAAGCAATCAGGGGTAAGAGAATCTGTTCGAATGATAGGGAATTGGAAGATTTTAATAGAAAGATATCAACAGCCTTCCAGAGAAGAGGATACCCAAAAAAACTCATTGAAAACCAAATTCATTCAGCACAATCCTCGGTTCACCATAAACCACAAACAGAACAAAATAAACTGTCTTTAATAACAGACTACCATCCTGGTCTACATAAACTCAACAAGATATTAAGAGATGGCTTCAAAATTCTTCAAGCTTCCGTCCACACCAAAAATCTTTTTACCGATCCACCGCAAATTTGGTACAAGCAACCTCCCAACTTGAAAAACATCCTAGTACATCCTAAACTACCAGACCCTGATGCAGAGAAACCACACAAAACTTCCTCATGGCTCCTTCCCATGTAATAGACCTAGATGCAAGACGTGTCCAATACACCCCTCAGCAAATAGTTTCAACAGCCAAACAACAAAAATGGTCTTCAAAATACAGGGTCATCATAATTGTACATCGAAAAATGTCATATACCAGCTACAATGTAAACTTTGCTCAGCACAGTACATAGGCCTGACCACGGATGGTCTGAATATCAGAATGAATGGCCACAGACATGATGTTAAAATTATGAATATGGATAGACCAACAGCTCAACATGCTGCGAGTCACAACATCACAACTTTTGATGACTGCTATACCACAAAAAATATTAAATCACTCCCCCCCTGATTGCAATCCCTCAGAACTGAGAAGGTGGGAACTATCATACCAGTGGTATACCAAGTCCAGAGAATCCCCTAACCTCAACATCAGATAAATCCATTCATTTTTTTTCCCCCAAAATAGCCTTATCTCTTTTCCCCTGACAGACTTATATAAACTATAATCACTCATCTTTAATCTGTGCATCTGTGACATCTGATTTCTACTCTACACAATCTGTGATTACAATTATTTTATTTCATTCTCTCATATTTCTTTTTGTGTTTTCTCTTCGATTGACAAAGACCACTATGCGGTTGAAATATATAATTGGTTAAGTGCTTTTATGTGTTTCTATTTCAAGACTACAGAGTGGACTCTTACCAAGGTAAGTCTGTCAGTCTCCTAGTCCAAAAAATCTAAATAATCTTTACCAACCAAAACTAACCTAAAAATATATATATATATATATATATATATATATATATATATATATATATATATATATATATATATATATATATATATATATATATATATATATATATATATATATATATATATAGCTAGCTGCTTCACTTCGTAGAAAGTTCTTGTCTTTATCAGAAAAATGTGGTTGTTGTGGTGATTTAAGTGTGAAAAGACTTGTAAAATTGTCAGGCCTCGGGCCATAAATTATGGGAGGGGCTTGCCATTACAATATTGTTGTCTAATCTTACTTTGGAAATTCTGTTCTTTTTAACAAAGCACATTTTAAAATTTTACCAACCATATTTTTATACAAGTAAATTACTGTTGAATGAGCCATTTGGTGTTAATTAGTTTGCATGACTATTATGATACAATATTTTTAGAAAAGATAAATTCATTGGGTGTTATTACAAAGAGTTGTAAAGTTGCAGTTGCCTGAAAACTTTCTAACCTCAAAGTAAATGTCAATAAGTTGCAGTAATATCCTTGGGTAAAATTAAATTCTATATGTTCTCCTATGACAAGCCTAAAGGGGTTAAACATCCGATTACCTTCTTTTAAATAAAATCAATCAAGAATGTTTTTTTTTTTTTAGTTTAAAACCCAATTACCTTTACTTTTTTTAAAAATTGTTTTAAGGTTATGTAGATTTCGATTAACATCCTTTGAATAAAATCGATCAAGAAATGGTCTTTTTAGTTTAAAAACTTGATTAGCTTCATTTTTTTAAATTGTTTTTAAGGCTTATGTACAATTAAATTATGTATACAAATAATTTATATAGGCAGGTGTGAGATAGTAGGAAAGAGAACTTAATTATAATATTATATTATTCAAAGTTGTATATAAGTTACGAGATACAGCAAGAGGGAAATATGGATGACTATTGGAGGTGACCAACTAGTCAGTTATGTTATCTCTCTGGCATCTCTTGTTTATTTGTATCTAGCACAGATGACTGATACACAAGGCACAGTGGTTATAGTGGGCCAATACATATAGCGTCTAGGTTCAACAAACACTAAGCTAACAGGTTCCCAACCACTCTAAATGTCAAGTAGGCTTCTGCGCATTGGCTGGCTAAGTCTCGGTATATCTCGCCACTCATACTTTACCTTCTTGACAGCCAGTACTATTTATAACGGAAACCAGGTTCTTTGTGAGAAGGGGTTTCTTCTAAAAACATTAATATTTTTGAAGAACGGTCATATGATATTGTCACATAATTAGCACTCTTCAGGCACTTTTAGTTTGTCTTGGTTAAGCTTTTTTACATAAACGGGTTTTTAATAAAACCCTTAATTTCTTTTTAAATATTTTAATTTACTAACTTTTTTCAGTCAAGGAAATTAATAATTCAAAAAAAAATTCACACCTATGACTATTTAATTTTTAAGCATATAATTTAATAAAACATTATAGTACTCGACAAATGATTTAGAGCATTAAAGTTTTATATTATTATAATTTTGTTTATAGAAAGACGACAAACTATGCTATTCAGTGCTACTACAACATCTAAAACTGAAGCTCTTACAAGACTAGCTTTGAAGAAAGAGCCTGTCTATGTAGGTGTAGATGATAGCACAGATATGGCTACTGTAGAAGGCTTAGAACAAGGTAATGTTCTATTTAAATAATTCATTTAAGTTTATTTATAACATATTTATTGTGTTAGATAGGAGAGTGACAGAATTTGATAATAACCGGAAGGGTTGGTTGTTAAATGTTGAAAACTTGATGCAGTTTGTTAGTTAATAGTTTGCTAGAGGCAAGCTCAAACTGAAATCAGGATAAAATTACATTATTTTATGCTACCACTGATGGCGTATATCTCACGAAAGAAGTGGAAGTTATTATAGCCATAGACTTAATGCCCAACCACGAGCTTGACTCATGATTTTGTTTTAACTGATACGACGCACATAGTTATCGCAGTACTGCAGTAGATATTGTAAGTGTATTTTAAACAGATATTGAAATGCACAAATTTAATTTCACTATTTGGTTTTAGAAGCAATTTTACATCTATTTTGCTGTTTCCTAGCTATCACAATACCAGGTAATAATTAATTGAGCATGCTGATTATTTTGGTGGAAACATGTGTTTTGTAGCTGAACAGTAACGGATCTGAATTTATTTCAACATCCTTTAAGATTTTATAAACAACCGAGGCCAGGGATGTGATTAGTTACAATAAAGAGATGTTTGATGTAGAAGTACACCTTTGAGTATTACCTTCTTATCATAAGATGGGCAATGCAATTATATAAGATATTTTTTGCTGCTCCTTGGATATGGCAATTTTCTAGTTTTCAACCATGTTAAACAAACACACATTTTATGATATTCAATTCAATACCATTGAACAGATTTGGTCTTCTGTAACGTTAATGAATTGTATGTACTGTGTCATGCAAAAATAGTAAACAAATATTATATTTTACTTTTTGCTTTCATAAGAGTTATTTACTTTTAATCAAGAGATATTTAAATTTGTTGTAAATATTTTTAAAACAAAAATTTTTAATTTATTTTAGTGATTTTGTATTTTTTTATTTAAAAAAACATGAGTTTAGTTTTGAGTTCAACTAGAAACTTGATTATTACAAAAATTTTAACAAAATATTACTAGTTACATCCTTCTATCATTGGGCTAAATAATTTTTTTTTTATTAATAGGAGTTGAGTTTTAATTTTTTAAACTTTTTACATATTTATTTATTTAATCTTACTAAGCTCTAACCAACCAAATATATGAAATAAATATGTAATGTAAAATTTAAATTGTAATGTAAAACCATATCGAGGGGATAGATTATTTTAAAGTCCTTACAATTTTACCGAATTCTCCAATTATTTATTTTAAAAATATGGAATAAAACTACACTTTTAAAAGTTTTTTATTTTCTTATTAACCGTTCAAAACAAAATGTTGGATGTGTATCATACAGTGTAGTGTGTTATAGAAATGTTCATTGCTCTGCCATCTCTTGGATTTTTTTAAAACTATTGGGTTCAGATTAGAAACTCTCTTTATCTATGGTCTCATCCCTATCACGTACTTGTCAAAGATTATGATGATTCATGCCATAGTAGATCATAATGTGCAACCGTTATAACAAGTGGTTAATTGATCAAATCTGGAGGATTTAGAACAATTTACAAACTCAAGGGTACATAGTGATAGTGGCAGTTATAACTAAATTCCAGTAGTTATCATTGTGAAATTAGTTGAATTAATGAAAATAAAGATTGTAAAAATAGACGGTCATGCAAGTTATTTTAAATTTTTATTTAATTGTGAATTTGTTTTCTAACTTTAAGTCAAATTTCAAAGTTTACTAATATGTCATGTATTGCCAAGTATACATCAAATATCAAGGTAATTTATCACAGATCTATGTTGCATGTGTTCTATTGCCGATGACTTTACTTCCTTCATTAAAATAATTTGTGCTAATGTTGTAGGTAGTAAATATAATTTGTGAATTAATACCAGTCACAATCATTACACGGACAATCCAACAATCAGCCACTGCCTTTATTCCTTCTTGTATCATACAAAGTTTGTCTAAGTAATAATTACTTTATAATTATTGTAATCCACAGCTTTTGTAAGATTAATACCAGTCACATTCATTACACAAACAATCCAACCAAACTTATTTTTAAAAAAGCCGCTGTAGAAGCAGTTTTAAAAGTTTTATCATACATTTTATTGAACAAGATTAAATGTTTGAATTAATATTTTTTAATCCATTCTGCTATATGACTATAAATATTAGTTTATTTTATTTAATCCTTAGGTCAGGTTTTTTCAAAATGATATTGACGTGTAAAGAAGTTTTAATGATATATTATCTTTTAGTTTATTTTCAAGATAATATTAACTTATAAATTGTTTTTTTAAAACTCGTAAAAATATATACAGTGTGAAAAAAATTTAGTTACAATGTTTTTTTAATATATTTTTTGCAGGTTATTTAGTATGTCCATCTGAGAAACGATTTTTGATACTATTTACATTCCTAAAAAAGAATCGCAAGAAAAAAGTAATGGTATTTTTCAGCTCATGTATGTCTGTGCAGTTCTACCACGATCTGCTCAACTATATCGACTTGCCTGTCATGTGTATACATGTAAGTTATTTTTAAAATATCTCATACAAAACTCACAAGAGTTCGACTTATTTTTATTACAACACATGATTGCTTTAAACCTTGTTAAAAAAATTCTATCACCCTTTGGCAATAGTTCAATTCTAAAATAGGCAAAGATTATCTGCTCAGATAAGTTTTGTTAAAACTGAATCCAAACTATCCCATACCTACCTACATTGAAAGGCTAAAAGACCATCAAAGGCTATTTATATTTATGGTCATCAAACCTGTTGTTTAAAAAAATATTGTAGAATACATTTTAAATGTACAGTAGTGGTAACTTCTTACATTTACTTACTGTAAGTTCTATGGTTTATGTCACAATAATTTAATTTGTTCTCCAAGGATTTTTGAAGTTATACCATGAGATCCATTTAGAACTTTTTAATGGTTTGAATCTAATCATAAATCCATAAATTTTAATTGTATGCCAAGTACAGAATTACAAGTTCTATATAATGTAAGCTTAAAAGTACTTTAAATCCATTAAGTGTTGGATGGTAAAAAAAAAATGTTATTTTGAAGCTAGAGACTCAAAAACAAAATTAAAAGAAAAGAAAACATTAAAATTATTTTAAAATAAAGGTTTTTAGGCATAACATCCAAATACTGAATGTATAAAAATACATTTATAAAAAAAGTAGGGGACCTAGCTTTTTCACCAAAAAGCTTTAATGAAAATAAGTAATTCTTTGTAACTAGAATAAAATTGTAAATTGTTATTTCTATTTAACGAATAACCATAACAAAATTTTGGTCTGACCTTTTTTATTTTGTTATACAGAGGTTCCACTGTGTATAAAAATTCAAGACATTCTAAAAACCTTTCCCTAAGACTTTAATCAGAGTGTGGTAATAATAATGTGTCAAATAATTGACATAGTCTTCAATAATTTATTGTTTAATGTACGTTTCCAGTGTTTCTTTTAGAGAAAAATAATTTCATCTTTTACTGCAACTAGTATAGATAATAGTCCAATTGTATTTTTCGGTCATTTTTAGTTTAGTTCCTCTTTGTGTTTAGGCTATAATTTGCTAAATTTATCACTAAGTATAGTTACATGATCTTTTACGAAATAAAACAAAACATACAACATTGTGACCCCTACCTCTCCAAATGAAAAGGTGAACACCACATTTAATAGTTTCTGTTACAAGTCTTGTTTCGATATTTAAAATAAGTGCTGTGAGAAGATAAACATTACCTGATAAGAACTATTCATAAAATGCAGAAATTAATGTAATAAATTTAAACTGCTTACTTCTTGACTTCAGTAATTTTATTTTCCCAATCCTGTTGACCAAATAAAATTTAATTTGTCTTTAATATAATAGATAAAAGAAAAGTTCTATATAAGGACCCGGATGAAGAGTTTGTTCATTTAACATAGGTTATTACATAGTCAACCATTGAGTGTAAATATATAATTTAAACTTGTAATAGTAAAGCCAATTAAGTACAGCAAACAGGTTATTAGTTATAGGTATAAACTCTAATAGTTATAAATAACATCTATAGCCCTTTTTAATAATAGTTAAAAATAACATCTGTAGAGCTTTTTAATAATAGTTAAAAATAACATCTGTAGAGCTTTTTAAAAGAGCTCAAAAACTATTTACATTATTAACATCATATATTACATCATATAAATTGATTAGAGGTTCTTGTTCATTTGTTTAATAGGGGAAACAAAAACAGAACAAACGTACAACCACTTTCTTTCAGTTTTGCAATGCAGATACAGGTATATTGCTGTGTACAGATGTGGCAGCTAGAGGTCTAGACATCCCTGCTGTTGACTGGATTGTACAGTATGATCCTCCAGATGACCCCAAGGTATTTTGAGATTAGTAAACCTATAATATATATATTTATATTCTTGTTCAAATTTTCAATCATTAATAAAATACTTTCTATTTATCTACTCAAATACAATTTTTTAATCTTGTAGTGGATGACACTTGATGTTGATACAGTTTTTTCAAATATTAATTAATTTTAATAATTACTTTTGCTTCTACTTTGCCACTTAATATTGTAATTCTGCCATATATATATACATATTTATATTAATTGTAATTAATAAAAAGAACTAAAATAATATTGTTTTTTTACCAAAGTAGAAATTGACTTAAATTTTTTTTTTTAATATGACTTGTTAGGAATACATCCACAGAGTTGGACGAACAGCTAGAGGAGAAGGAGGAATAGGTCATGCTGTCCTTGTATTGAGACCAGAAGAATTGGGTTTCCTTCGTTACCTTAAACAATCCAGAGTCCCTCTCAATGAATTTGAATTCTCATGGAACAAAGTGGCAGATATTCAGCTCCAGGTATGAATAGCCAAGGATTTTATAACTCTTTTTATCTTTCCTTAACAGTTGTTTTACTCTCCATTCCTCTTCTCTCCTTAAAATTTTAAGTTGACCTTTTCTTTTTATATAGTTCAATTGTGAGATTTTGTTTATCTCTGTATTTCCTCCTGATCTTTTAGCTTGGCACTGCCATGTTTATTTCTCCTCATCAAACATTATGTGTGTATTTTTCTTTCAATTCTTTTTCTTCTCCTTGCTTTCACCCTTTACAGAACTATAAGGCTAAACATTGTCCAGCATTCCATTTCTATAACTTTTGTTTTTGCTTTGAATTCTTTGTATAGACAAAAATTAGAAATATGGACCTGTTCTCTACTACAGATGTTATGATATTTTCTTTGCTTGTTCTCTCATAATTCTCTTTAAGCTTCGATAAATAACATCTAGTTCTTCATCTAGCATCATAGTGATCGCCTTTCTCGTGCTTATTTGTTTTCACTTCCATACTGTTGATTTTCTGGATTTTTAAATTATAGGTTGACAGAAACCCCTGAAGAAATCCTTTGGATATTATAATAACAACAGACAACTCCTAATCTATTTTATTAGAAATAGTCCAGATAAGAGATATTTTACTGCCTGTATTATTTTGATGTTCATGTTTATTTACTTGTAGGTCATAGGTTTCAATGTTCCATTGTTCCAAATCATGTTTTCTTGAAGCATATTATAGATTTAAAATTGCGCCTTCTATATGTCTTCTAATTTATCTGTTTTTAATTTTTTTTTTGTTTTAGATTTTACTTTATTAAGAAATGTTTGTAAGTTGATGAGTTTTGGATTATGTAATTTTATTATTTCCAAGTATTTTACGTTTAAGCATAAACACCATTTGTCTCGGTCAGGGATGGCCAACTTCAATATTTTTAGTGAAGACATGGGCTGCACAACTAATTCCACACATATTAATAAGCCAAATGTATTCAATGCGTATATCGTATATTATGGGTCATATATAAAATAAAATGAATCAATAAACGTTTAGCAAAAAAATTTTTATTTAGAATTAATATCAAGCTCAATGTTCAAAGGATCAAAATAAGTATAGTATTAAATTTTTAGTTGTTATTTAATCATGTTGTTTACATATATCATAACTCAGTATTGGAAAAAACTCTAATTCATTTAACTTTAAAATCATCTATAAGTATGTAGGCCTACCTACTTTGCTTAACTGAGAACACTGTGGGCAGCACAATCGTTCAACACATCAAAATCAATCAAAATTGAAGTGGTTGCAACATTTAGTAGAACTCGAACATAGTTAGTCTGTTGCTGTGAATTGATTTTATAAATTTCATTGTTGAAAAGTTGCACTCACAAAGGTGTGTGTTCCAAACATTGAAAGTATTTTCCTACGGAAGACACATAAGGGAGTTTGAGGAACTTCCTACGGAGTTTGGGATATTTAACTCCAGGCACTTGACTCTAAAATATACGAGGGTGGTCCACAAAGTAACCTCCGTTTTGAAATAAAAAATAAACCAGTTGAGATACAAAAATGTTATTATATATATGTTAAAACTACAACTTTTCTCTACTTTTCTACGTATTCACCATACAAATTCAAGCACTTATCATATCTTTTAACAGTTTTTGAAATTCCGTCTTTAAAAAAATCTGCCGCCTGAGAACGTAGCCAACCTGTCACAGCATTTTGAACCTCTTCATCACTCGCAAACCTCTGAGATGCAAGCCACCGCTTCATATATGAGAAAAGATGGAAATCACTGGGAGCCAAGTCCGGGCTGTATGGGGGGGGAAGGGTCAAAAACGACCTTAGCATCCCAAAAAACTGTAGCCATCAATTTTCTCGCTGAAAGAGATTGGCGAGCTTTCTTTGGCTTGCTTGGCGAAGCGGTATGACCCCATTGCATTGACTGTTGTTTTGTTTCGGGATTCACATAGGCTATCCAAGTCTCATCTCCTGTAACGATCCTGTTCAAAAATGTTTCTCCTTCAACGTCATACCGAGTAAGAAAGTCTATGGCAGAACACATTCTTTTCATTTTGTGATCATCAGTGAGCACTTTCGGAATCCAACGAGCACAAAACTTGTGATAGCCTAGTTTTTCTGTCACTATCTCATGCACAAGACTTTGAGAAATTTCAGGGAAATGATCTGTAAGTTCCAAGATTGTGAAGCGACGGTTCTCGCGTATTTTCTCATCCACTTTATTCACAAAGTCATCACTGACGAGAGATGGCCTACCACTCCGGTCTTCATCGTGAACGTTCGGTCTTCCATTTTTTGAAAAACGAACCCATTGACGGACTACACCTTCGCTCATAATGTTTGGGCCATACACCGCACTCAATTCATAATAAATTTCAGCTGCTGTGTAACTTTCGACTGCAGAAATCTTATTACACCACGCACTTCACACTTGGTGGGATTTTCTATCGCAACGCTTATGTTTTTACGTTATAACAAAAGAATGCGTGATTGCACGATGCTCTCCCTTGAACAGCTAGAAGCGTACTGGACGGCTGCGCACACCTATGTGAAAGTGGCGGCTCTACCCCCACTACTTATCCCACCACGCCCAAACGGCGGTTACTTTGTGGACCGCCCTCATATTACCGGTTTCCGACCTTGTCTGAAAAAATGGGTCACTTTGCAAAGTCACGGAGCTCTTACTGGTAGTAGGAGCAGTGCAACCTACATCCTATAAACCTACATTGTACCAACCTATATTTTTTATCTTTTACATTTGTTAGTAAATCAATAATCTACTGGGCCACTAGTTGATCATCCCTGGTCTAAGTGTTTAAAAATATGTAAGAGTTATTATGTTTTAAATCAAGTGTTTTGTGTAAGATGTAATCTTGTTTTTTTTATAATTGTTTCTTTATTAGCTGTTGTTTATTAGCTTTTGTTTACTGTTATTTTAATTGAAATCAGCTGAATAGTATATCTTTACAAATTATGTTTCTTTCAGTTTAAGAAATAATTCTTGCTTACACCTCGAGTACTTCCTTTGCAGACATGTGTTTTGGTCATGTCTGGGAGGGAAGTATTCAGTGTGTTTGTTTAGAGCTTATGACTTTCATCACTTAAAAACAATGTATGATCTTCAGACATTGGATCTTCCAGAAGCAGTTCTCTTTTTCAGGCTCATTGTTCCATCTGTAACCTGAGTATCCTTTATATTATTGGTTTCAAAAAGACAAATACAATAATTGTTGTGTTAATACAGATACAAAGATGAGATTTTTTTATTTGAACAGATGATCATTCAAATTACACCTGTAATATGGGAAAACTTACAAAAACCATCACCTTAGACATACAGTAGATGTAAAACTCAGAGATGGGAACATCTTCACAGGAAACCACATCAAACCTACAAGGCATTTACAATACCTCCATTTCATCACTAATTATTCTATAGATATAAAACAAACTATTTCATACAGTGAGGCATTGAATGGGAAATGAGTTTGTTTACCAACAGAGAATTGGAAGGCTTCAGTAAAAAAAATCCACATCCTTCCAAATAGATATTTTAAAAAAATCCATTAAGTGCATGTGATGATATTCTAAGCCTCCTGTAAAACAAAATTGATTATCCATATTTACAGAACAAAATATTGAGTGATGATCTTCAAATCCTTCAAGCAGCCTCCTTACTAAAATATAATAGTACATCTTAAGTTAATATATTCTAACATAGAAAAACATACAAACTTCTTCGTGGCTACTTCTAAACCTAAAACATACTACATGTCCAATACACCTCTGAAGAGTTTCAATAGCTTAACAGCCAAAATATATTTTTTGATTTTAATTCTTGCACACACAAAAAATGTTGCTTATGAAACTGGTATAAATTTTGCAAAACTTAAACTTAAACCATGTACTGTTTACATATCGGAATGAATGAATGAAAATTAACTTTAAAAACAATAATAAACAATTGCAATATAAAATAAATAATAAATATAGCAAAACAAACAACATTATTGAATATAAACAAGAAAATACACATACAAAGATTTTCTTTAAAAAAAAAAAATGAAAATTCTGATAAAAATTGGAAGTCTCACGTTTTGGTAAATTGTTTTTTATGTTAATTTTACTTTACATCATTAAACATTTTTTTCACTTCTGGCTACAGCCCACAATTACAATGTTTGCCTAGTGAATTTATTTCTTTAAAAACAGTCAAGAATTTAATACTTTTAAAGTTTTCCTTCTAAATATTTACTTTAAAATGATTTTTTTTATTGTTAGTTTCATGAAATTGCATAATCTTTAATTATTTTTTCCATACATATTTATTTCAGTTAGAGAAACTCATTGGAAAGAACTATTACTTAAACATGGCTGGAAAGGAAGCATTTAAGTCATATGTTAGAGCCTATGACTCACATCATTTAAAAACAATATTTGATATTGAGACATTGGATCTTGCCAAAGTAGCTCGCTCCTTTGGTTTCATTGTCCCTCCTGCTGTGGATCTGAGTAAGTAGGCTTTATGTATGCAATTTATTACTTTGCTATTATAATGAGAATTATAATTTTACTATTTACAATTTTAAATTACTTTTACTGAAAAAAATTTGAGAACAAGTTTGTTTTTAAGCTTAATTGTTTTTCCAATATGGTCTGTGTTTTTAACTAAATACAAAAATGTATTGTTAAACTTTGGCAATAGTTTGCATATTATAAAATAACAATTGATGAAAAACATCTCTGTTTGTGTTTAGGTCACAAATGTAGATAGCCTATTCAAACAACTTTCAAATGTTACAAATTCCTTAATTTTTTTGAAATTTTATTTCTATCTGAGTGAAGTTTATGATTTGCTTAATGTTGAAGAATATGGTTTCTCTTATTCTTTTGGAGAAACCAATAACACGAAATTAAGTTTATTGAACTCTAATGAATTACTTTTTAATTAAATTAATTCTTTTAGAGATAATGTGAATTCTGTATTTTTTAAGATGAAAAAATTATGAAAATAACATCCACATTCTTATACTTTTAAATTCTCATTAATTTTTAAATTCAGAAATTTGTTTATAAATATTATTTTTTTATTTTGTTCAGATTTGGTATTTTGGTAATAATTAAAAGTCATATTTTTTTGTTGTAAATGTAATAACGGTTTGAATTATTTTGAATTTTGATATTTTGCTGTTATACACTATTGTAAATCTAATGTAGGAAGTATGTAATGGATGGAAGAGAACTTTTTACAACACTATTATTATACACATTTCGATTATTTGACTATACTTTGTGTTGAAAACCAAGGCAGCACACTTCGAATTCCATTTTAGCCAATCAGATTTCTTAGCAATACATTATATCCTTAAAAATATAGTTAATTTAATTCAGTCTTTATTAAATTAATAAAGATGAAACTTAATTATCTTTGTTTCAATCACCTGTTTGAAATTTATTCTTTTTGTGTACATTAATATTTTCCATATTTATAATATTTACAATGTTAAGTCTATTCTAAATTTCTTTATTCAGAACCTATTATGTTTATCCTTTACTTAATATTTCTTAAAATTTATTTCTGTAAATATTATTTCAATAATTTTGAAACGAATATTGAAATATTTCCATTTGACTCATAATCCTAAATTCACTAGTATTTTATATATTCAAAAAAGGGGTAAATATTTTCCTCACTGGCTTTTATTTTAACTAGCTACGTGATCTGACCTATGCAGCTACCTACATTTAAAAACCTATCAATATTTTTTTTAGTTTTTCATTTAGAAGTTTTTTTTTGTTATTTTGTTTCGTTTTAGCCAGATTTTGTCTTTACAATTTTATTAACAAGCTCTTGGAATCTGCTTCTTCTCTAAACACAATACATGTTGTAAAGTAAAAAATATTGTGTTTACATATTGTCATAAATGTTTGTACATACTAATTTCATTTATGTTTTTAGAAGTGGCAAGCAGTAAAGGTACTCGGCCTAGGAAGAGGCATGGAGGTGGAGGATTTGGATTTTATAAAAATCTCAATAAAGAAAAAGAAAGAAGAATAACATATGTTCAACCACAAAGTAAAAAACACATTCGCCGGTAGCATTAATGTACGTAGAATAATGTTTGTATATAAATTGTTTTCAAATACAATATGAAAAGATATTATTTTTAATATAATTATTATTTAATCCTTATCATTTACTTATACGTTCCTGTTAGACGTTGTACTTTATATATAATGAGTTTAATAATTTTAAGATTTACAAGTTAATTACAGCCCTATTACAAGTAGTTTCAGTTTTCATCCATACTTTGGCACATTTAGTTAGGTATTTGTGTGTTTGGCTCTTTCCTGGAACTGTAAAAATGGATTGATATGGCGGAAATATTTTTAAAGTTTTGTATCTGTTTCTTTAATGCTATAAATAGGAGTCACTTCTATCTTAAAATCTTGCTATATGATTGACATGATATTATTCTTCCTATATGTTCTAATATTGTTAGTTTTGCTACATTCTTATAACCTTGCTAATAGCCTATATTATTTCATCATTTTGTGTAACCTGTAATATATAGCTGTGGTGTACTGTTGTTGATAGTTGTTGAAAAAATTATAAAGAAGTCCAGATAATGTCTAAACAATTAAATGGCAAAATCAGAGAGTAAATACACTATTCAATCTCAGCTGATTATATTCAGAAGTATATTTAAAACTGAAAAGTTACAGTACTTGATATTTACCACAACTTTCCAGTTATATCTGAAAACATTAGAAACTGTGTTTATTCTTTAAGACACATATTCATAGTACTCAGTTATCAAGGTTTGTACTTAATTCGAAACAATGATTTGGAAAATTGACCAGATTTAATCAATAAATATAATGAAGGCTGGAATTGTGTTTTAACAAGCTGTTTGCCAAAAGTAAAATAATGTTTGATATTTTTTTAACATTGCTCATCACATAATGGAAAGATGGCAGAGAGAATATGGGTCCAAGATCAAAAATATCAAAATATATACGTTCAAATAAATTATAAGATCTGAATGAAAATTTTTTTGTGGAGTACCTGCCTTCTGCGAGGAATGTTAATGTACTATATAAATATCATTTTCATTACAACCACATAACTTGTCCAGGTCATGAAATAGACATTAATATTGAGTCATTTTGTAGCATTTATAATTACGAGTCAATAGCTGTTGTTATTCTTGTATGGTTTGACAAGGGCTATATTTTTCAAGGTCTGATTGGTTGTGAAATTAAAACCACAAATATCTGATAAATCTTTGCTCAGATGTGTTGTGCAGTTTGTCTAATATGGCCATCAGTTGCATCACCTCGGTCTGTTCAGTTCTGAACAGGTAGCGAACTTGTAAATATGGCTATTATAAAATCTGCTAGGTGTAAAATTGCTAATTCAATTTCTCCAAGCTTTCGAGTCCAATACTGCTGAAATTTGTCAACTTATGTAAGCTACAACTTGCTGCGACACTGGCGCATTAATTTTAAAGCAGGATGTACAGAAATTCATGTGCAGGCTTCCAAGAAAGGAAGTGGATAAGGCAATCCGAGAAAATCTTCAGTTAAAAATTTCTTTGTTGAGTGATTATTTCCTTAGATTTCAAGGTTAGCTGTTTATACAATTATAGACTCCACACAGAATGAGAGACTTTAGTACAGCAAACTGTATGAGAGATAAATTCCTCATATATGTCCGACGACCACAACTAAAGGTTTCTCCAGCGTTACCACTGAACGAGAGATTTTTTTTATTAAAATTGTCAGATGGGTTTATTATGAAACTGAAGGTACAAAAGAATCCAAACAGTGGGTGCATTTTCAGAGTAAACCAAAGAAGTTGAAGCAAATCTTCTCCATTAGAAAATTTATGGCCACTGTGTTCTTGGTGGAATCTGTAGAAGGTAGTATTAGCATTTTTTCAGCTCAAATAGCATGACTCTTCTAAGACTACGAAGGGCAATTCAGAATAAAAGGAGAAGGATGTTGCATCAGTGATTGTCCTTTATGTCAATGCTCGTTCTCACACTGCAACTGCAACAAAGAGGCTTCTGTAACTTTTTCAGTGGAATGTTTTTGGTCACTAAGCATTCAGCACAGACTTGTCTCCATTGGTTTTTCATCTCTTCGTTTACATAAAACACTGGCTAGGAGTACAGAATGTTTGCAGAATGTCACAGACCAGTATAGAAAAATTGTTGAAAGCACAGGGGACTTCTTTCTATCAGGAGGTTACTGTCCTAGCATATAAATGTTTAAATCAGAGTGGTGATAATGTTGAGAAATAACTGCAATGTGTGAGTAAATATTACAAATAAAAAAGTTTAGATTTTTTACTGTTGTTTAATTTAGAGACCGGTCAGATCTTGAAAAAAATAGCGCTTGTAGATAAGCAGATAATAAAGCAAAACACCATAAGAAAGCTTACTGAATGTGTCTGAGTAGACTCTGATTTAATAGACTCTCTCTAAAAAAACAGTAATAACTAAAATAAATTTTGCATTTTAAATATGAAAATGCATTATTTAGACTGAATAAGATTTACCACTACTTTTTATCTAAACTTTTAGTTTCCACATTTATGTAAATAATCTGTAATTACAATCTATCTAATGCTTATAAACCTTTGTAATGTCTAATTCTTTTGTTTTCTTATAACCAACAGAATGAAGAAAATTTTGTTTGTAAGAAGATATTGTAAAAGAGTTTCATTTACTTCTATTTGACTTTCAAAGCTTTGCATATATCCTTTAAAAGCTTTCAGAGGTATGGGAAATTTGATTGTTCATTTTGTGGTAGTTTTTATAGATTAATGTTAATATATAGAAATGTTGTAGTGTTATATTTAGTTCTTGTGTAAAAATTGCTAGAATTTTATTTTATATACCCAGAAAAGTTTTTATTCCCAGTAAATTCTAAGTTTTTAAATTTTAAGTCTATTAAATTCCTTCTATTAGCTCACATTCTCCTGATATATATCTTGTACAAATTTCAATCGTTAATAATATAAGTTTTTATTCATCCAGTCAAGTTCAAATACATTTATCTTAATCTGTACTGGATGACAATTGATGTTAATGCAGTTTTTTTAAAAATAATTATTCAATAATTAAATTATAAAATTTGTTTGGTCCAGCCAGATTTGAACTGAGAATCTTCTGTCTAATGCGCCTTGGCAATGCGCAACTTTCCAACATTTAAAAATATATTTTTCAAATATGTATATGAGTTTTTATCTCTATCTGGTTGTCATCAAAACCTCTATTGAACAACCTTAAAATGTTGCTACGGTTACCAGACAATACCATAAATAGTGCTCTAAGGGAATTAAAATAATTTTTTTTTTTCTTAAAATGTTTGTTAACCGCAATGTTAAGAAAACAACTTTAGGTATAGACCAGCCAACTCGCATATGCACCCTACTGTCTCTCTTCCTGGACCGACAGGTCATATTTGCGTCACTGTTTGGGTGTTACTTTTATTCCTTTGACAAATCAGTGGTTTATTTAAATGGCTTGATATAGTCGTATCTGACTTTAGACATGTCTGGGACATTTGGTCTCTCAGTTATCAAGGTCAATGATGTCAAAATACTCCTGACACATTGTTTATTCCTTCATGCACCATTCTATTGAATTAGAATCACAAAGAATGTACTCTAAATGGCATTTATCAACATAGTATGAAAACCTGTCACAACTGATGAGTGTGTTTGTAAATATTCTGTTGGCCTACTGTATATGGAACATAAATGTAACATATTTTGTCTCTGGTACAATATTGTTTATAATGTCAGCATCTTTTCAATAAGATATGTAGCCTATATAAGTAATCTGTCTAGCTTGAGCAGCCAAGACCAGTTAGTTGGGAGTTTGTTGATATAAGCCTTTATATAACATTTCTGTTTTTTTGTGAGTGTTATTTCTAATATATTACACATCTAAGCCCTGTATTGTGTAAGTAGCAAAATTTAATAGCCTATATACTTTTTATAGTTTATTAAATTTTACATGCTTTTAAAAATTTGTTTTCTTCAAAATCATAATTGGTTTTGGATTTGATGGGCTACACTGTAGTGCCTCATATATGGGAAGCCATAACATGATAAGATTTTCGGGCTATAGACCGACCGGCTCATATATGCCTGAAAAAAAAAACACTAAAACAGCAAAAACAAAAATATACAATAATCACAGATACGCCAAGGGTTTGTATGAAGAATAATAAGTTATAACAACTTTCCACTTTTGGTCTATAATGAAGATCAGACCCGCGTTAACGTGGTCTGTGTGGAAAAATCGAATTCTTACTGCCGGTTCCTTGTGAAAAATTAAACGGTACATATATGCACCGCTCGGTAGCGAACGTGTTAACCTCAGTAGGAATTTAATTAATTTCTATATTACTAGTTTAACTTGTGAATATAACTTCTATAAAGAAAATATTATAACTTTCTAAAACCATGAATCTGCTTTTCTGCTCTTAGAGAATAATGAAGGTACAATTAATATGGAATTTTGAAATTAATATTTACAAGAGGAAATTTTAGATTCTGTATCATATTTACAGAAAAAGAATATATAGAACAAAGGTGTTTCGGTATCATAGTGTATATCATTGTAACATAAAGTCTAAAACATATCTCTTTTCTCTGAAGGTCTGTTCAAGGAATAATTTTTGCTTAAGAAGAGAGATTCAAGTAATACGGTTTGGCTAATGTCCGGTTTATCACTTTTATTAAATTCATGTATAGTCTGGATTTATTTATTATTAAGGATTTTACAATAAAGGTTTTTTAATAATTTTTATGAGTTGTGTATTATTAGGTTTTATAGAAATTGTTAAAAGTTACTTAAGATGAGCAGATAGTGGTGAATCAAAACAATCATTGGAGAGTTTATAATAATTTTTTATCCCAGGCAGGCCTGTGATACTTTAAATCAATGGCTAAAGTGTTTTAAATTTATTTCTCACCAGTAAGAAATCATTTCAGAATTTGGTTTGTTACACAGTTAAATTTCAACTTTTATAGTTTTGCAGACACTACAGTAATTTTTTACATTAAATAAGATTCATTTTTAACTTCTTATGCATTTAATATTTGACAATTGTAATACAAATTAAAATTTCATAAAATTGTGAGTCCACTTAGTAGCGACATAATGATAATATTAATTCTCAAACACAACAAAAAATATTTTTTTTAAAATTTGTTATGTAAATGGTAATTTTTTCATAACTAAAAATAAATTTGTATTTCTAAAAAAAGCTATGAATGGGAATTTAAAAAAATAGTTGTATGTGTTATAGATATGAATAAACTAGATTTTTTTAAATATATGGTGTCTTTGGTTTTTATGAACATTTGAGACCCCTTTCAGAGGATCTAAAAACCTGTCGTCTCAAATGCAATTGTGTCATATTTTAGTCGTTTATCTTTAAGGTTAATAATGGTGTAATAAATCATACTTATAAAAACATTCAACTCCTCCTATTTCTTGTTTAATTAGTGATGAGAGGTAGCTGAGTGAAAGCATTACGTAATATTTATGAATCCGCAGTAAAAATAATCTCTAGACTTGGCATCCAACTAAATTTGGCCTAGTTTGATAGCAAAATATATTACAACATGGATGATGGTCATTAACTTAAAACACAAAATATTACCTTAATAATTTTTATTTATAATTAGTTTTATTAAATTAATAATGAATTTTTATTAAATAAATTTTTTGCATTTTATGAATTTATTTATTATTGTAATACAAATTAAAATACATACAGTCTGTTGTATGTAGACCAAGAATGTCAATTCTCAGGTATGTCTATAATTTATAAAACTTTTAAAATTGTATAGAAGGTATCTGTCACAAAGTATTTGTTATAAAGACAGATTTAATGAATGTTTTGAAAAAAAAATGTATTTAGTTTTAGGTATTAATCTGGACACATTAAGTATGAATTTATTCAAAATTTGTTCAAAGTATTTATAAAGAGTGTTTCTGAAACTAAAAAGATTAAAACTTTAGAAATATTTTTTTAAATCTTATTTTATAATCAAATTTGTGTAATACACTAATTTTAATATCTCAGCAGTTCATAATTCTTTTTATCCCCAGTGGTCCAAACTCAAGAGTCAGTTTTATTTAACATTTGTACCACTTCTTTTAACACATTGAGGACACAGTTAATTATGTTGCGAACCCACGACAAGCATAGCCCGTAGCTAGGTTTTTACACATATTTAAATGAACAAATATGGACTCTAGTCGTTTACGGAAAACATATTGGCTATCTTACTACAAATTTTCGTCACTAGATAGCAGATGTCCATGTGATGTTGGTTTGTGTGTCCTGGAATGTTTTGAAATATTCCACATAAAAGCTAATTATTTGTAAATATTATTTATTTTGATTTAGAATTATTTATTAATTTGTATTCCTATATATATATATATATATATATATATATATATATATTCTAGATATTTAAAATTATCCATTGTTTTTCCGTTGCACTGACTTTATGACACTAATAAATCACTAATTTTGAGTAATTTTATCCACCATTAAGTGCAATAATTTTACCTTGAGTGATGAGGTACCTTTCGGTCGTTGACCATTGTCGAATCACTTAGACCAGTGATTCGACAATGGTCAACGACCGAAAGGTACCTCATCACTCAAGGTAAAATTATTGCACTTAATGGTGGATAAAATTACTCAAAATTAGTGATTTATTAGTGTCATATATATATATATATATATCTCAAGCTGTAGAAACTATATTTACTTTAAAACTTTTTAGTCATGATCTGTACAATTTTTGGTACTGTAACCCGTGGTACTTTCTGATTTGTCTTATTATTTCAGACTAAACAATCAAGACACTAAACAAGACAAGGCTTATATGCATTTTTATACAAGATAAGACTATTTTGTAAGTTGTCTGTGTGATGTAAAGTTCTTTGTCTTTGAACCAGATTTATAAAAGCATTTTTATTTCCCATCTAGAGTCCACAGATAATTGTTTTCTAGGCCAAAAAACACAGTAACCATTTTAGAGAATCCTTTATGTAACCTGTGAGGTTAGTGTTAGGGAATAGTAAAACAGGAAATATTATATTAGACAGAAACTTAGTATACAGGAAGTGACAGTTTAGTTTTTATGATACAGGTGTGCCTTGCTTGGAGACTAAGACAATGCGCTGTTAAAAAGGCCCAATGATTATGCTTCGGTCAGTTTTCTTTGTGTTTGCCAATTTATTTACAGGTACATAATATAAACTGGACAAAATGAATTATGATTAACAATGAACATTTTTTTAATGCATTTTTTATATACATATGCTATTTTACTAAAACAAAATCATTTTATTTAAATATTTATGTATATTTCAATAGCAAAGCAATCATCTTTAGAGGAAATAATGATGATTGCTCCACAAGCGAAATGTATACAAGGAATTATATTTAAAAAGTTTTTGTGGTTAAGAGGTTTTATTTATTTCAAATAAAAAATTGCACCACAGTTGCTCAAGTTGTTTTCAAATTGAGACGGCTAGAGCCAGAGGGACCCAACTAATTTTTTTGAAACAATTGAGTTGAGAGCAGAAATACATGTGTTAACATGCACTTTTTTGCCAGAGTGGTTCAATTGCAATTTTGCTACTTTTTGATAAATAAGAACAATAACGTATTTGACTATACCTTTTGATCTATAAACAGTCAATGCTAAATTCTATATAAAATCTGATAGATTTTTAGAACTTATTATCTAACATTAGACTGTAGGGATGGTTTACTGTGGCTCTAACTGCCTTAATAAAAAACGTTTCTGGAGCAGTCAATCTCAAATTTTGTTTCCACAGAGTGATTAGCAACCAGGAAAACTCAAATTTTAAGAATGCAATAATAGGGGTCAACCTTTCTCAGGAGAGTATTAAGTGTTTCAATAAAAATTGTCATGGAATTTTATGGCTATTTAGAATGCTTCCTTATGATAGTGTAAATACTATTAGGCTCCATAGTGATTTTAGTGGACAAATTTGAAAGCAGTTCTTCATGACTAATATATCATGGTTTTTATACTTAACTTTTAATCTCTCTCTTGGAATATAGTATATACTTACAGTTCCAACAGTGCACAGTGCTGTATCTCTGTCGTCAGATGTCTTGAATAAAATAAAAATAGACATATAACCAAAACCATTAAATCTATTCACTTGAAATTTTGAGGATATATAGAAACGTTTCGTAACATAGGAACACACTATGAGGGGATATTGTTAGGCGAAATATTAGGTCATAGATATAAACAATCAGCGATCTCAAAATCTGTAAAATAACAATCTGGTTAGTAAGTGTCAATGCAAATTAAAATGTAACAACATTAACATAATCTCAAATATGAGAATATTAATTTTTACAAACCTTAATTATGTATTAAGGAAGTTTTAGTTGAATATAATAAGGTTTTTTGGTTATCAGTAATTTTTTATCTACTATAGAGGTTTCAAATGATGTTTTATAGTTGAAGGTTTATATTAAAATAATTTTCTTTTTTAAATTCCTTCTATTAGTTCACTCTCCTGATACATATCTTGTACAAACTTTCAATTGTTAATAAAAATACATTTTTATTCACTCAATCAAGTTCAAATACATTTTATTAACCTATAGTGGATGACAATTGTTGTTAATACAGTTTTTTCAAATATTTATTGAGTAATTAGGGGGTCTAGGTCGTGTTCAAACTGAGTATCTTCATGTTCGAAGTCTAGCGCTTTTTGGCACTGAGCCAACTTTCTATATCTAGAAATTATCTTCTTAAAGATGAATATGAAAAACCTCCATTGTATGTATAACCTTAAATTGCTGCTATGGTTACCATATAATATCATAAATAATGCTTTAGAATTAAAAATACAACACAATACAAGTGACGAAAAAAAGTATAAATAGTGACAAATAAAAATAATAATCCAACACCATACACAGAAAAGAAAATGGAAAATTGCATGAAATTTGCTTCCTATTTTGCCACTTAATATTGTTATTCTGAAATACATATTTATATTATTGTAATTATAAAATAAAATGAACAATTTTCTCTGTTGATTTCAAGAAGGAATTGACTTAAAAAATTTTTTTAGCACTTGTTTTAAAAAATGAACACAATATGGCTATTGCCTTCCTTAATACATTGGCTGCGGCGGAAGCCTATCGGCTTGCGAGTGGGGGCTTCTCGGGTGCGGCAGAAACCTATAGGCTTCTCGTGCCCATATTCGTTACATGTCGGGTTTACGACTGCAGTTATTGCTTTAGGTTGCTGTTTCTCTCGCAGTGTGGTGGGTGTGTACGTGTGTTTCTTGTGTAGCAATAGTTTCCCATTTCGCTTACCAAAGGATGGTATATTATTCATTTGTTTTTGTAAATAAATAGTGTTAGTTTTAGTGTTTTATCTCTGTAAAATAATTGCTAGTACATCTAGGGACATGGTTTTAAATGTAAATAGTGCTTTGAACGATGTTTGTGACTACTCTGAGACTAGTTCCGGTGATGAGTCCAGTGACATTGATGCTGCCGATCTAGATGGTGAACCTATATCTACAGACAATGAAAGTGAGTCATGAATTAAAAAAGTGATGATGATTCAGACAATTACAACCCTACTTGATGTCATTATAACACTATTGGTATGAGAGACACACCATTTACTTGACAGAATATATATATATATATATATATATATATAAAACAATAAATAGGCAACAGTGTAATTTTTTTACACTGGTATCTTCTAGCGGTACTGTGAAAGCCTATCGGCTTCCAATAACTGTGACGTCATAATATTAGCTGAAAAGCATTCAAAATGTTTTTTTTCTTCTGATAAATTATTTATTTCATTATTATTTACGATATATGACAATAAATAGTCATAAGTAAAATTTTTCTTACAATGTGACCTTTTAGCAGCGATGTGGAAGCCTATTGGCTTCCGAAAATTATGACTTCATATTATCACCTGAAAAGCATTGAAATTATTTTTTTTTCTGAAAACTTTTTTCATTAAATTAAATAAAAAAATTGTAAACAAAAATTTCAGGACCGGTACAATGTATGCCCCAAGTTCCGCCGCAGCAAACGTGTTAATAGAATTTTACAATGTCACAAATCAAAAAATACACCTTTCCTACATACATTTTACAGTTACTGTATACTTTAAAACTACTTAAATTTAAAAAATCATAAATTTAACTTAAAAAAATGACTTTACTAATAACTATAGATGCATGAATAACTAAGAATTTATGCAATAATACATAAGTATTGAATAAAGCATAAACTGGTTGAAAAGAGTCAAAGGTTTTTAATTACTGCAACGTTTCGGCAATCAATTTGCAGCCCTTATCAAGCCTGAAAATAATATTACATTTTTCATAAAATACAAGTACACTCAGTATAATTTAAAACTTTAAAAAATAATTAAAAACCGTAACAAAACAACAATATTTATAATAAAACACACAAAAATAACAAAATTAACCATTCATATAACCATAAGACAACAAAAAAATCAATCATACAAATTAACACTTATTAATTCTTGGATGTTTATAATTTATGCATCTAAGGTTTATTCGTACAACGTAACTTATCAAAATCATTTTTAATGTTTATACCATTCTTTTGCAATTTAATATGGACAACTTCAGAATAAGTCCTCTTCCTCCAGTTGGGCTCATTATCCAGTAAAATAAAATGTGCAACAATTAACTCCTTTGACTCAATATTTAACCAATTTATCATTTATTCAATACTTATTTCGAGTGTCCAAATAAACTGGAATTGCTTATGTAATTATATTCATTTATCATCATTGCATATATATCTACTACATTCAGTAGTCTGTAGGTCACTGATCACACGTTAATATGTTATTGCATATATTAATTTTTAATGCATCTATAGTTATTAAAAGGTCTTTTTTTAGAAAAATTAAGTTTATGATTTTTAAATTTAAGTAGTTTTTAGGTATACAGTAACTGTAAAATGTATACAATAACTGTGTATTTCTTGATTTGAGATATTGAAAAATTCAGTTAAAAAAACGCAATAAATATGCTTATTTAAACAAAAGGAAATTATTTGAATATAAAACCTGTAACTAGAAAACATTTGAAACCTCTGTAGTAGATGAAAAATTACCGATAACCAACAAACTTTATTATATTCAACCAAAACTTCCTTAATACATAATTAAGGTTTGTAAAAATTAATATTCTCATATTTGAGATTATGTTTATGTTGTCACATTTTAATTTGTGTTGATACTTACTAACCAGATTGTTATTTTACAGATTTTGTAATCCCTGATTGTTTACATCTATGACCTAGTATTTCACTTTACAATATACCTCTTAGTGTGTTCCTATGTTATGAAATGTTTCTATATAACCTCAGTT
The DNA here is from genome assembly GCA_036971475.1 of Prosapia bicincta. Taxonomy (NCBI): domain Eukaryota; kingdom Metazoa; phylum Arthropoda; class Insecta; order Hemiptera; family Cercopidae; genus Prosapia; species Prosapia bicincta. Next base: position 209,731,890 of record JBAIZL010000004.1, read on the forward strand.
GATAGCTTTAGTAGTTTTGGCTCTGTGTCTATTTTTATTCTATGTCAGGACTTCTGACAATGACAGAGATTCAGCCTTGTCCGGATTGTAAATACTATATTACAAGAGAAAGAATAATAAAGTGTCAAACCCATGATATATTAGTCATGAAGAATCACTTTCAAATTTATTATAGACAATCCCAGTAGAGCAGGGGTTCCCAAACTTTTTGGATCTGTGCCCCCTTTCTCTTGAGATAAAATCCTCTCACGCCCCCCCTTAACTTTACACTATAAATAAATGGTATGGACATATGATAAATAATCAATTATTATATATATTTAAAACAATTTATTTATTTGTAATTTCACAAGGTAAAATGCAAGGTTGTATTGCATTAATTTACAAGGTAAATTTAAATTTTAAATAATAAAAAAAATCTGTTAGTGAGATGCTTGAGACTGCATTTATTACACTAGCATGCTTACTTGAGGTTGTATTTTAGTAAAGGCACAACCTAAGTCATTAGCAACATCAAGTTTGTTCCTATATTATTAAATATATATAATTTATCTTATTACTTTCCAACAGCCCCCTGACTTCCCTTCACGCCCTCCAATTTGGGAACCAATGCTGTAGAGCCTAAAAGTGTTTATACCGCCAAAAGAATACATTCTAAAGAGCCATAAAATTCCAATAACTCCTGCAACAATTTTTATTGAAAAACCTAATACTTCCATGAAAGTATAAACCATATTCAACCGGTTTCTCATTTATTCAATAATTACATAAGATTTGTATCGATTTAACAGTTAATGATTTCCAGGTTTTTAGTATTTAAATCGAGTGATTAATATTGTGTTATTAAAGTTATGGTAATAATAGCTTACTCTTTTGTAACGCTATACATAACCTACATAGATAAAAGACAGTTATGTTTGAAATTAATTTTTTTTAATTTAGATACTTTAAATTTTAAAAAAATCCAATTGATGAAACTGATCTTTTCAATATTAATAGCGAAATTGTATTTCAGGCCTTAATACTGTGGGGAGTGGTGCCTATTGTTTAGAATTTGTCTTATATTATTCATAATACACAAGAAATATGTACTCATGTTTGACTAGCAATCATATTTTATGTTGTACAAAAGTGAGATAGATTTCTCCTTTTTGTAAATATTTTTAAAATGAAAGTAACAGTTATTCCTATTCTAATGCTTATTATATCAAAATTTATTAACATGATTTATATTGCAAACTAACCGCATCAAAAGAATTCTCATATACAGTGGAACCCCTCAAATTCAAACTAATTGGGGCTATAACCTGTTCAGATTTGGAAAATGTTTGGATTTGCCGAAAAAATTTGGATTTCGGATTTGCGGTGTATTTTGCATTTGACAGAAGTGCATTTTTTTATTAACGAACAATATTAGAGCATTCATTACATATTTCTGAACAAAAAATTGAACAGTTTTGCAGTGCTACAAGTGATAAGTCTTTGGAACAAAGCCATCACATGAAAGTTTCTATGAATGAAAAAATTGAAGAGGCTGTATTTTTATGCTTTACAAAAGAGAGGCAGAAAGGAGTTCCTATTAGTGGCCCATTAGTACAAGAAAAGGCATTAGAGTTAAACAAATAAATGAATGGTGATTTGGAATTTACTGCTAGCAATGGATGGTTGGATAGATGGAAGAGAAATCACAGAGTTAGACAACTAACGGTAAGCGGAGAGCAGTTATCAGCCGATAATCTTGCTGCAAAAGAATATTTAGACGAATTCACAGATTAGATTTCATCTGAAAATTACTCACCCCAGAAAGTCTATAATGCGGACGACACTGGATTGAATTTTAAAGCCCTTCCCGTTAAAAGTCTTGCTTCTAAAGAGAAATCTTCTGCTCCAGACTTTAAAGCAAGCAAACAGCGTCTCACAGTTTAAGCCTGCAATAAGGTCGTGGGAACAAATAAGCTACCTTTGATGGTGATTGGAAAATCCTCCAAGCTACGAGCCCTTCAAAATATGAACTTGAATGCTCTCCCTGTTCATTACAGTAATCAGTGTAAGGTGTGGATGATGGGTAATATTTTCAAGGGCGGGTTCAAAAATTAATTTGTTCCTTCAGTAACAAAATTTAATGAAAAAAAATGGACTCCCACCAAAAGCTCTACTTTTGATAGACAATGCTCTTTCATCATTGCTTCAGCCTATGAATGGATCAAGGTGTGCTGCAGAACATAAAACTGAGCTACAGAAAAAAGCTTCTGCAGACATTAATTGAAGAAGATTGTTCTCTTTCTATTCCAGAAAAACTATTACAATAAAGGATGTAATTAACTGGGTGATAAATCGTAGAATAATATCAGTAACACTTTACTGTAGGAAATCTTGGAAGAAGCTCTGGCCTAACGTCGAATTTGTGGAAACACCACAGGAAGAAAGTTGCCTGGAAGAGTGGACAGAATTAGATAACAATGAAGAATATATCGAACATGACATGGTGCAGCAGAAGCGATGCGAGGAATAACATGCCTCTACAAATACTGTTACCCATGCCGACTCTCTCGACATTGCGTTGCGTTACATAAACCAACGTCTCACCCTCGGGAAGGTTTACGTCTCTTCGCCAGAGGAAGATTACTGATTTTAAGTGAAAAATATAGTCAAGTGTTTGTGTCTTTTCTTTTTAAGTGAAACATATAGTTTAGTGTTTTGTCTTTTTTATTTTACTGTCAATAAATTCTATGTTAATGAAGTGATACAGTAGTACAGTTTAGGCCTTTATATTATATCATGTTTTACAATGTCAATTCCAATATATTACACATTTTAGTCCTGTTTTACGTAAGTAGCAAACGTTCAATACATACTTAAATTTTAGATACTTTTTTAAAATTTGGTTTTCGCCAAATCATGTTCGGATTTCGCAGGGGTTTGGATTTTTAGGGTTCGGATTTGAGGGGTTCTACTGTAGTTTCAATACAGCCTACCTGTCATTTTTCAGTTAGTAAATTCTTCGAACAGTTTGGTAATATTAACAAAAATTGATAAACGACTAACATAGTTTACAAAGAAGTCTGAAATAAAAATTGTCTTATATCTATCAATCTGACCTAGCAAAAAAAACCACTACTTACTGGTATTTCTCAGCAGTATTGTCTGTGACTCGCATCATTGAACAGTGCGCTGACCAAGTACGAAACATATTTGCTGGTAGATACAAATATATCCTTAGGTAGAATATTCAGTATTTATATGATCACAAGGGCTGAAAATATTGACCAAATCCATTACTCTAAATGAGTTTAAGGACAAGAAATAAAAAACACTTTATGCTTCTTCTTTTCATGTTTAATTTATAATCGAAATTATTAAATTATTGTCATTAATATCAAGTAATTATTTAAATTTCAAAATTTACTCAAAAAATTTCAAATTTGTATCCTCCCATCTAAATTTTTTAGAAAGAGTATTTTTATCATAAATAAATTGCTTGTATTTATATTCTTTTTGAAGTTCCTTGAAACAAATGAATGGCATTCATTAGATAAATGGAGTAGCTACAAACTAATGGAAACAAATTGGCCTGAAGGCCTAGCAGCACTTGTCACCAATATTTAGGGAAGAAAAGGTTATTTTAGTAGATATAAGGTGACAGAAGTTAAAAATACATGACCGTGTTGTGTTGGTGTAGCCTGATTAGTTTGGTAGACACAACTACTCTAATTTTAGTCAACACTATCAATCCACCTGCAGTTTATTAAGTTATTTTTAATTAATTGTGTATAATAACAAGAAAAGTGTTTTTTTTAGAGTATGACTTGAATAACAGTTTTTAAAACATTGACTTTACAAACAAAATATTTTTACATTTCAAGGCTTTGTAATAGGAAAAGGGAATTTGTCTTTGCATGTGTTAATAAAATTCAAAATTTAGATTCAACTTAAATGAAGTGATTAAAAATAATCTGTTGTCCCCCTCTGTTAGTATAATGCCTGAGACATATAGACAAGAGAGGAGTTTGTCGATTAGTGTAGGCCAGGCAGCTTTGTACCTCTCTCTCAGATATAAAGGAAGAGAACTGGATGTGACAGATTGATATGTATAGCAGCAATGTTCTACAAACACTGGGTCAGTGAGCTCTTCCACCAATCTAAATGACAAATAGACAACTGTGTATTGGCTGATCAAGTCTCATGTTTGTCTCACAGTTTATACAAGAGTAGCATTCACCATCTTCTAATCCCACCTTTATTTCACCCTCTTCCTGTACTAGGGTTAATTAGGACAACATTTCCCTATAACTCCAACAGAGAGTAGTAATTCATCTCTACACATGATAACTAAATCTCTTTTCTACTCATTTCTATATCCCAGACCAGTTAATTTTAGGTCCTTCATTAATCCTGCCTATTCATTTAAAATTATTTCCAGATTATTCATACATGTTAATAGTCTAAATAGTATGTATTCATTTTAAAATTCCAAAAATAGAAAAAATGTTTGTGTGTGTGAAATTTTACTTCTATTAATAATCAAGTTTAATTAGGAATTAACAAATGTTTCACGTGGTTTCATTAGGAAAATATTTGCAGCATCATAGAAATAAGCTTATAATTATTTTAAAACCAGTTTTTTATTGGCCAAGTTGTCACTAAGGTAAACTACACTATATAATGTAAAATGTTTGTTTGACATGGACACTCATTAAAATACTGTAATTATATTGTGGTTTCATAGGTCATAAAGACACATCCAGTCCTGCATTAAAGCATAAAGGCAGTAAAAGAAATCTGCTCTAAGTGTACATTCGTGTTTTAAAATTAAAACATCAATTATTTGTGGGAAGAACTATTTTTATACTGGATGGTATATGCTCGCTATTTTGTACAATCACTATGATGTTCTTACATTTCATCTGTGGTTGTCGGTAAGGTCAATTTGACTCCTATTTTATGGTTTTTTCCATCAAAGGGATAATTAAAAAATAATTAACTTCAAATGTCACAATTATACAGAACCACAACCTGTCTTTAAAATTCAAGGTAAAACGCAGTCAAAAAAGAGTTAAATATCTTAAACCACATTAAAAAAAAACATCAGAAATGCATTCTGGTTCCAACAGACATTTTTGACATATGAAAAAAATCCAGTTTGGTCTTGAAAAGAGTCAAGTTTTGCAGGATTACTAAATGTGTTTTTTTTTTTTTTTAATCACTATCAAATGATATCCAATTTTGAACATCTTACATACTAAATATTTTACTAATTTTCTGCTTAATAAGTGTAAATATGCTGAATGTGATTTCATTTTTACAAAATTTAAATTAAACAGTTAAAAATATGGTTGAAATTTTACCAAATTTATATATAAATAAGTAATATAATAAATATACGAGTATGTTATATTAATATACAAGTAATATAGTAAGCAAAAAATTTGAAATACAAAATTTTTTATAAAAATAATCATCCCAGAAATCTCGTTTTAGTCATAAGAAAATGAAGGTTATGAACTAACAACAGTGCTATATATCTAGGTTTTATTCTGTACACACAGAATACCTTTTAAAATACGAGTATCTGATAACCAAATAGACAATTTCATAAATTCAAATGAAACTGTATTCAAAATGTAACTCGTAACTGATGACATTTTTCAATTAAAAGATAATTTACATTTTGCTGTCAGAAATATCTAAAATGTATTAGATAATGACTGTCAGATAATAAAATCTTAGAATTCAACATATATTTACTTGAACTATAAGTTTTACTGCCATTAATTACTTTAATAAAAAGTTTACAGACCTACCATCAAATATATTATTAATAATCACATAAATTCATACAAAGGTCTCAGAATCATACAAAACAACTCATTATTAATCGCCCATTTTCATTTTTAACTTTATAAAAACAATTTATTATATGATCTAGTTGATTGTTGAGAAAAACAATTCTTAAATCAAGATTGAATAGACTGATGAGAAAGTTTGGTGTTTCCAGAGTTATAGGTCAATTTGTACATTGTATTTTTCTAGTGTTACTTATTATTTAGAATATTTTAAGAGTAATTTGAGTTTTATTATATAAGAGGTGATATTAGTATGGTCCTGACAAATGGTATTTATTTAAGAAACCCTCTGCATGAATTTGGAAGGAATTAGAAAGTTAATTGCTGTTTATATTGGAATTACTCCTTGGTTTAGCAGCTGTCTTATTTGGTAGGAAATAAATTGCAAAAATCATGCTATCCTCAGATTTTTAAATGACTTCATCAAGTTGAGATGGAATATTATCGAATAGTAGGACAGCTTTCTCTTCAGATCTTTTGTCTTTTAATTTCTAACAATACACTGAGATCTTGCTTGGGTGTGTACACATTTGAACCGATTTACGAGAATTCCATACATTTTATAAAAAATGCCATCTGTGTAAAAATTAATAAGCAAGAAGATAATTTTTTTTTGCAGTTTTTGTGTTGTACATCTTGAGGTTTTTATAGAAATTACATTTGCTGCTTTATAAGTAACGACTTATTGAACTTAAAGTTGAAATAATTTTTTTAAAAATATTATGGCTCAGTAAGTTTTTAACAAGCCTATATAATTTATGAATTCAGTAAGTCTTTTTATAAAGGTCAAATGTATTTTACTTAGAATGGGCCTAATTATTTACGGGTCTTTCCAAAATTTAGAAGTTTAATTTGTAGTTTAATTGTATTTTTGTTTTATGTTGAATAATAATAAAGGTTTGAAATAAATTAATGACTTTCCTAAATGGCAATAGCTAGATAATAACATAGCTTACAAATAACTGTATAAATCAACTGTGGCAGTATGTTTAATTTAAATAAATGAAACTTTTATACTACAAACAACGTTTTCTTTTATTTAAAACCTTATGTACATTTCAATTTCTATAATCCTCAGAGGTAATTTACAATAAAAATGCCTTATTTTACCTTATTTACCTATTTGTAATGTAAATTACCTCTGAGGATGATTGCTATGAAATTGAAATGTACATAAGGTTTTAAATAAAGGAAAAAAGTTATTTGTGGTATAGAAGTTTCATTTATTAAAAATAGCTTACAAAATAAAAACTTTAAAATAATAAATGAAGCCCAATAAAATCACATACTTGGGCTATTTGACTATCACTAGTTGACCAAGTTATAAACTGTTTCTGTATAATTCAACAATGCTTCCAAGTAGCTAACCTAGGCACTTGGAGATCACTAGTGTCATCAATATATTTTGTTTCAGTAAATTTATTTAAATTATAAGGTTGGAATTTAATTTATTAAATTCCAGCATAAAAGTTTTGCCAATTATTAGGGAACAATAGAATCCACAATAATAATAAAAGTAATGCTTCATACCTTGATCTAGGAATAATGTTAGTGTAGTAGCCAGTTTTAGCTCACTGGTTCATGTACTCCACTGTTTGCAATACCAGGAAGAGTAAAAAAATCTTAATGTACTTTTATAGGTTCGATTTATTATACCGGTTTCGCAAAAGGTAAGTTGATGAGAGAGTATTGTCCTATTACTCAGTCACTAAATAACCATAAATAGTAATTAGTATCAGCTGAGGTTTGTTATTCGTGCAGGGTTGTAAATACACAAAAACCTATAGCAAAATATTCCAGAAGAAAGTCTGAAATTCTGACTTTCTGCTTCATTATTTCTTTCTCTTTAAAAACTGGTTTTGGAATAGAGTTTTGTTTTGAAATCATATGTATGCTTTAGTGGGTTAGAGACTGCGGCTCTAGGTCAGAGGGGATGGTAGAAACGCTCGCAGGTAATTTTCAAAGACATCGACCCTTGGACTTCCACTGACTCATAGGATTGACGATTATTTTGATACTTATTAATATTTTTAATGTTTAGTATGAATAGGAACAAATGTAAAAAGGGTGTTCATGGAATAGAATAGCATTTTCTAAAGGTTGGAACTGGTAGACCACAGTTTATGGCTCCAATGAGGGATTACGACAGTGGCTGATGTTTTCTAAATAATGAATACACAATTTCTACCTAAGAACTAAGTGTCACGTAATAAAATTTAACCTGTATATATGACTGAATGTTAATAGGTAAAGTTTGAATAATTTGATGACAATTTATTATTTTTTTTAATACTATTACATATACCTTATCGAAATATAAACAACTTTTTAAATAACATGCACAAAATACATAAACAGAAAAATATGAGGGTATAGCCACTATAACATGTTTTACACAATCTATTATCTTTAAGTTTCACATTTCTATGACATAAACTGTAATAACAAACAGCTTAAATTTTTTCTTAGATTTTTATATACATGAAAAAATTTTAATTTATTTGGTTTTTCTTTGTACCAAACAGAATGAAGAAACATTTCTTTTAAAGAAAGTATTGAAAACGGAATTTCATTTAAAGCTATTTGATTGTCAAGGGTAGCAGTAATCCTTAAGTACTTTCTAAGGTATGAAGAATTTGATTGTTCATTTTGTGGTGGTTTGGGATTTTTGTTTACTAATGTTAATGTAAAGGTTTGTAAATTGTGTTAAATATTGTAAAACTTGCATTATTTGGGTTGTACTTCTTTGAGGTGTTTGAATATTTACTTATTATTTCATTTGGTAACTTAGTGATATTTCTGAGCAGATAAGTTTCACACTTGGCCATTGCTGTGAGTCATGAACATGAGTGTTGCTCAGCTGTGTTAGGTTATTGTGGGTCTGTGGTGTTTTGATATTCTGTGATGTGTTGTTCAGAAAGTAGTTGTTAATTGTCTTTAAATATAGTGTTTGATTGTGAATGTATTTTATCCTTTAGTATGGGTCGTGGTAGATTTCTGAGGTGCTTGCATATTTCAAAATTTTTCATTGAGTTTAGTTTCTTGATTTTTTTTATGAAGGGTAGAATTTCTAGATTTGTGTGTTTTCACACAACGCATTAAAATTTCACTATGCATATACAAGACGCATTATAAACATACACCAACATTGATACAAATCTAAAAGTTCTACACTTCATAAAAAGAGCAATAAACTAAACGCAACGGAAAATTTGAAAATGTATAAACAACAAAAACTAACCACAACACATACTAAACAGTAAAACACACTCACAATTAAACACTACATTGAAATACAAATAACAATAACACATCACAGAATACCAAAATACCACAGATTCACAATACAATTATACATCTGAACAGAACCGTCTTATTCTTGACTCACAGTATTGAATAATGACTGAAGCGAAAATGTTTGCTAAAAATATCAATAAGTAGTGGTATTTTTCCAAGTGAAATGATAACTATTGTTTTATATTATTAAAAAAATTGAGGTTTGAATGCAGGTAAGTTTTCACTTTTGTATAACATATTTCTATAACTTATGTAAATAAAATGTTCTTACTTTTCTGTAACCTTCAACTTTTAGCTTTTCTGCTTCTTCTCTGCAAATATAACTGCGGTTCAGCTAATAACAATTTTCATTTTAACACTTTATAAAGAAAGATTTTATGCTCTGCCCTCATTAACAAATTAGTGGACAGTACAAAATTTGTGATTCGTAGCTTCAAATCACATTAAAGAATGAAAATATTGGAAATAACCCCAATACCACAAAGATAACTCTAGTTTATAACTTCTTGTTTGCTAGATTGTAAATTGTTATAAGGCCCTCTGGTGATGATGACATAATCATCGAAATGTAAATAAGGGTTTAATCTAAAATTATTTTTTTATTATTTTTGTGGTATTGGGGTTATTTCCTATATTTTCATTGTAATATATTGTACCACTGTGCTCTTGATATTGTACACATAAAAGAAGGTAATAGATTGGCTTTTCAGGTAAAGTAAGTGACGAAATATTTAAAGTGCATTATTATGTAAACATTTGAATAACAGAGCTTAATGTTTTCAAGTTTTAGAAAAAGTTACAAGTGTATAAGATTTAAACATAATTTTGAGGTCTCTTGCCATGTCTTGTCTCAGTCAAACAACACATCACAAAGTTACAATAACATACTGTATTACTCCTTTAAATTCTCAAAAGGGGTAGTTGATAGCATATTTCTTCGACCCTTTAAAAAGCAGGGGATTCAGCATACCAATTCATCATTTCCCCCTAATTTCATGAGGGTTCATTTTATCCCTTCCTGGAACTTATGTTTACTTTACCTATCTTTCTTTTTACAACTCTTGTTCACCACCCCATTAAACAACTCTTCTCCAGTTCTATTTAAAGAACTCTTGTATTTTTCACATTGATATTTATAGAATATTTGAGACCTAGAGGTTTTTGGTTGTGTTATATATTTTTTTTTCTTCATATTTTCAAGAAATAGGGTGCTTAAAATAAAGGTGCTTTAAATACAAACAAAAATATGTATGTGGAGAAAAGTTATTTCTAAACTTTTGTAGTGGTAAGACTAGAACAAATATAATTTTTTAGTTTGGGTTACATATATTTTTTTGAATTTGTGATTTTTAAATAATTATTTTTATGTAAATATTTATTTAAATATATACGTCTAAGAAAATATTTATTAATTTGTATAATATTAATCATCATTAAGTTGTATGAGCTATCATTAGATCATGAACTATTCAGTAAAAAGTATGTAGTACTTTTATCAATTTATTTATCTTTCATTGATAAATAACTTTGCATGACTTATTTGAGACTTTGCTTCATTTTAATGTATTTCAAGATGAATCAAAAATGCAGTGTTACCTGTGTAGTCACCATATGGTGTTCAAGTTTTAGACAGCCTTGGTCTATTGTGATTAGGCATTTCATCTCCCTCATACATGATTTGCATACCAGATTACATAGGACTAAAGCATATCTCCAAATTAGCTTGAAAACAACCTTCTGCTGCTCTTATGCGTTTTCTTTTTTTAAATAAAGATTTAAAAGTGGTGGCACCTTCAAATGCTTTTTCTACATTAAATATTACGGATAATTTTCTTATTTCAGCTTTATATTATTGGAAATTTACTTTGATTGAATTGTGGAATCATTATGATTGTAGACATCTTAGATATATTTTCAAAATTATATTCATGATTTCCAGTGCACAACAATTTAGTCATAAGTAAGTGTAGACATTTAGGTCTACCAAAATTAGGACTGCAAACATGATATCCATATATAAAATAGGTACACAGAATAGGATATTAATACTAAATGAATATCCTATGGTATTGAAAGAATATAAATGTACATACAATTTTGTAAACAACAAATTCCAAAAAAAAACCTAAAATCAGAAAGAATCAATGTTTGGGAAACTACCGTTGTTTTGTTTTAAATGACATTAATACAAAAAGAAGAGCTCTTTGTAGTGCAGTGTAGTTTTCAGTATATTGTCTATATTGGATATTATGCTATAGTCAAATTGGTGATATCTTAGAAAAAAAACATTGTAGGCGAGTCATTAGTGACTAATAACAAAAATAAAATGTTTTAAAATATTTCTTAAGTTTTAGTTGTGTTGACTCCAATTTTAAGAAAGACCATGTAAAGTCAGATTAATTGTGTTATCAAAAAATTTTTTGCACAGAACGTTGTACTGACTGTCTTGTTTAACAAGTAGTATCATGCATATTTTTGCAATGTTTTTTAAATTCCTGGCAGTATCAGTTTATTAGTATTTTTGTATAATCATTTCTAATCTTTGCACTGGGTAATAAAAAATATAAAATTGTATACCGATTGATAAATAAATCTCGAATGACTCTGCATAATAGAGAAGAAAAAACTTATATGTCAAGAAAAATAAAGACGCTATAGAAAGAATATAAGTTTTGTATAAAAATGTTACTGAAATTAACATTTTGTAAATATATACTTTCATTAATAGAAAATGCTGTTACTGGTTTCACAAGATTTTAAATAAACTTTCTTAGAATTTATCACCTTGTTTTTCCCAAATAATAGTTTTTGCTCTCCAAATTATACACAAAATAATTTAGTGAAAGTAATCCTTATTGTTATTTATTTTAAATTTCAATTTGTTTATTAAAAGTACTGCTGTTTCCTTTTAAACCTCCAACATATTACACCATTTATGATGGATGTAACGATCACACTCATTAATTGTGAAGAGTTCTGGTTTTAAAAATTGAAAAGTTTTCTAGATATAATGGTATAATTATTCAATCAAAAGCTACCTTTAACCTAAAGTGCAATACTGTGTTCAAAATTACTTATTAATTACAGACAATTTATTTGATACTTTAATTTAATAAAAAGAATTTATACTCTGTAAAAGAAATTTGTGTACTTTGTAGGCACTCAACGATAGTAAACATTCAAATAAATAACTTATAAACTGCAATACTCTTTTTCAAAACTACATTAAGACAGCCACTGTATTTGTTGTTATCCATAATACAATTTTTATTGCTTGTTATAACAGCTGATAAAATTTAAAATCTTTAGTATTTGCTTAGAATTATTAAAGTCTTTGGGCATTTAATAATAAAGTTAGAACAACATTATGAATTCATAGTTATGAATTTTAATGATTAATTCAGGAAACTGTTAAGTCAAAAGATTGAGAAATGTGTAAAAATATCATCTGCATTAAATTACTAAAATACAGATAATTGGCTGGGCTGAAGCTGTTTAAAAGCTGGGTGAGTAATCTGTAAATGTTTCTGGCCCTGAACCAAAAAGATCTTAATTTTTTTTTTTAATATGATTATTAGTGAGTATTTATTATTGTAGCTGTCATCACAGAAGGGACAGGAAAAGGTTGCAAAGTGGGTGTTGTATCTGAAAGCTGATTTTAATTACAAATTTGTTCTCTATTTTAGAGAATTTCTATCTACTGTTTCAAGTTTTGTAAAATATTTTAAAACAAGTAGTTTAATTAATTTAAACAGATATTTGAGAAAGTTTTCGTACATAGTCAAGGAACTTGTGAGACTGAATGTTTATTGGGGATTTCACAATAGCTCTCCATTCACTGCTTTCCTGGACTATTATGCTGTGACAAACTTGATAAGCAATTTAAGTCATATAATAAAATAATACATTGTACATTTTTTTGACCTTCCCATATTTAAAACAAAAATTTAACAACACTAACCCTGTTTAGAAAAATAATGTTTATAGTTACATATATAATATAGCTTTTTCTTTATTTCTCACTCTTATCTTTTAGGGTTGAATAAGATTTTTATCTTGGATAAAAACACTATTACCTTGGATTTTTAAAACAATATTAGTTTCTGTAATGTTATGGCTTGCAGCAAGCAATAAAACAAGAAGTATCATCAAATTTTTAGAATGGTAGAAATAGATAAGAAGACAAGAGATAGATTATTTTAATTGCTACTTAGTTTTTATTTCTTAAAACCTATTAAACCATAATTAATTTTTATAGTTCACTGTATTCATTTGGAACAAAAACGTTATTAATAATTTAATAGTTTGGTAATAAAATCATCTTAGAAGTATTCCAGATAAGTATAACACATTTCACCTCTTTATGAAGCAGTAAGGTATAACTTACACTCAATATGGTTTTTAATGAATTTTTTTAGGCGTAATTATTTTTTAATTACTTTTAACATCAAAATGTTCCATGTGATATAACAACTTGTCAGAAATATAAAAAAACAACCCCTTTTTCTAGATTAAATGATAAATTGGTTGAATACCGAGTCCAAGAAGATTATTTAATTAATGCAACATTTCGGCAACTAGTTTGTTGTCTTTCTCAAGCCTGATATGCTATGAAAAACAAAGTCTCTACATTTAGAGTTCAAGTGATTAATGAGAGAAGGCAAAATGTCAAACTCCCTACACTTCACCAATAATTTTCATTGACTCTTTAACTCTTCTTTCCACAGTACTAATAGTAGTTTGGAAATTAGTTTGATAGTAATGCGGAAAAAAGGGTTTGCAGAGCTATAGCTTAATATGAAAACTTTTGGTGAAGTGTAGGGGGCTTGATGTTTTCCCTCCTACACGGACGGCCGTTTCGGAAGAAGTGTCCCATTGCCAACTCGGACTGTAACTGATCTCAAGGTTTTTGTAGGTCAAGGTATTGGGTGGGGGTGGGATATTATGGTGGTGTAGGTGTATTTTGTGAGTATTAGGAGTTATAATGTCAAAAAGTGAGTGTGAGGTGTAATGTAATTGTGTGTTAAGTATGTGTGTAGGGTTTAGTTTGAAGTGTCTGTATGTAAAAATTGGGGCACGAACAACAAGTTATTTTGTAAACTCCAGTGGCGTTGTAAATGTCGTTGATTTAGTTGTTGGGTTTAAATTGTTTATTGAGAGTGTTGTATGTGGAGTAAGCTATTTTGTAGTTGTATTTTCGTAGTGTGTTGGTTATACTGTGGGTTTTATCTTGAAAAATATATTTTTAAAACATCTTAATTCCATACACCCAAAACTAACATACACAGTCGAAACAGAACAACAAAACTCTCTCAACTTCCTAGACCTTACAATTAAACGTATTGACAAACAAACACATAAATTCAACATACACCGAAAACCCACTAGTACCAATACGACCATTCACATCTCAAACCACCCACACCACATAAAATAGTCTGCTTAAAACACCACTAGACAAAGAAGAACACTACCATTAGTTAAATACCATAAAACATATAGAACAAACTAACGGATACAACACAACAATAATTGACAAATTATACAACCGCCTAAAAAATAAACCTAATAACCCAAATACAAACACACAATCCCATAAAATACTTATCAATACCATACAGATCATGCAAAACCAACAATCTAACCAACACACTACGAAAATACAACTACAAAATAGCTTAATCAACACACAACACTCTCAATAAACAATTTAAACTCAACAACAAAATCAACAACATTTACTTCACTGGAGTTTACAAAATAACTTGCAGTTTGTGCCCTAGTTTTTACATAGGCCAGACGGGGAGGTCCTTCTACACATGTTACCAAGAACATATAAAAGCACTAACTAACAATAACTACCAATCAAACTTCGCCAATCATCACAACTCTACAAAACATGACTACATAGACATAACATCTAACCTACAAATTCTTCATAAGCAACACAGAAATAACCAACGCTACACAACCGAACAATACGAAATATACAGACACTTCAAACTATACCCTACACACATACTCAATACACAATTACATTACAACTCACACTCACTTTTTGATATCATAACTCCTAATACTCACAAAATACACCTACACCACCATAATATCCCACCCCACCCTAACCTACGTAAACCTTGAGATCAGTTATGGTCCGAGTTGACAATGTGACACATCTCCCGAAACGGGCGTCCTCAACAAATATATAAGTAAGTGCTACTATAGGCAAGTTTGTAAATATTTACATGTGCTTAGTGAACTATTTTACTTTAGATGAGTTCTAAATAGACTGAAATCTGTTTTTATGAAACATTGGTAGGACATTCATGTTTAGCCTGTGCTCTGTCCTATAAGCAATACATGATAATCAGAAAAAAAATATTAAACTATAACATAGTATTTTAATAGGAGTAAATTAAGTTTATGGTTGCATCTTTGGTTGCAAATACTGTAACTTGATTATATCTTTGGATCTTAAACAGAATTTGGAAATTTAATGTCTTGAATTTTGTTCACTTTTTTATAAACTATCAAATTTTATTTTACTTAACAAATATTTGTATGTATATAATCTTATACATACTAATTTGAATTTTATGTGTGTATTTATTTTTGATTATATAGTTTATATAAAAACAAACTCATTATTTTCTCATTATTAATTTTCTTTTAGTGGTAATGTACAAGTTATCGATGTGTACTGATAAAAAATATACAAACAGCTGTATGAACTCTTTAACAGTACATGCAGATCATTAAAGTGGTGTTTGTTTGGAGGACATGTTTAAATGATTTTCAACTGCAAATTCCTCTATATTCAGAAATATTTTATATTTAATTAAATTATGTTGTAACTGATGTTTTCATACAACAAAAGTTTTACTCCTCTATCTGTATTGTTCATAAGCTCACAGTTATACTCACACCCGGGGGCTGAGTAGAGACCCCAATTGAGCAAGCCTACTTCAGATAAGAAAACTTGCCCTCCTAGTGCTGTGCTTTTCTTAGACATTTTTGTCCCTTATTGAATAGATATGTGTTCCTTGGACCCTATATATCAGTGGCGGCTAGTGCCTAAAGCCTATGAGGGTTGCAGAGCGTAAAAGTGTTAGTTTATTTTAAGGCAAAGAAATCATAGAAATATAAAGGGTAGTTATAAGGAATATATATATATATATATATATATATATATATATATATATATATATATATATATATATATATATATATATATATATATATATATATATAGATAGATAGATAGAAAGATAGATAGATAGATACTGTTTAATATTTTGTGATTTATTCTACTGTAGGAAATATTTTAGCATTTTATATTTTATTTTTACTTATTTAAGACACCAGATCTCATTCATGGGTTTATTTATAACAAACCAATTTCAATTCATTCCTAACTGTGAATGTCAACAAACTCAGTGTGGATTGGAGATGTGTCTCTTCGGAAGGAGCTGATCTTAACCGAACACTCCCGAGGTTGCAGGGTGTTTACAACCTAAGGAGCCCTATGGCTCTGCCTCACTGTTTTAGTCTGTCTGGGCCTTCTAATGTTTTTCTCAATTAGGAGTCATGTCACTGGGTGTTGCAGGTTTTCCTGCAAACAGGCCGAACAAGACTCCGAGACTGATCAAACGGTCACACGGTTGCTATAATTCTGATGTTTTTATTATTATTCGTAATGGGGAATCATGATATGTGATGAATAATCGCTCGTAAGAATGTACATAAATCTTAGATAATAAACAATTTTGTTTTCTTTTTGCTATTGATCTTTGGTTTGGGGGTTGCGAAACCATGCAACCTGCCCATGAATCGCCACTGCTATTCATAAGTAAATGAAGGGAAAGAAAAAGACCGCTATTGAATATACTGTTTTAATTTGGGATCTAAAATGATAATTTAGTTGTTGGATTTATAAAAAAAATTTAACTTAAAGCCAGGGCAGAAAAAGATAAGATTCAGCGAAGTTATGATAGACAAACACAGGTGGAGTATTTCTTTCATTATAAATATAGTTTCCCCACCATAAGAACAATAGTAATATCATAATAAATGAATGTCACTGATAATAAACTGTGAGTGTTTAAAAAAAATATAAGTCAATTTGTAATGCAGATATTTCCTAATCAGAAATTTTGTTGAATATTCCTGCTGTCCTTGTAAGCCAGTACATACTCAAATATTGTGAATAAGAGAAATCAATTTAACTAGCTTAACAAGACATGCTCACCAAGGTAATGTGTATTTATTAAGCGGAGAATTTTATTACTCATCCAAACTGTAGCGACGTCCTTGCTTGGACTTGTTTTGGCCCATTTACAGAACTGTTGAACAATTAGAAAAATGTGACTACTTCAAGTTTGTAAGTAAGCCTTGATTTTTGTAATACAGTTAGTCCTTAAGGAGACGAAATGGGATGCAAATATTTCATTTGGTAATGAACTTAATTCTTAACTTCTGTCCATATTTGAAAATCTGCTGACAATATGGACATGCAATACAGCAGTTCTTATTTGTTGTAACCAACTCCATTCACGCTCATTTTAAAAATATTTTTGTCTTTTTAAACAGCTAAAAAAAGCTCTACGAGAAGATTTATACATGATTCAATTATTTTTTTTTGAAAAATTATCTATACCCTTTATTTCTTCAAGTATTTATTTTTTATAGACTTGGTTTTACATGTGTATAGATAAACTGTTGAGCTTAAATAGATGTGTGCACTCAAAGTTAGATTCATAAAGAGACAAGAATTTATTGAGTTTGCCAATTTTTCTTACAAATTATTTTGCTATTTAATAATTCTAAGCCAATAAAGTTATTTTGTAAAATAAGTATTTTTTAAATTACCAATAATTACTTATTTTACCATTTTTGAATAATTAGTGCTTCTTGCTTTTTCATTACTTAAAAGAGAATTTCCTGGTTAATTTAAAAACTAGAAAACATTCTTTGTTGCCTTAAAAAAAAAAAAAAAATTTTGAGAAAGCTGTTAAAAAACTTATTCCATAATTTTCAATTGCAATTGATGTTCATAAAACTGCTTATCTCATATTCTTCAAACACTCGCAACATTTTTTAATTCCTTCTATTAGTTCACACTCTCCTTATATACATCTTGTTCATATTTTCAGTTGTGAATAAAATACTTTTTATTTGTCCACTCAAGTTCAAATACATTTGTTTTAAAACTTGTAGTGGATGACAATTGTTATTAATAGAGTTTTTCAAATATTAATTCACAAAATAAATTTAAGTGATTAACTTGGCTTTAAATAAGTGATAACATATGACTTCATAAAACAGCTGATTTTGTTATAACTTTTTTAACACAGGTTATGCTAATTTATTTATACTAATTGTAATTATTTAGTAAAAAGTAACTATAATAATTTTTTCTTTGTTGACCTAAGTAGGATTTGACTTTAAAATTTATTGTTTTTATTACTTGTTTTAAAGAACTTTGGCACCGAATTTTTTAATCAGTATTTGTTTAAAATAAAATTAGTTATTTTCTTGTATAACCCAACTGAGTGCTCAAGTAATTTGGCAATTTATCCAAACTGAATAATACACAATAGTATACTTTGAATAAAAATAGTTTAATTCCAAATTTGACATTTAAAGATAATATAAATGCTAAGCTCTACATAAAGTTTTTGATTGAATCCTGTTCTAGCAAATATTGTGTGGGCGTGTTGTTTTGTTAACTAAATACACTGCATTTTCTAATTGATTTTTAAGATGATATATTATTTTAAAAATTTCTTCATTTATAACCCTCTTTAGCAACACTGACTTAGATTGTGTCAAACAAATCTCTTAGATGTTAGCAAAGCAAGAAAATTTTCACATTCAATATATTCGTATTGAATTTAGAAAAGCTCCCACAGGGAGACAGTTTAAAAGTATTGATGAAGTAAATTAATGACCTTAATCGAGTCATTCTCTTTCTTCACATAGTCCCCCTCCTTTATACTTTTTCTTATTTTGGCTTTCTTCACTATGTTTATGGAGTTTTCATTTTGTTATATATTTCAATTGATTACAGACTTATTACTTTCCTTAAAACCTATGCATTAAAACAGCTGTTCTACCATATAACCTATAACATAAAATCAGCAGTTTTATGAAATCATATGTTATCACTTATTTAAAGCCAAGTTAATCACTTAAATTTATTTTGTATATATTTTATGTTATTTTAAGCCAATTGGGATGAAATATATATATATATATATATATATATATATATATATATATATATATATATATATATATATATTGCAAATTTTGCCCCTTTGGTATAAAGTTTTTTTCCATATAAAACTAAAATAATTCATTAATAAATTTGATTAATGAATCAACAAAAAAACTGTCAACCACTACAAGCTTAAAAAAATATATTTGATCATAAATTAATGGGTAAAAAGTATTTTATTAATGAACATGAATAACAAACAAGATTTATCATTGAAAAATTGAATAATAATAATACATTAATAAAACGAATCAAAAAAGAAAGAATTACAAAAATAATAATGACTCATAGCATTAAAATGACTTAAGAGAAAACGGTTTCGATTACTGATGATTACTTGGAAGATATCATATTCAAGAAAGGTATTGTAATCCAGCACAATAGGTTAGCTTCACATTATTGCCTGACCATAGGTAGTTAGTTATCTTCATAGAGCTAGTTGACCTAAAGACTGAAATACAAATAGAAAATGCTTTAGTAATTTTTTAAATAATATAAAGATTCAAACCTGAAATATAGTAGTCAAGTGCTCCACCCACTTGATCACTTAGTTTCCCATAAAACACAAATAGCAAGTGTATATATATATAACAACTAAGGTTATTCAAATACAAGAATTATTTATTAATTTATATTAAAAGCTTTTCGTTGATAAACAGTACCAACATCATCAGGAATGGTTAGTACCATTCTGGCACTGTCTGTCAATGAAAAGCTTTGAATATAAATTATTAAATATAATTCTTGTATTTAAATAACCTTAGTTGTTTTTGATTACTATACAAGAAAACATATTATATATATATATATATATATATATATATATATATAGGCTATATAGTAACATCCATGGTGAATAGGAAAATGTTATAGATCTATAGAAAATGAATAGGGATCTCATCTGGAGAATATTGTTTTTTTTTTTTTTTTTTTTTTTTTTTTTTTTTTTTTTCCAGGCGAAAAACCTATTGAGGTTATCATCGCCTAACTAAAGTTAAGTTTTTAAAATAAATATTACATAAAACTAATCAAAGTAAAACAAAATAAATGTTTAAAACTAATTGTAATTATCTAAAACTAAAGAACCTAAAATTATA
This sequence comes from Prosapia bicincta, assembly GCA_036971475.1. Taxonomy (NCBI): domain Eukaryota; kingdom Metazoa; phylum Arthropoda; class Insecta; order Hemiptera; family Cercopidae; genus Prosapia; species Prosapia bicincta. Next base: position 209,752,406 of record JBAIZL010000004.1, read on the forward strand.
CAAAATTTAAATATTATTAAATAGATTAATGTGGCGTAAGAAAGCGAGGACACGGTCGATAGCCGTGACATCGTCTCTTAAAACCACCTTTAAACTACCTCGAAGATCGTAACGTATATACAAATTTGTTAACTCATTACAATCAAGCAGGATATGCTTGATTGTAATATTATTTCTACAAAACTGACATAGTGGTGGATCCTCATGTCGCATCAACCATCCATGCGTTAACAAAGAGTGGCCGATGCGAAGTCGAGTAACCACCACTTCCTCCCTACGATTCGAACGAACAGATGTCCTCCATGGTCGGACGGTATTTTTGATGTCCCTCAGCTTGTTTCTATTTACATTTTGCCATTCTTCGTTCCAAACAGAGAATAGTGTAGATTTAACTTTGCATACAAAATCTGATGCCATCACACGTTGTGTCGTTGGCAACATACCTGTAGCTAATTTTGCACCTTCATCTGCTTTAGTGTTTCCGAATATTCCACAGCGACCAGGCACCCAGAGAAATGACACCTCGACACCTCGTAATTGGAGCCTGTGTATAGAGCACAAGATGTCTCCAACTAAAGGGTTCTTAGTGTACATTTCCTGAATAACCTGGAGAGCACTTTTGGAATCACAACATACAAGGTATTTAGATTTTGCAGACGGAATTGATCTTAAAGCTTGGAAAATTGCATAAAGTTCTGCAGTAAAAACGCTACAGGCTGAGGGCAATCCGTAAGTGAAAGTTTGTCCTTCCATATAAAATGCACAACCTATCCCTTTGTCCAGTTTTGAACCGTCTGTGAATATAGTCACAGTGTGTTGGTGAGTTTGTTGAATCTGCAAAAACTCCTGACGATAAATAGCGTCAGGAGTATTGTGTTTTAGGTACATGGACAATGAGAAGTCACATTTTGGCTTTTGTATTATCCATGGAGGGATGTAGCATGATGTTCGTTCGAATATAGGTGGATGATCTAAATTTAGATTCCTAAAAATGCGCAACGTTCTTATTCCGAAGGGAGCAGTTGAACGTTGACGCTCATTGTAACGATCCTCGAGGTGGTTATCAAAAACTGCTTTGAATGCCGGATGTTTAGGTTTACTTCGAAGACCAGTGTAATATGAAATTTGTAGCATTTGACGTCGCATAGAGAGAGATGGTTCTCCAACTTCAACTAGAAGGCTGGAGATTGGGCTTGATCTAAAAGCACCAGTAGAAAGTCTAAGGCCAGCGTGATGTATTGATTCCAGGAGTTTCAGAACCGTAGGTCGAGCAGATGAATAGGCTATACAGCCGTAATCTATGCGCGATCTTACAACGGCGCGATAGAAACGGAGCATACAGGTTCTGTCTGCTCCCCAATTTGTACCACTTGAAACTCTCAACATATCCAATATCTTACTGCACCGGGTCCTCAAATCACGCACATGCGGATTCCATGAAAGTCTTTTATCCAATAAAAGACCCAAAAATGTCACATTATCCGCGGTTTGAAGCCGCGTACCATCAAGATAAAGAATAGGTTCCCGATGTTGCCTGCGACGACTAAATGCTATACACTGGGTTTTCGAAGCCGAAAACTTGAAGCCCGTAGATTTGGTCCATTCTTGCAATTTGTTAATTACTAATTGTAAGGATCTTTCCGCTGTTGCCATACTTCTAGCAGCCATATATATACAAAAATCGTCTACAAACAGGGAACAGTGGACCGGTGACTGTACGTTTGAAGTGACGCTGTTAATGGCAACAGCAAACAGCGTCACACTCAAAACGCCACCCTGTGGTACACCATTATCTAGTTAGCAACGATCAGAATATATGCCTCCTAGACGTACACGGAAAGTCCTGTTATTCAAATAATTTTTTATAAAAGCAAGAATGTTACCTTGTATACCCCATGATTTCAATACTCTAAAATTCCTCTTCTCCATGCCATGTCATATGCCTTCTCAAGGTCAAAGAAAACAGCTACCAGTGTTTGTCGTAAGATGAAGGCATTCTGTATAGCTGACTCCAACAAAACCAATTGGTCAACTGATGAACGTCCTTGTCTGTAACCACACTGAACGTTAGAAAGAAGTTTGTTTGTTTCTAGATACCAGACAAGACGACGGTTGACCATCTTCTCCAGTAGTTTGCATAAGCAGCTGGTCAGAGAGATGGGTCTGTAACTACTGGGATTAGTTTTATCCTTTCCTTGTTTTAGAAGAGGAATTATTGTCGCTTCTAACCATGCATCGGGAAAACCGTGCTCCTCGAATATACGGTTGTATATCCGAAGGAGAACTAGTTTTGCCGACGGTGGTAGATTTTTAATCATGGAGTATACAATATCATCCGGGCCTGGAGCAGAATCCTTCGTTGACGAGAGAGCTGACTCTAGTTCGTCGATAGAGAAATGGTTATTTAAACAAGAATCTCCAGACACTCCAACGGTGAAAGGTAAGGCTTCCTGTTTACGTTTGTACACCTGGAAAGCGTCCTTGTATGCAGAAGATGAAGAATGTTTTGAAAACGATAACGCTAGCACATTGGCAATTTCCTCACAGTCCGTGGTCAAAACACCATCCGAATGCCTTAATGAAATTAATGGCATCGGAACGGAAATGCCACAGACTGATCGTAATTTCTTCCATACTGTAGATGGAGCTGTAGTTCTTGTAATTGTGCCAATGTACTGCGACCATGATTCTCGTTTACTTTGCCTAAATATTCTCCGTGCTTTCGCACGGAAGATTTTATATTTTTCCAGGTTTTCACTCGTTGGATGTCTCTTGAACTGGTTCAAAGCTTTTCTCCGTTGACGAAGGATCATAGTGCACTCATCATTCCACCACGGAACAGGTGGTCGTCGTGGTTTGGATGAGGTTTTCGGAATTGCCTTTCCGGCGGCATTCAAAACGGTTTTTGTAAATGAATTGACAATGTCATCAATGGGAGCCAAGTAATCCACGTCCAGTGATTCTAGATCTTGTGAAAATTGTTCCCAGTTGGCTTTTTTCAGGATCCAACGGGGATGTCGAACACAACAGGGTGAGGAGTCACACAAAGAGATCTCAATAGGAATATGGTCGCTACTGTAAAGATCAGGCAATGCTGACCATTTTAGCCTTGTAGCCAAGACAGGACTGCATAATGACAAGTCTACAGTTGTCCATCCACTTGTTGACGCTGCTAAATGTGTCGGAGAACCGTCATTTAGCAGGTATAAATCCAGTTCCGATCTGATGCTTTCGATCAGATTACCTCGCGGGTTGCATTCTGGGGAACCCCATGAAACATGGTGGGCATTGAAATCGCCCACTAATAAAAACGGAGTCGGCAACTGATTCATAAGGTCTACAAGATCTCTCTGTTGCAGGTTGTCACTTGGTGGGAGGTAGACACAACAGAGAGTGAGTTTGTATGGAACAGCTGTTTGAATTGCTACTGCTTGTAAGGGAGTTATTAAGTTCAGAGAAACGGCGTCGACACAGTCACGGGCTAGAATGGCTACGCCACCTCTAGCTCGATTTTCTGTAACGAAGTCTGATCTGTAAACTGAATACTCCCTTAGATGGAAATTGTGCGATTCATGAAGATGTGTCTCCTGAATACAAATGTACATAGGGGACACATCTCTTACAATTAATTTGAGATCCTCAATGTGACTTCTAACACCGTTAATGTTCCACTGAATCACGGTTTGTTTAGGTGTGGACATTGTATTTAGTGAAATGGATTCACCTGGCTCTCACTGCCGTCATTGACAATTTGTTGGCCTGGAATGTTGGACGTTCCAGGCAAAGAGTCATCAGAATCCATCACCACTATTGTAGTGGTGGAATCTGAGGAATTTTTTGACTCAGAAGGGGAGTTAGAAATGATCCTCTTTTGAGTCGCTTTTAATTTTGCACCCACTTTCACAGGTGCAGTTTTGTTGTTATTGTTATTTTTAATATTATTACTCATAGTTGGAATAGGTTTCACACTTGTCTGTAATAGTGTCTTGCTTCTTCTAACTCTACCAGAGGTATCTGGTAATGGAGATTTCTTCGCACATTCAACATTATTATTTAAGTTGGAAACAAAATTTTTCGTCACCAAAGCTAATAACTGGCTAACTTGCTCCGTGAGAACTTCAATTTTCTTGTTTAGCTCAACGCAGTTGGAACACGACTTCTCAGTGGTGATAGCTGAGGCATAAGATTTCGTTTCAAGTCTAGGTTGAGTTGACTTGAACTTCTTTTTCGCTTCGTGGAAAGATGTTTTGTTCTTTGCCATTATGCTGAGGATCGCTTTCTCCTCCTTGAACTTTGGGCAGTTAAAGGAGCGAGCAGGGTGATCTCCAGCACAGTTTGGGCATTTCGGAGCACTTGTGCAAACCTTATCAGTATGGCCTTCAGATGCACACTGTCCGCATACCTCTGGCTTGGAGCAAGAAGAACTTACGTGTCCAAAACGTTGGCATTTAAAGCACCGGCTTGGATTGGGAACGTAGGGCCTAACAGAAAGCCGTTGATAGCCAGCATATAAATATTCCGGGATAGATGGTTTCCCGAATGTCAGGATAATTGATGTTGTTGGAACTCTCTGGCCGTTTTCCATCCTCATAATTCGTACGACATCTGTTACGCCTTCTGATACCAGTTCTGATTTAATTTCGTCCTCACGGACATACAACAGATCCCTGCATGATATTACTCCCTTTGATGAGTTCAAGGTTTTGTGGGGAGCCACCGAAACCTTGACCTAATCAAAGAAGGAGGTCATTTTTAATAATAAGTGTGACTGCTTCGCATTGTTTGTTTCTAACAGCAGTGTTCCGTTCCGTAACTTCCTTTTGGAAGAGACGGGTCCTGCTGCACATCCAGTTATAGCCTTTTGTATTACAAAAGGCGATACCTTTGACAGATCTTTCCCAGATTCTGTGCAAGACACAATTAAGAACTTTGGTGATTCTAAATTAATTTCTTTTCTCGTATTTACTTCTCTAGGCATTTTCGGAGAAACCTCACGACGCCTCTTTACATTCAACTGGTTGGACATTTGTTGATTTTCCATAAGTTGTTTTTAAGCTAACCATCGTGTCAGGCGTTACGGGCGAGACTATGAGAACGGGTACACCCATGGATCACTTTCGATCATTTCCAACCCCCGGAACTCTGGGGCCCATAGTTTCCTCCTTAGCTCGACTGGATGGGCATCAGTCGAGAACTCGTAATACTGTGCACAGGCTCCGACACCTGTGCACCGCGGACACTCCCTGACCAAGGACCGAAGTGGCTAGCGGACCAGCAACCGCGCATACGTCTTCGGCAGAGCAAGCTCACATCAGCGTCCCAGACCAGAGTTTGTCAAGCTCTGGACCTTTCAGCACTCCCAACGCGCAACGATTCTGACCAGTCAATTCCCTAAGTGAAGATGTTAGTGTATGTGTATATGTGCATGCGCGCGTGTGTGTTTGTGTTCGCTTTGTGAGTGGTGTAGTGTTAGGCTAGGGTACCGCGAGGGACGCCAAATCCCTCGTAGGTGCGGCTAGTCCGCACCCCCCTGCAGGTGAGAATATTATGAATGGACTTTGCAGTGAAAGAGTTACTCGGTTATGAATGGCCCATCTGCACTGGTTATGATTTATTCCCGATAGTGTTATAAAAAATAGGTTAAAACTATTTACGTTATTTCATCTCTTTAGTGTTTTTGTGTGTGGGATTTTAATTTTAGATAAATAGGCTGCCACTCAATTGTGAAGAGTATAATTTATGTTACTTTTGCATAAGTTTTATTCTGAGAAAGTTTCAGGAAGTGCTGATTCATCATAAGACTGTCCAAAATTATCACACTCCAGTAACTATTCATAATGGAGTTTCAGTTTCTGAAGATAATTAAATGTCTCTGCAAAATAAAAATTTTCTTGTAATGTATTCACAAAATAAACAGTTCAGTTTATTCACAAATCATCACTCATTCACATTTAATGCTGTAAAAAAATATAAAATCGTTTACATCATAGTCTGCTTTTTTGATTCATCATCAATGCTTTTTTTGTACTCTGTCGCTTATTGTTCAAAGTAATGTAGGCATTCTGTGACATTTAAAAATGCTGTTTTATTGTATTTTTTCTATTATAGGTGGTTATATATAGCATTGTAAATGTAAGTTTAGGTTGGAGAAGTAAAACTCCTTGGTAGAGAATATAGGAGAGATCATGGGTATTATATGTGGAGGGTATTGTATGCCTAAAGTAGACTCTCTTTACAGGTCATAAAGTGTCGTCTATCTGAAATTCTAACTACACTCATCTTTACTTCTGTTACAAATATTTGTATATATTTGAGTACATTTTACTGCCTTTCCTAACATTGCAATATTTTTCTTTGTTGACATGTTTCGGAATAACTCCATTCACAAAACTTAAATAGTACTCTTACTTACTTAGTTATTCCAAAACACATCAACAAAGGAAAACATTTTAATGTTAGGAAAGGCAGAAAAATGTACTAATGTATAGCTGTCTATCTGTTACACTCTTTAATAGTTTCTAAGTTTAGAATAACAAGAATCTGGTAGCTTGTACATGGGGAAACGGTAACACCATTTCCATCTTTCTTGTTCTTGATGTTAGACTTCATTTTTGTTTATCCATTCACTTGAGTCTTTCACTTTAACCAATCTCTCAGGTTTGACTCTGATCCCATGTCATGTCTCTTCTATTCTAGTGTAATATTTATAAACTAAATAAAGCATTGTGTAGAGTCTATTCATCGCTGGTGACTAACATGCGAAGCTTATCTACGCCTGGTGGTTTTTTTTGTATTTTTAATGACTAGTTTGCAGCCAGTATCACCTACAAATGATAGGTAGATTAATGTAAGGACCCATGATATATGGTACATGGTATCATGTGGGAAATCGTAAATTACACCCTCTTGTAAGTAGAAGAGTAAAGAATGGTAGATGGCATTAGGAACTACTAAGAAAAGAACAAATTCTTACTGGAATAGGGAAACTTTATAGCATCACATGGGTAGGATGGCTTACTTCATGTCATCCAGGGAGAAGATACCATTCCCCGGATTATCATAATAGTAATTTATATTTTCAGTTCCTTCTATAAGTTCACACTCTTTATATATATATATATATATATATATATATATATATATATATATATATATATATATATATATACATATATATATATATATAAATATCGCAATATGTATTCTTGTGTATTAATAAAGAACTAAGTCAAAATACAAGTACAAGAATTATAATTGAATTTACAATTATAATTGTAAATTCAATTATAATTCTTGTATTTGTATTTTGACTTAGTTCTTTATATATATATATATATATATATATATATATATATATATATATATATATCGTGATCAAATTTTTAATCATTAATAAAATACTTTTTATTCATCCACTCAAGGTCAAATACATTTTTGTTTAAACTTGTGGTGACACTAGATCTTAATCGAGATTTTTTGAAATATCAATTCATTAATTAAATTTATTTAATTCATTTTAGTTTTACATGGGAAACAACTTTTCACAAAAAGGGCAAGGTATGCAATATAGTTATAACGTCCTATTTGGGTTAAACACTTTATCTACCATGTTGGGCCAATTGATCCGACAGCGCAGTAGGCTGAACCGAATACCGTTGGGCCTGGCCGCACATTGTTGTCTAGTAACATTTTATATTTATTATTTAACCGGTGTTTCTACTTTTGGAAAAATGAAAGCACTTTATAAAAACAACAAGCTTCACACTACTTACAAATATATTTACAGTGGTTTTTGTTCGATAGATAAATGCCGATGGCATTATAAACACGTTGTTATTCTAAGAACTTTTTGTCAGGAGTTACGGCCCGACACACTTATTTGTTTACAAATTTAATGAACTTGAGTTGATTATTGCAACCAAAAAAATTGGTTCATTGAAAGAAATTTATCTTTATATACTTTAATTTTAAAAATAGGCCTATATAATTAATTTTTAATGACATAGGGGATAATTAATTTTTATTGTTTTCAAATTTTACAAAACTTAAAAAATAAGTCAGAAATGTTGATTAAATATTTAGTTGTAAAATAAATCTTAATAAATCGGAATTGGTTTGAAGTTAAGTACAAACACTGATACACTTATTACAATAAAAATATTGAAAAGAACCCCAATACCACAAAAATAATCAAAAATAACAAATAAGACAAGTTACTTAAGATTAAACCCTTATGTACATTTCGATGACCATGTCATCATCATCAGAGGGTCTTGTTACAAAACACAATCTAGCACACAAGAAGTTACAAACTAGAATGATGATCATTTATATATATATATAATGATAAGAAAGTTATTTTCGTACTTAGATATGTTAGGGGAACAAAAAATAAGTAGGCTACACATTATTTAAAAGTAAGCTTAAAATATTTTGGCAATTTACCGGGAAAACGTCGATTAAACCAAAGTGTTAAAATAAGTGATACCATATGATTTCATAAAACAGCTGATTATATGTTACAGGTTATTGGTAGAACAGCTGTTTCAACGGATAGGTTGTGTTACTTAATTTATATAATTGTATTATGTAATAAAAGATAAATAAAATTTTAAAAAATTCTTTGTTGACCTAAGTAGAAGCCGACTTTTTGTTTATATTACTTGTTTTACATAAACCTTGTATTTCGAAACTAAATATAATGCTCATGTGTAAGGCGTAAAAACACCTTTCGCCAAGTTCTGAATGAAAGCAAGTGCGTTGCACAATCGGCACGCGTGTAGGCAGACGAGTGAAGCAGGTTGCGTCGCCAGGAGCAGTAGGTTAATATTTAAATATTTATTGGACACAAAGTTGTCCAAGTAATTGTCTATTAAGACGCTGGCATTTTGTCAATTAGGTGTAAACTCAGAGGTATAAAACCCAAGCAAAAGTTCAAATTTTATGTAATGTTGAAATATGTTTACTTAATGCCTAAACAATTAGTTTTGCTCAGGAAATATTTAATATTTATGTGGTGGAAAGGTGTATTTGTTTTTAGAGCGCGCAGAAGTCATCAAGGTTCGTTTTCTAAATTTCTATTGCTGCTCGATTTTTAATAGCATAAATAGTTGGACGATAAAAAATGAAATGAAATGTAAAATACTGCTGCAGGACATTGAAACTAAAGAAAAAGAGACTTCCATTGTTCAATCATAGGCCTACATATTGAGGTTTTTTAATAATCCATTTTTTATCAATATATATATATATATATCGATTCATAACGTACTACGCCGTCTTTCGATTTCCAGTTTCCATTCCCTTTGTCCATCCATAAGTTTTCGGAGCGTTCCTTTTCTTGTTTCTCTTTATCGATGTCTTTAGATCGTTCTACCATTCTTTAACGACTCCATTTTATCTCTAGCTTCTGTATTCTTTTTCCCTTCATCCTTTGTACGTGTCCTTACCATTTTAGCTGTTTTGTTTGTATGTTCTTTACGATAGTATTTGGCACTTTCATTATCTGTCTTATTCTGACGTTTGTAGTTCTCTCTAGTCTTGATTGCGCCTCCAAGAGTCCATCTCGGGCGCGATCAACGTCTTCTCATTCTTCTTAATTGCCATCCTTCGCTACTTTATGTAATTATACCTTTTACAATTGTATCGTATATGCGTGATTTATTGTCTTTCGATATATGTTGGTCCCATGGTAACCCATTTAGTTGGTCAATGACACTTGTTCCCTGTATATTTTTTCTGTTATGGCTGCCATTTGTTATCTGTAGACCAATATATATTTATACTTTTCGTTCCCCTCTTATCTTTGTTCCATTTTCAAACCTAGGTTTTTGTTGTGTTCCACCTTATCAATTTAACTTGACAAATATCCACTACTTATCGATATTTCTCAACAGACGCGGTTTTGTACGAAACGCGTCCGCCACGAAAATCAGTAAGCAAAGGTTTTCCCAAATTAAATTGATAATTAAGTGATGAAAAATATACTGATGATAATAATAATAATAAAAGCAAATTGGTTTTTTCCGAGGTTTGAGGGTTTTAAATTAGAAATAAGACCGCAAGTAAATTTACCCTGAGTGGGAGTGGCAGCTATTAATCGGAATCAAACTGTCTAACCCGAGGATTCACGAACAAACTTGTATAACCTGAGTGTTTAAAACTGTAGTTGGAAAACGAAGACGTTTTTTCAATTCCTACTATTAGTTCACACTCTCCCTATAAATAACTTGTTCAAACTATAAATAGTTAATAAAATATTTTTTTTATTCATCCAAGTTCAAATACATTTTTTAAACATGTAGTGGATGAGAGTAAATGTTGTACAGTTTTTTCAAATATTAACTAACTAAATTTTTTAAAAAATGATGTCTTTAGGTTGAATTCAAACTGATGTTTAAAATCCAGCAATAAACTGCTGAATTTTTTTAAAAATTAATAAATATATACACTAGTAGTAGTGGTATAATTGTAATTATTTAATAAAAAGTAACTAAATGAAAATTTGTTTTTGCTGACCTAAGAAGGAATTGACTTAATTTTGTTTATATGTATTTTAGTTGTTTCTGCTGCAATCGAGAATCAGTATTTTACTTAGAAAGGCCTGATTCCAGCCGTACATTATAATATTTGTTATAATTTGCATTGTAGTCTTTCAGTTAAAAAGCGCATGGGCATTTTATGTGCTTCCAATTAATATTCAGTTAAATTAATATTGAATTTTTCGTAACTGTTACGGAGGAGTGTCACGAAAGCGCTCTATGGAGACCTAACCTAACCTCTGTGCGAACTTTCTCATACCGACCATTGTTTGTCAGTTTGTGTCAAGCTTAATTGTAGCTACACCTTTTCCATAATTTGCCACGCCCGCCTAATGTGCCTATTAAGAAATTATGGGTTAGGCTAAAACAGAACAGAATATAAACGTAGTGAAAAACGTCTATAAGGGTAACATAGGCTGTGTCAGGACTGGACAAAAGGATGTTCCGAGTATTTTCAAGCTAAGGGTCTGACACAAGGAGGCTGTTTGTCTCCTACTCTCTTCGAGATTTATTTAAATTCAGCTCTGAAAAATTGGTTTAAATGTATCAAAGTGGGTACGAACTGGGGAGGAATATATTACAACGCTATTATTTGCAGACGACTAGGTTGTTCTAGCTGAAGATACTAATGATGCTAAATATTTGGTTAGAAAAGTGTGAGAAAAACTAAACAAATGGTGCCTGGAAATCAATACCGAGAAAAGAGAATACACGGCAATAGGGTGTGAAGGGCAAGATTTAAACAACGATGGAAACATTATAAAAAATACTAAAGAATACAAATATTTGTGAGTAATATTAACTGATGTTGGAAATGATAGAAAAGACATAATGCAGAAAACAGGGAGAGGGCTAAATATTACAAGTCATCTAAATTCATTATTATGGAATAAGGACATAAAGAAAAGAACAAAAAGACACTGGTAACTTAGGGCTCTAAAGAATGGACAGTGAACAAGAACATTAAGAAAGGAATACATGCAATGGAAATCCGTCTCTGGGGAAGATGTATATACACGTTACATGGTCATATAGGAACGGACAGAATAAATAGAAATAAATAGCGACATCACTTACAGACACTATAGAAAGGAAGCAGCTTTCTTGGTACGGTCATATGAGAAGAATGACGGGTGATAGATTACCATTAAAAACTTGGGAATGGATGGAAAGAAGACCAAGGAATCATGTTATAATGGGATTAGAATAGCTATGAATAGAATAGCTATGAACAGAAGAGACATAGAAGAAGATTATTGGGAAAAACAAGAAACAATGGCGTTCCAATTGCGATAAACGGCCAATAATGCCAATACTATAAAAAAGAAATAATTAAGACTGTAGCAATTATTGAGGTCTCATTATAATAGCTTACACAGGTAGACTGAATGACAGGTTTTTAAGAGGCAAAATAAAAAATCACTCCGAATAATGTGAGAATAGCCAAGGAAATCATACTGTAATGGGATTAGAATAACTATGAACAGAAGACATGTAGAAGAAGAAGATTAATGGCAAAACAAGAAACAATGGCGTTCCAATTGCGAAAACGGATAATAATGCTGTAATAAAGTCGCTGGATATAAGTATATGCCACTTCCACGTAAGGGTAAATTTGGCGCTGATCCAAATGGGAATAATAATAAGCAGTGTATTCTTCATGTACACTGATGTCTTTGATTTTTCGAAATTTTTATACAAATTAGTTCCTTAGCTACTAACGCACGAAATTAAATGGAGTAATAGGTAGCGATATTCTCTTCAACTGCTGTAGAAAACACGCCTACTTCAGAGAAGCTACCCTGCACACTTGAGCCATGATTCTTTTTCACTTCTAATTTCAAAGGAGGTTACTTCTCTAACCCCAGCAGACACACCTCTGTAGCCTAGATAAAGTGCGACCTCACTGATAAAACTCTTTACACTCACTCCTTATTCTACCCTATTTTGCATTATTAGAACAGATTTATTTCACTAATTTCTACATAGTCCATCATCTTATCCACACTTCTTATATGCATTCCTTTGTTTCTTGCTTAGAAGTACCAACCTTTATTATAAAACAGGCATGGACCCGGACAAACCCTTCTTTTTCGCCCAGGAAATTTTGATTTTTAAAATTTTATTTTGTGTTTTCGGTCACGTTAACTCGATTGGCATTGGTCCCAACCATGGGAAAATTCGAGATTCCGTCTCAGTGGCTCCTAGAGTTCCCATGTTTTCCTCATGGAACTAAGCACGGGCCAGGACAAACATTTTCCCCCCTAGGATTTTTTATTCTTTATTTTGCTTTGTGTTTTCACCCACCGGAAATCGATTGGCACCGGTCTCAAACTTTGGAAAATTCGGGATTCCCAACCCCCCAGTGGCCCCTAGAGTTGCATCCTCCGGACAAACCTTTTTTCGTTAAACGATTTTTATTTTATAGCTATTTTTGGGGTTTTCGGTCTCGGAAAGTCTATTGGCACCGGTCTCAACCTTTGGAAAATTAGGGATTCTGCCCCAGTGGTTCCTTATGTAACTCTATATTTGCCGCCATACAATCCCACACGCACCCGCAACGAAGTATGGAAAGAAGCTCTGAACAATCGTTCTAATGCTCCTCCAATCCCAACAGACAACCCGACCATTATGGAAGTTAATATGTACGATATGATATATTGTGTATTAAAATGGGTTTATATTCTGTGTATAATATATATTTTTTAAATTTTATTTAATTAACTTACCATAAATGTTCTATCTTATACGAGCGAAGCTCGGTCTCCCGGTAATTGAATAAAAAACTTTGTAGTTAAAGTTCTCTCAAAAATAAACAATAACACTAATTTAGGTTTAGATTTTCTAATTAATTATTTATACATACGGTAGACTATATGAACAGAAATTTAATGGAGTTCTTTTAAGAAATATTTAAACCTTGTAAGTTGAGTTTATTTAATTAAAATATTTCGGATATATTTAATTAAATCGGAATAACAACGTTGGCCGACATTCTGGTGCTAAAGGCATGAACTGTTACGGTGGAACCTTGAATGTAAGTAGAAGAAATCGACCCACATGGTCGTGAATTGTCAAGGCCAAGGTGCGAGAAATCCTTCTCTTAACGGCGATTATATAATAACAGAAAAGCCTAACGCTTGTTGCATCGATGGGAATCGATTTGTATCCATTCTAAACGTAGCGATTATTCTGCTTTTACTAGCAATTGTCGATTTTATTGGTTTTTTTTCAATTCCCTTTATTGGTTCACGCATTTTCAAGTTCAAATACATTTTTTTACTTGATGTTGGTACATTTTTTTTCAAATATTAATTCATTACTTAAGTTTAATAAATTAGTTTTAGTTTTATATTGGAAAACACTTTTCATAAAAGGGGAACGGTATTTATTTCGTCCTATTTTATTTTAAAATAACATTTCATAAAAAGATTTCATGTTTTGTGATCATAAAACAGCTGATTTTATGGTTATGTGGTAGAAAAGCTGTTTTAACCCATAGGTTATGTTACTTTATTTATATTAATTGTAACTATTATATAATGTAAAGTAACTAGAATAACATTTTTCTTTCTTGACCTAAGTAGGAATTGACTTTTTTAAATTTTATTTATATTACTTGTTTTCAATTAAACACGTCTAGGGACTTCCATACCAACTTAAGTCATTAAGTACTAACACATAGGTTTGAATACTAACCACCCTTAAGCAAATTAATTTCCGAAACCCATCAATATAAAATAACAGAGTTAGACAATTAGAATACATAAAGTACTATTATACACAAAAAGACCTGGAAGTATATAAAATAACAATAATATTCAATTTGAGTTATATTATTTTTATATTTAAAACGGTGTGTGTGTGTGTGCGTGTGTGTGTGTGTGTGTGTGTGTGTGTGTGTGTGTGTGTGTGTGTGAGTGTGTGTGTGTGTGTGTGTGTGTGTGTGTGTGTGTGTGTGTGTGTGTGTGTGTGTGTGTGTGTGTGTGTGTGTGTGTGTGTGTGTGATGGGCACGCATGACCGAATTGTCAACTTTTTATGGCAGGAAATAAAGTTAAAATCAAGTAAGCTAGGGCATTAAGAACTTCATAAGAAAGTAATGACCTTATAAAAGTTATTTAATCGTGCAATTTGCCTTAGAGATATTTATTGTATGTTCTAATGAACTATAGAAGAGGCATCGAAAGTATATAATATAGAATGTAACAATTTTACATTTTTATATTTTAATTTAAAATTCATCATATTTATAAATATTATTAAATGAACTTAATTTAAGTCATGTATTAAAGGCACACTATAAGTTCCGCTCGGGCTCGGCCGCTACTAGCCAGTCTGAATACTACGCCTCCCGCTGCGTCTTCAGACTGTGCTGCCTGACAGCAAAACGTGTACAGCTGTATGTTTTGAAATCCTCTTCAATAAGCGTCACTCTGTATGTATGCGATTTCTACACAGAATGAATAACTCCTATTAACTTCCTACACTTACTGTACAATTTTCTACTAAAGTACAACGAAAACCGAAAAATGAATGGTCTTTATCGCGTGCCATTTGACAAAAATAGTCTTAAAGGGGTTTAAACATTTTTTCTGCAATTCAGTACATAACTTTAAATAATATTGCTCATTTAGCACCACCAGGGAGTTTTTTATGTTTTATTTTATTCACTTAACAATTTTATATACTTGACAAAAGTAGCTACACAATAAACTTGACAACTGGCAATTAAAGACTGACCAGAATAGCCTAGCCATAAGAGAATCGCCATTAGAACGGCTAAGAATTACAAGAAAGCTAATGCTGAAAAGCACAGATTCTTCCCCCCCTCACCCCGCGCATAATCACTCGCCGCTCGAAGGTCAGAGCGGAACTTATAGTGCGCCAGTTATAACTATATTTAGCGTATTAGGAAAAAATATATTATTTTTCTTAGTTATACATTTAAATTGCTAAGGAACATAACCTACGAGTAATGAAAAACAGATGTTATATAATCATACATTATAACATAATTCAATGAAATTTACAACATTTCTGAATATATGAAATTGCATTTAAAAGTTATTTAAACATAGCCTCTACATAACCTCTCAGTGAAGCCGAAAAGAGTTATTAGCGTTATCTTTCCATATTTAGGTTTCGGAAATCTTCGGGGTAATTAATTTTTTCGTGACAAAAGTGACAACGGGGCAACTGTTGAATGAGAATAGTTTCTGAAAGGTGACGTCATATTATAGTTTTACTACCGTCAGAAAAGGTGCTAGGTGCGTAAAAAAACTTTGTTATAGTTTAATTTAAAACAGAATAGGATTCTACGTAGGTGAAATTGACCAGAGGGAGAGGGGCATACTGCCATCTGAGCGAATAGGAAGTTCACATCTTGCTGCGTGGGTGATCCTTGTTGCCAATTCGTCGTTAAACTTCCGTTCGTCACTCAGTTTCATCGTAACTGTGGTGGAGTTATTTACTAGTGATGTAGCTTGTTTCATTCTGCCGTTAGCGATGGCGCGTTGAGAATCGCTGCGTTCGAACTGACAACACCGCATCCATACCCTGCCACAGACCCATTCCTATTCTACTAAATCAAAGTATAGTATCACTTAATACGTTATTTTTCAGCAAACACTTTTCGCCTCCCTCCCAAATATTATCTGAAACAGTAAGATACACTAAACTATTGTGAAATACGTCATGTGAGAAGCCAGAGTAAGTCAGTGATAAAATAAATGAGAAAACTGTTAATCATCGAATCAAAGATATTTACTTTAATAATGCAACGTTTCGGCAACTAGTTCGTTGCCCTTATCAAGCCTGTAAACTTGATCAAGATAAAACAAAACGAACAACAAAAAGATCAACCATACAAATTAGCATCAATAACACACTAACTAATTATTGGATGTTTTTAGCAATTTTTGTAGTATTTTGTATGTGCAATTAAAAGCAATATAATATTGTAAAGTATTAAATTATAGCTATGAGTGTACCAGTATTTTGTATGTACAATTAAAAGCAATATAATATTGTAAAGTATTAAATTATAGCAATGAGTGTACCAGTATTTTGTATGTACAATTAAAAGCAATGTAATATTGTAAAGTATTAAATTATAGCAATGAGTGTACCAGTATTTTGTATGTACAATTAAAAGCAATGTAATATTGTAAAGTATTAAATTATAGCAATGAGTGTACCAGTATTTTGTATGTACAATTAAAAGCAATGTAATATTGTAAAGTATTAAATTATAGCAATGAGTGTACCAGTATTTTGTATGTACAATTAAAAGCAATGTAATGTTGTAAAGTATTAAATTATAGCAATGAGTGTACCAGTATTTTGTATGTACAATTAAAAGCAATGTAATATTGTAAAGTATTAAATTATAGCAATGAGTGTACCAGTATTTTGTATGTACAATTAAAAGCAATGTAATATTGTAAAGTATTAAATTATAGCAATGAGTGTACCAGTATTTTGTATGTACAATTAAAAGCAATGTAATATTGTAAAGTATTAAATTATAGCAATGAGTGTACCAGTATTTTGTATGTACAATTAAAAGCAATGTAATATTGTAAAGTATTAAATTATAGCAATGAGTGTACCAGTATTTTGTATGTACAATTAAAAGTAATGTAATATTGTAAAGTATTAAATTATAGCAATGAGTGTACCAGTATTTTGTATGTACAATTAAAAGCAATGTAATGTTGTAAAGTATTAAATTATAGCAATGAGTGTACCAGTATTTTGTATGTACAATTAAAAGCAATGTAATGTTGTAAAGTATTAAATTATAGCAATGAGTGTACCAGTATTTTGTATGTACAATTAAAAGCAATGTAATATTGTAAAGTATTAAATTATAGCAATGAGTGTACCAGTATTTTGTATGTACAATTAAAAGCAATGTAATATTGTAAAGTATTAAATTATAGCAATGAGTGTACCAGTATTTTGTATGTACAATTAAAAGCAATGTAATATTGTAAAGTATTAAATTATAGCAATGAGTGTACCAGTATTTTGTATGTACAATTAAAAGCAATGTAATATTGTAAAGTATTAAATTATAGCAATGAGTGTACCAGTATTTTGTATGTACAATTAAAAGCAATGTAATATTGTAAAGTATTAAATTATAGCAATGAGTGTACCAGTATTTTGTATGTACAATTAAAAGCAATGTAATATTGTAAAGTATTAAATTATAGCAATGAGTGTACCAGTATTTTGTATGTACAATTAAAAGCAATGTAATGTTGTAAAGTATTAAATTATAGCAATGAGTGTACCAGTATTTTGTATGTACAATTAAAAGCAATGTAATATTGTAAAGTATTAAATTATAGCAATGAGTGTACCAGTATTTTGTATGTACAATTAAAAGCAATGTAATATTGTAAAGTATTAAATTATAGCAATGAGTGTACCAGTATTTTGTATGTACAATTAAAAGCAATGTAATATTGTAAAGTATTAAATTATAGCAATGAGTGTACCAGTATTTTGTATGTACAATTAAAAGCAATGTAATATTGTAAAGTATTAAATTATAGCAATGAGTGTACCAGTATTTTGTATGTACAATTAAAAGCAATGTAATATTGTAAAGTATTAAATTATAGCAATGAGTGTACCAGTATTTTGTATGTACAATTAAAAGCAATGTAATATTGTAAAGTATTAAATTATAGCAATGAGTGTACCAGTATTTTGTATGTACAATTAAAAGCAATGTAATATTGTAAAGTATTAAATTATAGCAATGAGTGTACCAGTATTTTGTATGTACAATTAAAAGCAATGTAATATTGTAAAGTATTAAATTATAGCAATGAGTGTACCAGTATTTTGTATGTACAATTAAAAGCAATGTAATATTGTAAAGTATTAAATTATAGCAATGAGTGTACCAGTATTTTGTATGTACAATTAAAAGCAATGTAATATTGTAAAGTATTAAATTATAGCAATGAGTGTACCAGTATTTTGTATGTACAATTAAAAGCAATGTAATATTGTAAAGTATTAAATTATAGCAATGAGTGTACCAGTATTTTGTATGTACAATTAAAAGCAATGTAATATTGTAAAGTATTAAATTATAGCAATGAGTGTACCAGTATTTTGTATGTACAATTAAAAGCAATGTAATATTGTAAAGTATTAAATTATAGCAATGAGTGTACCAGTATTTTGTATGTACAATTAAAAGCAATGTAATATTGTAAAGTATTAAATTATAGCAATGAGTGTACCAGTATTTTGTATGTACAATTAAAAGCAATGTAATATTGTAAAGTATTAAATTATAGCAATGAGTGTACCAGTATTTTGTATGTACAATTAAAAGCAATGTAATATTGTAAAGTATTAAATTATAGCAATGAGTGTACCAGTATTTTGTATGTACAATTAAAAGCAATGTAATATTGTAAAGTATTAAATTATAGCAATGAGTGTACCAGTATTTTGTATGTACAATTAAAAGCAATGTAATATTGTAAAGTATTAAATTATAGCAATGAGTGTACCAGTATTTTGTATGTACAATTAAAAGCAATGTAATATTGTAAAGTATTAAATTATAGCAATGAGTGTACCAGTATTTTGTATGTACAATTAAAAGCAATGTAATATTGTAAAGTATTAAATTATAGCAATGAGTGTACCAGTATTTTGTATGTACAATTAAAAGCAATGTAATATTGTAAAGTATTAAATTATAGCAATGAGTGTACCAGTATTTTGTATGTACAATTAAAAGCAATGTAATATTGTAAAGTATTAAATTATAGCAATGAGTGTACCAGTATTTTGTATGTACAATTAAAAGCAATGTAATATTGTAAAGTATTAAATTATAGCAATGAGTGTACCAGTATTTTGTATGTACAATTAAAAGCAATGTAATATTGTAAAGTATTAAATTATAGCAATGAGTGTACCAGTATTTTGTATGTACAATTAAAAGCAATGTAATATTGTAAAGTATTAAATTATAGCAATGAGTGTACCAGTATTTTGTATGTACAATTAAAAGCAATGTAATATTGTAAAGTATTAAATTATAGCAATGAGTGTACCAGTATTTTGTATGTACAATTAAAAGCAATGTAATATTGTAAAGTATTAAATTATAGCAATGAGTGTACCAGTATTTTGTATGTACAATTAAAAGCAATGTAATATTGTAAAGTATTAAATTATAGCAATGAGTGTACCAGTATTTTGTATGTACAATTAAAAGCAATGTAATATTGTAAAGTATTAAATTATAGCAATGAGTGTACCAGTATTTTGTATGTACAATTAAAAGCAATGTAATATTGTAAAGTATTAAATTATAGCAATGAGTGTACCAGTATTTTGTATGTACAATTAAAAGCAATGTAATATTGTAAAGTATTAAATTATAGCAATGAGTGTACCAGTATTTTGTATGTACAATTAAAAGCAATGTAATATTGTAAAGTATTAAATTATAGCAATGAGTGTACCAGTATTTTGTATGTACAATTAAAAGCAATGTAATATTGTAAAGTATTAAATTATAGCAATGAGTGTACCAGTATTTTGTATGTACAATTAAAAGCAATGTAATATTGTAAAGTATTAAATTATAGCAATGAGTGTACCAGTATTTTGTATGTACAATTAAAAGCAATGTAATATTGTAAAGTATTAAATTATAGCAATGAGTGTACCAGTATTTTGTATGTACAATTAAAAGCAATGTAATATTGTAAAGTATTAAATTATAGCAATGAGTGTACCAGTATTTTGTATGTACAATTAAAAGCAATGTAATATTGTAAAGTATTAAATTATAGCAATGAGTGTACCAGTATTTTGTATGTACAATTAAAAGCAATGTAATATTGTAAAGTATTAAATTATAGCAATGAGTGTACCAGTATTTTGTATGTACAATTAAAAGCAATGTAATATTGTAAAGTATTAAATTATAGCAATGAGTGTACCAGTATTTTGTATGTACAATTAAAAGCAATGTAATATTGTAAAGTATTAAATTATAGCAATGAGTGTACCAGTATTTTGTATGTACAATTAAAAGCAATGTAATATTGTAAAGTATTAAATTATAGCAATGAGTGTACCAGTATTTTGTATGTACAATTAAAAGCAATGTAATATTGTAAAGTATTAAATTATAGCAATGAGTGTACCAGTATTTTGTATGTACAATTAAAAGCAATGTAATATTGTAAAGTATTAAATTATAGCAATGAGTGTACCAGTATTTTGTATGTACAATTAAAAGCAATGTAATATTGTAAAGTATTAAATTATAGCAATGAGTGTACCAGTATTTTGTATGTACAATTAAAAGCAATGTAATATTGTAAAGTATTAAATTATAGCAATGAGTGTACCAGTATTTTGTATGTACAATTAAAAGCAATGTAATATTGTAAAGTATTAAATTATAGCAATGAGTGTACCAGTATTTTGTATGTACAATTAAAAGCAATGTAATATTGTAAAGTATTAAATTATAGCAATGAGTGTACCAGTATTTTGTATGTACAATTAAAAGCAATGTAATATTGTAAAGTATTAAATTATAGCAATGAGTGTACCAGTATTTTGTATGTACAATTAAAAGCAATGTAATATTGTAAAGTATTAAATTATAGCAATGAGTGTACCAGTATTTTGTATGTACAATTAAAAGCAATGTAATATTGTAAAGTATTAAATTATAGCAATGAGTGTACCAGTATTTTGTATGTACAATTAAAAGCAATGTAATATTGTAAAGTATTAAATTATAGCAATGAGTGTACCAGTATTTTGTATGTACAATTAAAAGCAATGTAATATTGTAAAGTATTAAATTATAGCAATGAGTGTACCAGTATTTTGTATGTACAATTAAAAGCAATGTAATATTGTAAAGTATTAAATTATAGCAATGAGTGTACCAGTATTTTGTATGTACAATTAAAAGCAATGTAATATTGTAAAGTATTAAATTATAGCAATGAGTGTACCAGTATTTTGTATGTACAATTAAAAGCAATGTAATATTGTAAAGTATTAAATTATAGCAATGAGTGTACCAGTATTTTGTATGTACAATTAAAAGCAATGTAATATTGTAAAGTATTAAATTATAGCAATGAGTGTACCAGTATTTTGTATGTACAATTAAAAGCAATGTAATATTGTAAAGTATTAAATTATAGCAATGAGTGTACCAGTATTTTGTATGTACAATTAAAAGCAATGTAATATTGTAAAGTATTAAATTATAGCAATGAGTGTACCAGTATTTTGTATGTACAATTAAAAGCAATGTAATATTGTAAAGTATTAAATTATAGCAATGAGTGTACCAGTATTTTGTATGTACAATTAAAAGCAATGTAATATTGTAAAGTATTAAATTATAGCAATGAGTGTACCAGTATTTTGTATGTACAATTAAAAGCAATGTAATATTGTAAAGTATTAAATTATAGCAATGAGTGTACCAGTATTTTGTATGTACAATTAAAAGCAATGTAATATTGTAAAGTATTAAATTATAGCAATGAGTGTACCAGTATTTTGTATGTACAATTAAAAGCAATGTAATGTTGTAAAGTATTAAATTATAGCAATGAGTGTACCAGTATTTTGTATGTACAATTAAAAGCAATGTAATGTTGTAAAGTATTAAATTATAGCAATGAGTGTACCAGTATTTTGTATGTACAATTAAAAGCAATGTAATATTGTAAAGTATTAAATTATAGCAATGAGTGTACCAGTATTTTGTATGTACAATTAAAAGCAATGTAATATTGTAAAGTATTAAATTATAGCAATGAGTGTACCAGTATTTTGTATGTACAATTAAAAGCAATGTAATATTGTAAAGTATTAAATTATAGCAATGAGTGTACCAGTATTTTGTATGTACAATTAAAAGCAATGTAATGTTGGTTTTAGGCTTGATAAGAGCAACGAATTAGTTGCCAAAAAGTTGAATGATTAAAATAAATATCTTTGACTGGATGATCAACCGATTTCTCATTTATTTAATACTTAATTCGAGTGCTTAAATACTCATGAATAGTAAGTCAGTGAGTTCAGTCAATTATAATTCAATTTAAACGTCTTGATAAACCGTGATTAAGATGAAAAACAGATCGTTTTGACAATGGTGAGTGAGTAAGCAGTTCTCGTAGTTTTACAGTAAAACCGAAAGGTTTACTTGTGTGATGCATAAGAGCTTTGACTGGGTTGTGAATCGTTAAACAAATCTTTCATAGAGCTGGTAGTAATGAAATTGCCGTATGAAATCAACGAAATGGAGTAGTGTGATCACCTAAAATCGATTCAGCCCCATCGCTTCGGCTTCAAGAAAGCAACCTGTAACACTCTGAACGGAACGCCTTCGATAGCTCCCAGTCTGTGTCCGCCGGTCCGAGGCGGAAGTTCACCTCACAAATTGCCTTTATTTATTGTTAATTTAGGCGTCAATCGGGAAAAAGTTAATTGCTGTTGCTAAGCTATATCAAGGCTCTTTGATCCTTGATCATCTTTTTGTAAAAAAATAATTTTATTATTAAATGGCGGAAAGTATGTTTGTCGTGATGAAATAGAAAAAGTTTTCTTTTCGTAATGAATTTTTTCTTGATCAGTTTATGTGGTGATTATACCATCTTAATGTAGGCGTGTCACGACATTTTGTTAATTCAGAAAGTAATTTTTCGAGTTACCAAATTTTCCATCAACAATGCAGAGTTTGAATATTGTGCAAGCGAGCCATGGCAAACCCTTCCGAATGTGACGGTCATATCCTGTCATACTAAGTAGAAATGTCAGGGTATATGGACACTGGGAATAATTACTTGTAACTTAAAATAGAATGTAAAATGGGTTGATAAAAATTCGCTATGCCTTTCCAACGGTAAAAGGAGTAGGTAAACGTGCTGGAGGCAAAAGAAGTAAAATAACCGTCAGAAGTGGGGACTCAGATCTGGTTATTTGTAACTCTAAAACGCTTCAGTAAGAGTTGAACTATTGAAGTAAAAGTGACTTTGTGCAAGTACAGAGGATGACATCACTTGTGGTTCCATATCTAACAGTAGATGTAATCTCTATCGGGGTTATAAAGAAGTAGGCTATCTATTCCTTACGCTTCCTTGTATAAAGAAAGGTATGGAATGATAGGTTAAGGAAAAGACACAACGATTCCCTGGAACTGGGTATAGGGAAAAGTTGTGACACGCGTAGGCGGGGTCGCTTCCTGAAGAAGACTTGTTCTCAGCCGCGCCGAAAGAGGCCTTTACACGCCCCCCTGACATACAGTTATTGGATGTCATATGGATGTAAAATTTAAACAAAACAAACTAGTAACTAATCAAATAACTGGGATCTAAATTAACTTATTCTTTCTTAAATTTCTTACTGAAATTTATCAAGTAATATAATAGATAGGTTATTATACAATGTGTATTCAACTAATACACAAATATATAATTGCTGGAAAGACATTGGGAATACAGCCTTGGAGCCTCCACGTCTGGGATTTTGTATACATTCTTCTACTCGTTTCAAGATGGCGGCGAATAATGCTGTCCAATAAAAAACACTTTAAAGGATTAAGTCCATAAAACATAATTCAACGTCCGCTTGGTTCATCCTGTATAACGTCGGATTCGTCCATTCGGTTTTGTTAAAGAAGGTGATGTAATCTTTCAGTAGTACTTCGTCGCACTCCTCTGACTTCCTCTTTGTCTTAGCGTATGGTCCATTTATGTTTACGATATTATTACGTTTGTCATTGGGAGCAGCGGAACAACCCTCAATCGTATCGGGAGAGAGAAGGCTTATTTAATAAAAGCAACAATGTCCATGCAATCTGACCTCTGTTCCAATACATGAAATACTTCATACCATTTCCTGAATCCTGCCCATTAACGCTACGTACCCTTCATTACCGTTATCTTTACATACGTCGAACTGGATAGTAAATATATCTAATGTTCGTGATTCTATGCGTCTAACCATAACCTCTCCCATAATAAGTTCTGCGTGTTTAACCATGAACCTTCCCATGAACGATTCTGTATGTGTAACCATGAGTCTCTCCCATCGACAATTAGCTATATGTAACCATTAATCTTCCATGAACGATTCTGTATGTGTAACCATGAGTCTCTCCCATCGACAATTAGCTATATGTAACCATTAATCTTCCATGAACGATTCTGCATGTGTAACCATAAATCTCCCCATCGACAATTTCCTATGTGTGACATTGGATCTCTCCCATCGACGATTCTGTACATGTAACGATTTATCTCGCCATAGACGATTCTGTATATGTGACAATGAATCTACCCATCAATAATTCTCTACATGTAACCATTAATATTCCCATGAATGATTCTACATGTGTAACCATAAATCTCCTCATCGACAATTTCGTATGTGTGACATTGAATCTCTCCCATCGACGATTCTGTACATGTAACGATTTATCTCGCCATAGACGATTCTGTATGTGTGACAATGAATCTACCCATCAATAATTCTCTACATGTAACCATTAATATTCCCTTGAACGATTCTACATGTGTAACCATAAATCTCCCCATCGACAATTTCCTATGTGTGACATTGGATCTCTCCCATCGACGATTCTGTACATGTAACGATTTATCTCGCCATAGACGATTCTGTATGTGTGACAATGAATCTACCCATCAATAATTCTCTACATGTAACCATTAATATTCCCATGAATGATTCTACATGTGTAACCATAAATCTCCTCATCGACAATTTCGTATGTGTGACATTGAATCTCTCCCATCGACGATTCTGTACATGTAACGATTTATCTCGCCATAGACGATTCTGTATATGTGACAATGAATCTACCCATCAATAATTCTCTACATGTAACCATTAATATTCCCATGAATGATTCTACATGTGTAACCATAAATCTCCTCATCGACAATTTCGTATGTGTGACATTGAATCTCTCCCATCGACGATTCTGTACATGTAACGATTTATCTCGCCATAGACGATTCTGTATATGTGACAATGAATCTACCCATCAATAATTCTCTACATGTAACCATTAATATTCCCATGAATGATTCTACATGTGTAACCATAAATCTCCTCATCGACAATTTCGTATGTGTGACATTGAATCTCTCCCATCGACGATTCTGTACATGTAACGATTTATCTCGCCATAGACGATTCTGTATGTGTGACAATGAATCTACCCATCAATAATTCTCTACATGTAACCATTAATATTCCCTTGAACGATTCTACATGTGTAACCATAAATCTCCCCATCGACAATTTCCTATGTGTGACATTGGATCTCTCCCATCGACGATTCTGTACATGTAACGATTTATCTCGCCATAGACGATTCTGTATGTGTGACAATGAATCTACCCATCAACAATTCTCTACATGTAACCATTAATATTCCCATGAATGATTCTGCATGTGTAACCATATATCTCCCCATCGACAATTTTGTACATGTGATTATGAATCTCCACATCGACCATTCTGGACATGTAGATCCTAATCATGAATTTGTCCATCGATGATTTGTTTGTGTGTAATCATGAATCTTCTCATCGATGTTTCTGTAGATGTAACCATGAATCTATGTACTAGGCCAAGAGTGTTTATTTCCCTTCTTAATCCTAGCTACGATTCACAATCCTTCACATTTCAATTATTCTCACTAAAATAGCATATTTCTTTTCATAAAATTATATTGAACGTGTTGAGAATATAGTCGAATTTATTATATTATTATGTTATATATTATATTTTATAAACATAATATAAAGTCATATTAAGATAACTTTAGGGTGACTCATTAGAGAATTAGTTGTAGCCCTTTCCCAAATCGGGGAGGGTTTATTGAAGATGGCCGCAGGTAGTCACTGCTCCAGGGCTCAACCAGAACTATATATAATATAGTATTCACGCCACTTCTATCACTTAGAAAGTAAGTAAGTCCCGATGGTGAAACTCTACAGAAGGGGCAATGGTTAGCCCAGTAATAATTGTGCAACAATTTGCCACCTGTTTACTGTTTCTATAACCCATATTCTTCATCATCTCTATCCCTACTCGGAGATTCTTCCTTGGTAGTTTCATATATCTACCTTAACCCACATTTCTATCCCTCCTAAGTGGTGCAGTGCGTGGTGATCTCTATTTGACCCCAATAGATATGTATCTCCATTGTTCTTTACTTCTGCTTAATCCTAACTCCCTATATAAATCTCCATAGCCTGCCCACATCCTACTAGGCGCTGACAGATACCATAACAGACGCCCTTACCAGGCGCTGAAACTCAGAATAATGTATGTGGCAGAATTATTTGACAATAATTTATCCACGAAAAACTCTTCGTTAATATAGTTTTAAACGAATCCTTGAATGCAATACGTCATACAACGGCTACTGAAGTGTTATATACAATGTCGTTGCTGTAACTCCAGAAGCCGGAGTAAAAACAAAGGCCCATAACTCGTGGCGTGTGGGCGCTAAACTATGGGCACGGCCTGCTTCATTTCGGCAATGCGTTCCCATTCAATGCCGACATGATTTAAGCGCTCGGACAAAGAGACGTGATTAGTACACCAGCGCCATCTGTGCGACAAGTAAGGCGATGCAGCACGTAAAGGCAACTTTTAATCGCTCCTAGTCACATAGAAAAGCTTTTGTAATTGTGCCACTGGTGTTTTACAACTCCGGCGAAAATTTGTAGGTCGTTTATCAGTGTGAAGCAGGAACAGATGTTCCCTTTTTGTAATATACGTGATGCCGAAATATTTCACCAACTTCCTGCTATGTGTGGGACTTGGTTCAGACTGTATTAAAACACAATTTTACATAGTTTCGTTTGAAAAATCATTACACGTTGGGTTTTCCAATCAATTGGCACGCTATAATTAATTTTGTCTCTCTGGAATAATAACGCACGGTTTTATTACATTTAAAGTTTACTGAAAACTAATAATAAAAATTGTTGTTTTATTTGAAAAAAAATGAATACACTACCATAAAGTTGGCTAATTAACGAGTTTATATTTCAAATTGGTTCTCAAAGGTAAAAGTCAAAATAGTGAACTCAAAATCTCACAAAACGTTAGCCTTTAATAAACACACACACAACAAACGTTCGGCGACGATATCGCCTTCCTCAGTGCTTGATTACTACTCTGAGTAGTAGCTACCCTCTGTAGTAGCCAAGCACTGAGGAAGGCGACATCGTTGCCGAAACTAGTTTGTTGTGTGTGTATTTATTAAAAACTAATTTTTTGGTGAGATTTTGAGTTCAGTATTTTGACTTTTACCTTTGTCAATAGTTATCACTAGCTAAGTTCTAATTAACTAAAAATTAAAATTGATTGTTTTTACCTTATCGTGTCGTTCTGCTGAACCATATTGTTTACGACGTTTTCAACGACATTACAGACAAATGGTGCTCTCTGCGTTACGAAACATCACCCTAGCAGGTAGGTACCCTGTCCACGCTATTCCTACTACCAGGAAATCTATGTAATTCCTACCTATATCATAATGTAAGTCCTACCTAATCATCCTTGTCTTTCTTTATACAAGTGGGGGCAGTCACGCTTTTATGATTCCACTAGAGCAGGGAGGGCCAACTTCTTAACCCTAAAGGGCCTCTTCAATATTGTCAGTGAAGACGAGGGCCGCACATCTAGTTTCACACGTACATCAAAAGGCCAAATGTAGGCAAAACATGTATCGTATAATATGAGTCGTATATTAAATAATATGAATCAATAAAAGTTTCGCAAAAAATTAATACACATTTAACATCAAGCACAATATACAAAGGATCAAAATAAGTACAGTCTAATATAAAATTTTTAGTTGGTAGTTATTCATGTTGTTTTTGCTTCATGATCAGATACACAATCAGATCACAGTATTGGAAAACAACTCTAATTTATTTATACTTAAAATTATCCTCAAGTATGTACCTACGTCGGTTAATGAGAATACTGTGGGCGGGCATAATCCTTCAACAGTTCATCCAAATCAATCTCAGTTAAAGTGGTTGCAACCTTTAGCAGATATCGAAAATGGTTGTCTGTAAGTCTGTTGCGGTGAGTTGATTTTATAAATTTCATTGTTGAAAAGGTGACCTCACAAAGATGCACTCACAAACATTGAAACTACTTTCCTACCGAAGTCACGTAGTTTAGGATTATTCTCATCGGGCACTTGACTCCAAAAATGCGGCACCATTTTCCGACCTTGTCTGAAAACATAAGTCACTGCAAGTCCCAGAGCTCTTACTATTGGTAAGAGCCGTGCTCAACCTATATCCTGTAACCTATAATAACCTATATTTTTATATTTTAAATTTATCAACAAATCAATATTTTAATATTTTTAACATTGTCTAATGCCGCATAAAACTAGGTCACGGGCTTCAAGCCATCGAAGCTAGTTGGCCATCTATGCACTTGAAAAGAGATAGGTACGTGACAAGGCACTCATCCTCCCCTAGGAAGGTGTTTTTCTTTCAACCCTAATCATATCCTTTATCATAACCCTCTTCTATTTTTCGTAAGAGATAGTAATCGCACTAGCTTTAGCCTTAAATCCTCCAACATTAAACCCATTAAAGTCTATTTTATGTAACTGGTTAATAACCATGCTGTAAGCCCTTATAATTACCACGTTTGTGCCACATTACGAACTGTATTATGAACCCATACGGTTTTGTTACGAACTATGCTGTAATTTAAGTTACGAAATACTTTCGGAACCGCGTTATGAAACACGTAACGAACCTTATGATGGACCACGTGATGGCTTTATGAAATGTGTTACAGATCACATTAACTTAAGAAAGAGTTACGTGTTACGAGTTAATGAATTACTTTACGAACGGCTTTATGAACGACATCTCCAACGGCATTATAAAGAATACTACGAGTCGCGTTAAACATTAATTTACGAACGGTTTTATGAACGACCAACCGCATTATGAAGAATATTACGAGTCGCGTTATGCATTAATTTACGAACTGTTTTATGAACGACATCTCCAACCGCATTATGAAGAATATTACGAGTCGCGTTATACATTAATTTACGAATTGTTTTATGAACGACATCTCCAACCGCATTATGAAGAATGTTACGAGTCGCGTTATGCATTAATTTACGAACTATTTTATGAACGACATCTCCAACCGCATTATGAAGAATATTACGAGTCGCGTTATACATTAATTTACGAATTGTTTTATGAATGACATCTCCAACCGCATTATGAAGAATGTTACTAGTCGCGTTATACGTTAATTTACGAATTGTTTTATGAACGACATCTCCAACCGCATTATGAAGAATATTACGAGTCGCGTTATGCATTAATTTACGAACTGTTTTATGAACGACATCTCCAACCGCATTATGAAGAATGTTACGAGTCGCGTTATGCATTAATTTACGAACGGTTTTATGAACGACTAACCGCATTATGAAGAATATTACGAGTCGCGTTATGCATTAATTTACGAACTGTTTTATGAACGACATCTCCAACCGCATTATGAAGAATGTTACGTGTCGCATTATACATTAATTTACGAACTGTTTTATGAACGACATCTCCAACCGCATTATGAAGAATGTTACGTGTCGCGTTATACATTAATTTACGAACTGTTTTATGAACGACATCTCCAACCGCATTATGAAGAATGTTACGAGTCGCGTTATACATTAATTTACGAACTGTTTTATGAACGACATCTTCAACCGTATTATGAAGAATATTACGAGTCGCGTTATGCATTAATTTACGAACTGTTTATATGAACAACATATCCAACCGCATTATGAAGAATATTACGAGTCGCGTTATATATTACTTTACGAACGGCTTTGTCATACATTTTATGAACCATTTTATGAACGGGTTTTTTTAACTACATCTCCAAATGCGTTATGATACATGTTACAGTCGTTTTATGAATTACTCTACGAACGTAGAACCTGGGAGACCACTATAATCCCTGCTAAAATAACGCCTCCTCTCCTAAGAAGGCTAACGGAATAGATATATTGTATCTTTGATGATAGTGACCTTAAGTTGCACAATGCCTACAGCTACTGACATCTCGCTGGGTCTGAGAGACCACTATAAGTCCTGCCAAGATAACTCCTCCCTTCCTGAAAGGCTAACGGTACAAAGCTATTTTATCCTGGATGTTAGTGACCGTGAAGTTCACAATGCCTACAGCAACTAACATCTTCTCGGGCCTGGGATAGCACTATATTTCCATACAAAGATAACTCCTCCTTTCCTAAAGGCTAACGGTACAAAGGTACTTTATCGTGAATGTTAGTGACCGTGAAGTTTACAATGCCTACAGTTGCTGACATCTTCCCGGACCTGGGAAAGCACTATAATTCCTGCTAAATTAACTCCTCCTTTCCTAAAGACTAACGGTACAAAGGTATTTTATCCTGGATGTTAGTGACCGTGAAGTTCACAATGCCTACAGCAACTAACATCTTCTCGGGCCTGGGATAGCACTATATTTCCATACAAAGATAACTCCTCCTTTCCTAAAGGCTAACGGTACAAAGGTACTTTATCGTGGATGTTAGTGACCGTGAAGTTCACAATGCCTACAGCAACTGACATCTTCTCGGGCCTGGGAAAGCACTATAATTCCTGCTAAATTAACTCCTCCTTTCCTAAAGACTAACGGTACAAAGGTACTTTATCGTGGATGTTAGTGACCGTGAAGTTTACAATGCCTACAGCAACTGACATCTTCTCGGGCCTGGGAAAGCACTATAATTCCTGCTAAATTAACTCCTCCTTTCCTAAAGACTAACGGTACAAAGGTACTTTATCGTGGATGTTAGTGACCGTGAAGTTTACAATGCCTACAGCAACTGACATCTTCTCGGGCCTGGGAAAGCACTATAATTCCTGCTAAATTAACTCCTCCTTTCCTAAAGACTAACGGTACAAAGGTATTTTATCCTGGATGTTAGTGACCGTGAAGTTCACAATGCCTACAGCAACTGACATCTTCTCGGGCCTGGGAAAGCACTATGATTCCTGCTAAATTAACTCCTCCTTTCCTAAAGACTAACGGTACAAAGGTATTTTATCCTGGATGTTAGTGACCGTGAAGTTCACAATGCCTACAGCAACTGACATCTTCTCGGGCCTGGGAAAGCACTATAATTCCTGCTAAATTAACTCCTCCTTTCCTAAAGGCTAACGGTAAAAAGGTATTTTATCCTGGATGTTAGTGACCGTGAAGTTCACAATGAATACAGCAACTGACATCTTCTCGGGCCTGGGAAAGCACTATAATTCCTGCTAAATTAACTCCTCCTTTCCTAAAGGCTAACGGTACAAAGGTACTTTATCGTGGATGTTAGTGACCGTGAAGTTTACAATGCCTACAGTTGCTGACATCTTCCCGGACCTGGGAAAGCACTATAATTCCTGCTAAATTAACTCCTCCTTTCCTAAAGACTAACGGTACAAAGGTATTTTATCCTGGATGTTAGTGACCGTGAAGTTCACAATGCCTACAGCAACTAACATCTTCTCGGGCCTGGGATAGCACTATATTTCCATACAAAGATAACTCCTGCTTTCCTAAAGGCTAACGGTACAAAGGTACTTTATCGTGGATGTTAGTGACCGTGAAGTTTACAATGCCTACAGCTGCTGACATCTTCCCGGACCTGGGAAAGCACTATAATTCCTGCTAAATTAACTCCTCCTTTCCTAAAGACTAACGGTAAAAAGGTATTTTATCCTGGATGTTAGTGACCGTGAAGTTCACAATGCCTACAGCAACTGACATCTTCTCGGGCCTGGGAAAGCACTATAATTCCTGCTAAATTAACTCCTCCTTTCCTAAAGACTAACGGTACAAAGGTACTTTATCGTGGATGTTAGTGACCGTGAAGTTCACAATGCCTACAGCAACTGACATCTTCTCGGGCCTGGGAAAGCACTATAATTCCTGCTAAATTAACTCCTCCTTTCCTAAAGGCTAACGGTAAAAAGGTATTTTATCCTGGATGTTAGTGACCGTGAAGTTCACAATGCCTACAGCAACTGACATCTTCTCGGGCCTGGGAAAGCACTATAATTCCTGCTAAATTAACTCCTCCTTTCCTAAAGACTAACGGTACAAAGGTATTTTATCCTGGATGTTAGTGACCGTGAAGTTCACAATGCCTACAGCAACTAACATCTTCTCGGGCCTGGGATGGCACTATAATTCCTGCTAAATTAACTCCTCCTTTCCTAAAGGCTAACGGTACAAAGGTATTTTATCCTGGATGTTAGTGACCGTGAAGTTCACAATGCCTACAGCAACTAACATCTTCTCGGGCCTGGGATAGCACTATATTTCCATACAAAGATAACTCCTCCTTTCCTAAAGGCTAACGGTACAAAGGTACTTTATCGTGGATGTTAGTGACCGTGAAGTTTACAATGCCTACAGTTGCTGACATCTTCCCGGACCTGGGAAAGCACTATAATTCCTGCTAAATTAACTCCTCCTTTCCTAAAGACTAACGGTACAAAGGTACTTTATCGTGGATGTTAGTGACCGTGAAGTTTACAATGCCTACAGCAACTGACATCTTCTCGGGCCTGGGAAAGCACTATAATTCCTGCTAAATTAACTCCTCCTTTCCTAAAGACTAACGGTACAAAGGTACTTATCGTGGATGTTAGTGACCGTGAAGTTCACAATGCCTACAGCAACTGACATCTTCTCGGGCCTGGGAAAGCACTATAATTCCTGCTAAATTAACTCCTCCTTTCCTAAAGACTAACGGTACAAAGGTACTTTATCCTGGATGTTAGTGACCGTGAAGTTTACAATGCCTACAGCTGCTGACATCTTCCCGGACCTGGGAAAGCACTATAATTCCTGCTAAATTAACTCCTCCTTTCCTAAAGACTAACGGTACAAAGGTACTTTATCGTGGATGTTAGTGACCGTGAAGTTTACAATGCCTACAGCTGCTGACATCTTCCCGGACCTGGGAAAGCACTATAATTCCTGCTAAATTAACTCCTCCTTTCCTAAAGACTAACGGTACAAAGGTATTTTATCCTGGATGTTAGTGACCGTGAAGTTCACAATGCCTACAGCAACTAACATCTTCTCGGGCCTGGGATAGCACTATATTTCCATACAAAGATAACTCCTCCTTTCCTAAAGGCTAACGGTACAAAGGTACTTTATCGTGGATGTTAGTGACCGTGAAGTTTACAATGCCTACAGCAACTAACATCTTCTCGGGCCTGGGAAAGCACTATAATTCCTGCTAAATTAACTCCTCCTTTCCTAAAGACTAACGGTACAAAGGTACTTTATCGTGGATGTTAGTGACCGTGAAGTTTACAATGCCTACAGCAACTGACATCTTCTCGGGCCTGGGAAAGCACTATAATTCTTGCTAAATTAACTCCTCCTTTCCTAAAGACTAACGGTACAAAGGTACTTTATCGTGGATGTTAGTGACCGTGAAGTTTACAATGCCTACAGCAACTGACATCTTCTCGGGCCTGGGAAAGCACTATAATTCCTGCTAAATTAACTCCTCCTTTCCTAAAGACTAACGGTACAAAGGTACTTATCGTGGATGTTAGTGACCGTGAAGTTCACAATGCCTACAGCAACTGACATCTTCTCGGGCCTGGGAAAGCACTATAATTCCTGCTAAATTAACTCCTCCTTTCCTAAAGACCTACGGTACAAAGGTACTTTATCCTGGATGTTAGTGACCGTGAAGTTTACAATGCCTACAGCTGCTGACATCTTCTCGGGCCTGGGAAAGCAATATAATTCTTGCTAAATTAACTCCTCCTTTCCTAAAGACTAACGGTACAAAGGTACTTTATCGTGGATGTTAGTGACCGTGAAGTTTACAATGCCTACAGCAACTGACATCTTCTCGGGCCTGGGAAAGCACTATAATTCCTGCTAAATTAACTCCTCCTTTCCTAAAGACTAACGGTACAAAGGTACTTTATCCTGGATGTTAGTGAGCGTGAAGTTTACAATGCCTACAGCTGCTGACATCTTCTCGGGCCTGGGAAAGCAATATAATTCTTGCTAAATTAACTCCTCCTTTCCTAAAGACTAACGGTACAAAGGTACTTTATCGTGGATGTTAGTGACCGTGAAGTTTACAATGCCTACAGCAACTGACATCTTCTCGGGCCTGGGAAAGCACTATAATTCCTGCTAAATTAACTCCTCCTTTCCTAAAGACTAACGGTACAAAGGTATTTTATCCTGGATGTTAGTGACCGTGAAGTTCACAATGCCTGCAGCAACTAACATCTTCTCGGGCCTGGGATAGCACTATAATTCCTGCTAAATTAGCTCCTCCTTTAGTAAAGGCTAACGGTACAAAGGTATTTTATCCTGGATGTTAGTGACCGTGAAGTTCACAATGCCTACAGCAACTAACATCTTCTCGGGCCTGGGTTACCACTATATTTCCATACAAAGATAACTCCTCCTTTCCTAAAGACTAACGGTACAAAGGTATTTTATCCTGGATGTTAGTGACCGTGAAGTTCACAATGCCTGCAGCAACTAACATCTTCTCGGGCCTGGGATAGCACTATAATTCCTGCTAAATTAGCTCCTCCTTTAGTAAAGGCTAACGGTACAAAGGTATTTTATCCTGGATGTTAGTGACCGTGAAGTTCACAATGCCTACAGCAACTAACATCTTCTCGGGCCTGGGTTACCACTATATTTCCATACAAAGATAACTCCTCCTTTCCTAAAGGCTAACGGTACAAAGGTACTTTATCGTGGATGTTAGTGACCGTGAAGTTCACAATGCCTACAGCAACTGACATCTTCTCGGGCCTGGGAAAGCACTATAATTCCTGCTAAATTAACTCCTCCTTTCCTAAAGACTAACGGTACAAAGGTACTTTATCGTGGATGTTAGTGACCGTGAAGTTTACAATGCCTACAGCAACTGACATCTTCTCGGGCCTGGGAAAGCACTATAATTCCTGCTAAATTAACTCCTCCTTTCCTAAAGACTAACGGTACAAAGGTACTTTATCGTGGATGTTAGTGACCGTGAAGTTTACAATGCCTACAGCAACTGACATCTTCTCGGGCCTGGGAAAGCACTATAATTTCTGCTAAATTAACTCCTCCTTTCCTAAAGACTAACGGTACAAAGGTACTTTATCGTGGATGTTAGTGACCGTGAAGTTTACAATGCCTACAGCAACTGACATCTTCTCGGGCCTGGGAAAGCACTATAATTCCTGCTAAATTAACTCCTCCTTTCCTAAAGACTAACGGTACAAAGGTACTTTATCGTGGATGTTAGTGACCGTGAAGTTTACAATGCCTACAGCAACTGACATCTTCTCGGGCCTGGGAAAGCACTATAATTCCTGCTAAATTAACTCCTCCTTTCCTAAAGACTAACGGTACAAAGGTACTTATCGTGGATGTTAGTGACCGTGAAGTTCACAATGCCTACAGCAACTGACATCTTCTCGGGCCTGGGAAAGCACTATAATTCCTGCTAAATTAACTCCTCCTTTCCTAAAGACTAACGGTACAAAGGTACTTTATCCTGGATGTTAGTGACCGTGAAGTTTACAATGCCTACAGCTGCTGACATCTTCCCGGACCTGGGAAAGCACTATAATTCCTGCTAAATTAACTCCTCCTTTCCTAAAGACTAACGGTACAAAGGTACTTTATCGTGGATGTTAGTGACCGTGAAGTTTACAATGCCTACAGCTGCTGAAATCTTCCCGGACCTGGGAAAGCACTATAATTCCTGCTAAATTAACTCCTCCTTTCCTAAAGACTAACGGTACAAAGGTATTTTATCCTGGATGTTAGTGACCGTGAAGTTCACAATGCCTACAGCAACTAACATCTTCTCGGGCCTGGGATAGTACTATATTTCCATACAAAGATAACTCCTCCTTTCCTAAAGGCTAACGGTACAAAGGTACTTTATCGTGGATGTTAGTGACCGTGAAGTTTACAATGCCTACA
This sequence comes from Prosapia bicincta, assembly GCA_036971475.1. Taxonomy (NCBI): domain Eukaryota; kingdom Metazoa; phylum Arthropoda; class Insecta; order Hemiptera; family Cercopidae; genus Prosapia; species Prosapia bicincta. The sequence goes on from JBAIZL010000004.1 coordinate 209,789,081, forward strand.
GCAACTAACATCTTCTCGGGCCTGGGATAGCACTATATTTCCATACAAAGATAACTCCTCCTTTCCTAAAGGCTAACGGTACAAAGGTACTTTATCGTGGATGTTAGTGACCGTGAAGTTCACAATGCCTACAGCAACTAACATCTTCTCGGGCCTGGGATAGCACTATATTTCCATACAAAGATAACTCCTCCTTTCCTAAAGGCTAACGGTACAAAGGTACTTTATCGTGGATGTTAGTGACCGTGAAGTTCACAATGCCTACAGCAACTAACATCTTCCCGGACCTGGGAAAGCACTATAGTTCCATGCTAAGTTAACTCCTCCTTTCCTAAAGGCTAACGGTACAAAGGTACTTTATCGTGGATGTTAGTGACCGTGAAGTTTACAATGCCTACAGCTGCTGACATCTTCCCGGACCTGGGAAAGCACTATAATTCCTGCTAAATTAACTCCTCCTTACCTAAAGACTAACGGTACAAAGGTATTTTATCCTGGATGTTAGTGACCGTGAAGTTTACAATGCCTACAGCAACTGACATCTTCCCGGACCTGGGAAAGCACTATAATTCCTGCTAAGTTAACTCCTCCTTTCCTAAAGACTAACGGTACAAAGGTACTTTATCGTGGATGTTAGTGACCGTGAAGTTTACAATGCCTACAGCAACTGACATCTTCTCGGGCCTGGGAAAGCACTATAATTCCTGCTAAATTAACTCCTCCTTTCCTAAAGACTAACGGTACAAAGGTACTTTATCCTGGATGTTAGTGACCGTGAAGTTTACAATGCCTACAGCTGCTGACATCTTCTCGGGCCTGGGAAAGCAATATAATTCTTGCTAAATTAACTCCTCCTTTCCTAAAGACTAACGGTACAAAGGTACTTTATCGTGGATGTTAGTGACCGTGAAGTTTACAATGCCTACAGCAACTGACATCTTCTCGGGCCTGGGAAAGCACTATAATTCCTGCTAAATTAACTCCTCCTTTCCTAAAGACTAACGGTACAAAGGTATTTTATCCTGGATGTTAGTGACCGTGAAGTTCACAATGCCTGCAGCAACTAACATCTTCTCGGGCCTGGGATAGCACTATAATTCCTGCTAAATTAGCTCCTCCTTTAGTAAAGGCTAACGGTACAAAGGTATTTTATCCTGGATGTTAGTGACCGTGAAGTTCACAATGCCTACAGCAACTAACATCTTCTCGGGCCTGGGTTACCACTATATTTCCATACAAAGATAACTCCTCCTTTCCTAAAGGCTAACGGTACAAAGGTACTTTATCGTGGATGTTAGTGACCGTGAAGTTCACAATGCCTACAGCAACTGACATCTTCTCGGGCCTGGGAAAGCACTATAATTCCTGCTAAATTAACTCCTCCTTTCCTAAAGACTAACGGTACAAAGGTACTTTATCGTGGATGTTAGTGACCGTGAAGTTTACAATGCCTACAGCAACTGACATCTTCTCGGGCCTGGGAAAGCACTATAATTCCTGCTAAATTAACTCCTCCTTTCCTAAAGACTAACGGTACAAAGGTACTTTATCGTGGATGTTAGTGACCGTGAAGTTTACAATGCCTACAGCAACTGACATCTTCTCGGGCCTGGGAAAGCACTATAATTCCTGCTAAATTAACTCCTCCTTTCCTAAAGACTAACGGTACAAAGGTACTTTATCGTGGATGTTAGTGACCGTGAAGTTTACAATGCCTACAGCAACTGACATCTTCTCGGGCCTGGGAAAGCACTATAATTCCTGCTAAATTAACTCCTCCTTTCCTAAAGACTAACGGTACAAAGGTACTTATCGTGGATGTTAGTGACCGTGAAGTTCACAATGCCTACAGCAACTGACATCTTCTCGGGCCTGGGAAAGCACTATAATTCCTGCTAAATTAACTCCTCCTTTCCTAAAGACTAACGGTACAAAGGTACTTTATCCTGGATGTTAGTGACCGTGAAGTTTACAATGCCTACAGCTGCTGACATCTTCCCGGACCTGGGAAAGCACTATAATTCCTGCTAAATTAACTCCTCCTTTCCTAAAGACTAACGGTACAAAGGTACTTTATCGTGGATGTTAGTGACCGTGAAGTTTACAATGCCTACAGCTGCTGACATCTTCCCGGACCTGGGAAAGCACTATAATTCCTGCTAAATTAACTCCTCCTTTCCTAAAGACTAACGGTACAAAGGTATTTTATCCTGGATGTTAGTGACCGTGAAGTTCACAATGCCTACAGCAACTAACATCTTCTCGGGCCTGGGATAGTACTATATTTCCATACAAAGATAACTCCTCCTTTCCTAAAGGCTAACGGTACAAAGGTACTTTATCGTGGATGTTAGTGACCGTGAAGTTTACAATGCCTACAGCAACTAACATCTTCTCGGGCCTGGGATAGCACTATATTTCCATACAAAGATAACTCCTCCTTTCCTAAAGGCTAACGGTACAAAGGTACTTTATCGTGGATGTTAGTGACCGTGAAGTTCACAATGCCTACAGCAACTAACATCTTCTCGGGCCTGGGATAGCACTATATTTCCATACAAAGATAACTCCTCCTTTCCTAAAGGCTAACGGTACAAAGGTACTTTATCGTGGATGTTAGTGACCGTGAAGTTCACAATGCCTACAGCAACTAACATCTTCCCGGACCTGGGAAAGCACTATAGTTCCATGCTAAGTTAACTCCTCCTTTCCTAAAGGCTAACGGTACAAAGGTACTTTATCGTGGATGTTAGTGACCGTGAAGTTTACAATGCCTACAGCTGCTGACATCTTCCCGGACCTGGGAAAGCACTATAATTCCTGCTAAATTAACTCCTCCTTACCTAAAGACTAACGGTACAAAGGTATTTTATCCTGGATGTTAGTGACCGTGAAGTTTACAATGCCTACAGCAACTGACATCTTCCCGGACCTGGGAAAGCACTATAATTCCTGCTAAGTTAACTCCTCCTTTCCTAAAGACTAACTCTATAAAGTTATTTTTACCGGCGATGCGAGTCCCCACGACGGTACCAAGCATACATCAATGTCACTCTACATCTTTTATTACAACGCTTTCATCTCCTCATTCAACAGATTTTGGCGCCGGATTTTCTCTAGCCTACGATTTGTCGTGCTATAAATAATTTTTCAAATAACTCTTGGTTTCCAAAGCAACTCTTAAGATTTATCGGGGATTCTTAAAAAAAAAAAAACATTTTGATATATTAGACAAAATATCCACAAAGTGTTGGGCGCTACAGTTAAGGGTGTCAGGTTTTATTAAGGCTTTGTTTATCAAATATATCTCAAAGATGACATTTTTGTTTTTAAATTTGACGGTATTAATAATCCAAAACACTTACTTAAAAACGTCAAAGAGTAAAATTTTAAGTAAATTAGTGAAGGTTTTAGGGTTACCACCTGTGCTTTGGCCGGACGAGATTTTAGTGTAGACCCTACTTTGAGTATGTGTAGAATAACGATAAAATCCCCGTAGTTTCATTAGACTAATGGTATTACATCATCAAATAGTTATTATTATAATTATTATTCCGAAATTCTTAATGGTTACAGTACCTATGTTTATATTGTTGGGAACTATCAGGTAAATCTAGATTGATATTACAAAAAATGTTTCATTGATTCAATTTCGGCTGTTTCTTGTCTTTTGTGTTTTTTATGTTGTGTAATTTTATGCATGCGATTATAATTTCTGCACAGTGGGTTCACTATGGGATTTGCGACTTTCAACCTCAATCTCAAGAGGGCACAAAGTAGTTGGCCAGCAGAAATTGTAACGGAATAACGAATCATTGTTTGCCAGTCTCGAAGCAATTGTCCAGCATTCATGATGCAATTGTCCGGCAGTCACGAAGCAATTGCCTGGCAGTCATGAAGCAATTGTCCGGCAATCACGAAGCAATTGCCTGACAGTCACGAAGCAATTGTTCAGCAGTCACGAAGCAATTGTCCGACAGTCACGAAGCAATTATCCAGCATTCATGACGCAATTGTCCGGGAAGCAATTGTCCGACAGTCACGAAGCAATTGTCCAGCATTCATGACACAATTGTCCGACAGTCACGAAGCAATTGCCTGGCAGTCACGAAACAATTGTCCAGCAGTCACGAAGCAATTGCCTGGCAGTCACGAAACAATTGTTCAGCAGTCACGAAGCAATTGTCCGACAGTCACGAAGCAATTGCCTGGCAGTCACGAAGCAATTTTTCAGCATTCATGACGCAATTATCCGGCAGTCACGAAGCAATTGCCTGGCAGTCACGAAACAATTGTCCAGCAGTCACGAAGCAATTGCCTGGCAGTCACGAAATAATTGTTCAGCAGTCACGAAGCAATTGTCCGACAGTCACGAAGCAATTGTCCGACAGTCACGAAGCAATTGCCTGGCAGTCACGAAGCAATTGTTCAGCATTCATGACGCAATTGTCCGGCAGTTACGAAGCAATTGCCTGGCAGTCAAGAAACAATTGTCCAGCAGTCACGAAGCAATTGCCTGGCAGTCACGAAGCAATTGTTCAGCATTCATGACGCAATTGTCCGGCAGTTACGAAGCAATTGCCTGGCAGTCAAGAAACAATTGTCCAGCAGTCACGAAGCAATTGACTGGCAGTCACGAAACAATTGTTCAGCAGTCACGAAGCAATTGTCCGACAGTCACGAAGCAATTGCCTGGCAGTCATGAAGCAATTTTTCAGCATTCATGACGCAATTGTCCGGCAGTCACGAAGCAATTGTCGGGCAGTCATGAAGCAATTGTCCGGCAGTCACGAATCAATTGTCCGAGACTCACGAAGGAATTGCCTGGCAGTCATGAACCAATTGCCTGGCAGTCACGAAGCAATTGTTCAGCATTCATGACGCAATTGTCCGGCAGTCACGAAGCAATTGCCTGGCAGTCACGAAGCAATTGCCTGGCAGTCACGAAGCAATTGTTCAGCATTCATGACGCAATTGTCCGGCAGTCACGAAGCAATTGCCTGGCAGTCACGAAGCAATTGTTCAGCATTCATGACGTAATTGTCCGGCAGTCACGAAGCAATTGCCTGGCAGTCATGAACCAATTGCCTGGCAGTCACAAAGCAATTGTTCAGCATTCATGACGCAATTGTCCGGCAGTCACGAAGCAATTGCCTGGCAGTCACGAAGCAATTGTTCAGCATTCATGACGCAATTGTCCGGCAGTCACGAAGCAATTGTTCAGCATTCATGACGCAATTGTCCGGCAGTCACGAAGCAATTGCCTGGCAGTCACGAAGCAATTGTTCAGCATTCATGACGCAATTGTCCGGCAGTCACGAAGCAATTGCCTGGCAGTCACGAAGCAATTGCCTGGCAGTCACGAAGCAATTGTTCAGCATTCATGACGCAATTGTCCGGCAGTCACGAAGCAATTGTCGGGCAGTCGTGAAGCAATTGTCCGGCAGTCACGAATCAATTGTCCGAGACTCACGAAGGAATTGCCTGGCAGTCATGAGCCAATTGCCTGGCAGTCACGAAGCAATTGCCTGGCAGTCGTGAAGCAATGCTAGGTAGGGGAGGGGATTATATGTACCTACCTTAATTCAACCTACCATCACAATCCTATTATATACCTACTTTCTAGGCAAAACGATCAAACTGGGTAAGAGCGTTATAAATAATAGTTTTAAAATATAGTTTTGGAAACTTTTAAATATAAAACTTGAAAAAAGCTAATTATGTATATTGTTAACATTGAGAATTATTTTGATTTGTTCATCTTATAATATAGTTTTGATAAAATGCTTTGTTTCCGTTTAAAGATTTTTAATTTTTAGAAAAAGATTTATTTTGGTACAACACTGTGACATTTTGGTAGGAGGTCCTATCTCTGTTCAACAAGAGATCAATTTTGTTTGAATCTGTGCTGTAGGTAGGTGTTTGTTGAACCTGTTACTAAGATTTTTCCTCTTTCTCATCCATATTCTCACCACAATGTGCAGCAGCAAGCGTGTCAGGCCACAGTTAGTAATCATATAAATAAATTGAAGGTCTAACAAAACTATTCAATACTTTTAAATTTTTGTTACAATGCTGTAATTTAAATAATGATTTATGTATCCTTGGAAACAATAACATTTTCAGAAAACAAGGTTGTGAAAGCTAGAAGTAAAAGTAGCAGAATACTAGATCAACAAACAAAAAAATAAAAATATGAAACATATCAAAATAGACAATTTAAAAAAACAATAAAAATAAATTTTAAACAATAAAAAACAGAGGGGATTGCTTAAGTTTCTAAAGCGAGAAATGTTCTACATAATTTATACTTCGATTTGTAGTTTTGCTTCATTAGAATTAAATGTATGAGTTTGTGTATAGTGTGTGTGTGTGTGTGTGTGTGTGTGTGTGTGTGTGAGTGTGTGCGCGCGCATGCGTGCCTGATAGAGATAGGGAAAGAAAGAGAGAGAGAGAGAGTGTGTGTGTTTGTGTGAGATTGAAAGAGAGAGTGTGTGTGACAGAGAGAAGTAATGAAAGAGAGAGAGTGTGTGTGTGCTTTTGTAAGCTTCATGTGCGTTTTGGAGATTCTGTGTTTTTTTCGTATTTAATTAGAATAAATTAAGCACTAAAACATCGTACATGGAATAGGACCATTACATTTTAGTGTTCTGTTTGTCAACTTTACAGAAGTCTTTATTTGAGAATGGTCAAACGCAATATTGATTTTTTTTAGGTATTATGAAGGCTTTTAAATATGTGTTCTCGATAAATGCGATACAGCTTCTACGCCCTTGCCTCTACAAACGTTTATCCGTCTTTAATCCAGCACCCTTCAAATTAATACGCACCATACAGCTAATTAATTAACTAAACTGTGAAAAGCTAACACAGTTAACCTATCCCGGGAATCACGTAGTACGAATACTACGTTATAGTATCCCTGCTTTCATTCAGTGAATTGTTCGATGGCTTCCGTGACACAGTACTTGGAAGAACTTACCTGGAAGGCAAGAAGGGTGTGTGTATGGTCCAGAACACCAAGGCTTTGCGCTAAGGCGGTACAGATATTGTGGAAGAACGTACCTGGAAGGCAAGAAGGGTGTGCATGGTCCAGATCATCAAGGCTTAGTGCTAAGGCGGTACCGATATTGTGGAAGAACGTACCTGGAAGCCAAGAAGGGTGTGCATGGTCCAGATCATCAAGGCATAGTGCTAAAGCGGTACCGATATTGTGGAAGAACGTACCTGGAAGGCAAGAAGGGTGTGCATGGTCCAGATCATCAAGGCTTAGTGCCAAGGCGGTACCGAGATTGTGGAAGAACGTACCTGGAAGCCAAGAAGGGTGTGCATGGTCCAGATCATCAAGGCTTAGTGCTAAGGCGGTACCGATATTGTGGAAGAACGTACCTGGAAGGCAAGAAGGGTGTGTGTATGGTCCAGATCATCAAGGCTTAGTGCTAAGGCGGTACCGATATTGTGGAAGAACGTACCTGGAAGCCAAGAAGGGTGTGCATGGTCCAGATCATCAAGGCTTAGTGCTAAGGCGGTACCGATATTGTGGAAGAACGTACCTGGAAGGCAAGAAGGGTGTGTGTATGGTCCAAATCATCAAGGCTTAGTGCTAAGGCGGTACCGATATTGTGGAAGAACGTACCTGGAAGCCAGGAAGGGTGTGCATGGTCCAGATCATCAAGGCTTAGTGCTAAGGCGGTACCGATATTGTGGAAGAACGTACCTGGAAGGCAAGAAGGGTGTGCATGGTCCAGATCATCAAGGCTTAGTGCCAAGGCGGTACCGAGATTGTGGAGGAACGTACCTGGAAGCCAAGAAGGGTGTGCGTATGGTCCAGTTCATCAAGGCTTAGTGCTAAGGCGGTACCGATATTGTAGAAGAACGTACCTGGAAGCCAAGAAGGGTGTGCATGGTCCAGATCATCAAGGATTAGCGCTAAGGCAGTACCGATATTGTGGAAGAACGTACCTGGAAGCCAAGAAGGGTGTGCATGATCCAGATCATTAAGGCTTAGTGCCAAGGCGGTACCGAGATTGTGGAAGAGCGTACCTGGAAGCCAAGAAGGGTGTGCATGGTCCAGATCATTAAGGCTTAGTGCCAAGGCGGTACCGATATTGTAGAAGAACGTACCTGGAAGCCAAGAAGGGTGTGCATGGTCCAGATCATCAAGGATTAGCGCTAAGGCAGTACCGATATTGTGGAAGAACGTACCTGGAAGCCAAGAAGGGTGTGCATGATCCAGATCATTAAGGCTTAGTGCCAAGGCGGTACCGAGATTGTGGAAGAGCGTACCTGGAAGCCAAGAAGGGTGTGCATGATCCAGATCATTAAGGCTTAGTGCCAAGGCGGTACCGATATTGTAGAAGAACGTACCTGGAAGCCAAGAAGGGTGTGCATGGTCCAGATCATCAAGGATTAGCGCTAAGGCAGTACCGATATTGTGGAAGAACTAACCTGGAAGCCGAGAAGGGTGTGCATGGTCCAGATCATCAAGGCTTAGTGCTAAGGCGGTACCGATATTGTGGAAGAACGTACCTGGAAGCCAAGAAGGGTGTGCATAGTCCAGATCATCAAGGCTTAGTGCTAAGGCGGTACCGATATTGTAGAAGAACGTAACTGGAAGCCAAGAAGGGTGTGCATGGTCCAGATCATCAAGTCTTAGTGCTAAGGCGGTACCGATATTGTGGAAGAACGTACCTGGAAGCCAAGAAGGGTGTGTGTATGGTCCAGATCATCAAGGCTTAGTGCTAAGGCGTTACCGATATTGTGGAAGAACGTACCTGGAAGGCAAGAAGGGTGTGCATGGTCCAGATCATCAAGGCTTAGTGCCAAGGCGGTACCGAGATTGTGGAAGAACGTACCTGGAAGCCAAGAAGGGTGTGCATGGTCCAGATCATCAAGGCTTAGTGCTAAGGCGGTACCGATATTGTGGAAGAACGTACCTGGAAGCCAAGAAGGGTGTGCGTATGGTCCAGATCATCAAGGCTTAGTGCCAAGGCGGTACCGAGATTGTGGAAGAACGTACCTGGAAGCCGAGAAGGGTGTGCATGGTCCAGATCATCAAGGCTTAGTGCTAAGGCGTTACCGATATTGTGGAAGAACGTACCTGGAAGCCAAGAAGGGTGTGCATGGTCCAGATCATCAAGGCTTAGTGCCAAGGCGGTACCGAGATTGTGGAAGAATGTACCTGGAAGCCAAGAAGGGTGTGCATGGTCCAGATCATCAAGGCTTAGTGCTAAGGCGGTACCGAGATTGTGGAAGAACGTACCTGGAAGCCAAGAAGGGTGTGTGCATGATCCAGATCATCAAGGCTTAGTGCTAAGGCGGTACCGATATTGTGGAAGAACGTACCTGGAAGCCAAGAAGGGTGTGCATGGTCCAGATCATCAAGGCTTAGTGCTAAGGCGGTACCGAGATTGTGGAAGAACGTACCTGGAAGCCAAGAAGGGTGTGCATGGTCCAGATCATCAAGGCTTAGTGCCAAGGCGGTACCGAGATTGTGGAAGAACTTACCTGGAAGCCAAGAAGGGTGTGCGCATGGTCCAGATAATCAAGGCTTAGTGCTAAGGCGGTACCGAGATTGTGGAAGAACGTACCTGGAAGCCAAGAAGGGTGTGCATGGTCCAGATCATCAAGGCTTAGTGCTAAGGCGGTACCGAGATTGTGGAAGAACGTACCTGGAAGCCAAGAAGGGTGTGCATGGTCCAGATCATCAAGGCTTAGTGCCAAGGCGGTACCGATATTGTGGAAGAACGTACCTGGAAGGCAAGAAGGGTGTGCATGATCCAGATAATCAAGGCTTAGTGCCAAGGCGGTACCGAGATTGTGGAAGAATGTACCTGGAAGCCAAGAAGGGTGTGCGCATGGTCCAGATCATCAAGGCTTATTTCCAAGGCTGTACCGAGATTGTGGAAGAACTTACCTGGAAGCCAAGAAGGGTGTGTGCATCATCCAGATCATCAAGGCTTAGTGCCAAGGCGGTACCGCGATTGTGGAAGAACTTACCTGGAAGCCAAGAAGGGTGTGTGCATGATCCAGATCATCAAGGCTTAGTGCTAAGGCGGTACCGAGATTGTGGAAGAACGTACCTGGAAGCCAAGAAGGGTGTGCATGGTCCAGATCATCAAGGCTTAGTGCTAAGGCGGTACCGATATTGTGGAAGAACGTACCTGGAAGGCAAGAAGGGTGTGCATGGTCCAGATCATCAAGGCTTAGTGCCAAGGCGGTACCGAGATTGTGCAAGAACGTACCTGGAAGCCAAGAAGGGTGTGCATGGTCCAGATCATCAAGGCTTAGTGCTAAGGCGGTACCGATATTGTGGAAGAACGTACCTGGAAGGCAAGAAGGGTGTGTGTATGGTCCAGATCATCAAGGCTTAGTGCTAAGGCGGTACCGATATTGTGGAAGAACGTACCTGGAATCAAGAAGGGTGTGCATGGTCCAGATCATCAAGGCTTAGTGCTAAGGCGGTACCGATATTGTGGAAAAACGTACCTGGAAGGCAAGAAGGGTGTGCATGGTCCAGATCATCAAGGCTTAGTGCCAAGGCGGTACCGAGATTGTGGAAGAACGTACCTGGAAGCCAAGAAGGGTGTGCATGGTCCAGATCATCAAGGCTTAGTGCTAAGGCGGTACCGATATTGTGGAAGAACGTACCTGGAAGCCAAGAAGGGAGTGCGTATGGTCCAGATCATCAAGGCTTAGTGCTAAGGCGGTACCGATATTGTGGAAGAACGTACCTGGAAGCCAAAAAGGGTGTGTGCATGATCCAGATCATCAAGGCTTAGTGCTAAGGCGGTACCGATATTGTGGAAGAACGTACCTGGAAGCCAAGAAGGGTGTGCATGATCCAGATCATTAAGGTTTAGTGCCAAGGCTGTACCGAGATTGTGGAAGAACGTACCTGGAAGCCAAGAAGGGTGTCCATAGTCCAGATCATCAAGGCTTAGTGCTAAGGCGGTACCGATATTGTAGAAGAACGTACCTGGAAGCCAAGAAGGGTGTGCATGGTCCAGATCATCAAGGCTTAGTGCTAAGGCGGTACCGATATTGTGGAAGTACGTACCTGGAAGCCAAGAAGGGTGTGTGTATGGTCCAGATCATCAAGGCTTAGTGCTAAGGCGGTACCGATATTGTGGAAGATCGTACCTGGAAGGCAAGAAGGGTGTGCATGGTCCAGATCATCAAGGCTTAGTGCCAAGGCGGTACCGAGATTGTGGAAGAACGTACCTGGAAGCCAAGAAGGGTGTGCATGGTCCAGATCATCAAGGCTTAGTGCTAAGGCGGTACCGATATTGTGGAAGAACGTACCTGGAAGCCAAGAAGGGTGTGCGTATGGTCCAGATCATCAAGGCTTAGTGCTAAGGCGGTACCGATATTGTGGAAGAACGTACCTGGAAGGCAAGAAGGGTGTGCATGGTCCAGATCATCAAGGCTTAGTGACAAGGCGGTAATGAGATTGTGGAAGAACGTACCTGGAAGCCGAGAAGGGTGTGCATGGTCCAGATCATCAAGGCTTAGTGCTAAGGCGGTACCGATATTGTGGAAGAACGTACCTGGAAGCCAAGAAGGGTGCGTATGGTCCAGATCATCAAGGCTTAGTGCTAAGGCGGTACCGATATTGTGGAAGAACGTACCTGGAAGCCAAGAAGGGTGTGTGCATGATCCAGATCGTCAAGGCTTAGTGCCAAGGCGGTACCGAGATTGTGGAAGAACGTACCTGGAAGCCAAGAAGGGTGTGCATGGTCCAGATCATCAAGGCTTAGTGCTAAGGCGGTACCGAGATTGTGGAAGAACGTACCTGGAAGCCAAGAAGGGTGTGCATCGTCCAGATCATCAAGGCTTAGTGCCAAGGCGGTACCGAGATTGTGGAAGAACTTACCTGGAAGCCAAGAAGGGTGGGCATGGTCCAGATAATCAAGGCTTAGTGCCAAGGCGGAACCGAGATTGTGGAAGAACGTACCTGGAAGCCAAGAAGGGTGTGCATGATCCAGATAATCAAGGCTTAGTGCCAAGGCGGTACCGAGATTGTGGAAGAACGTACCTGGAAGCCAAGAAGGGTGTGCGCACGGTCCAGATCATCAAGGCTTATTTCCAAGGCTGTACCGAGATTGTGGAAGAACTTACCTGGAAGCCAAGAAGGGTGTGCATGATCCAGATAATCAAGGCTTAGTGCCAAGGCGGTACCGAGATTGTGGAAGAACTTACCTGGAAGCCAAGAAGGGTGTGCGCACGGTCCAGATCATCAAGGCTTATTTCCAAGGCTGTACCGAGATTGTGGAAGAACTTACCTGGAAGCCAAGAAGGGTGTGCATGATCCAGATAATCAAGGCTTAGTGCCAAGGCTGTACCGAGATTGTGGAAGAACTTACCTGGAAGCCAAGAAGGGTGTGCATCGTCCAGATCATCAAGGCTTAGTGCCAAGGCGGTACCGAGATTGTGGAAGAACTTACCTGGAAGCCAAGAAGGGTGTGCATGATCCAGATAATCAAGGCTTAGTGCCAAGGCGGTACCGAGATTGTGGAAGAACGTACCTGGAAGCCAAGAAGGGTGTGCGCACGGTCCAGATCATCAAGGCTTATTTCCAAGGCTGTACCGAGATTGTGGAAGAACTTACCTGGAAGCCAAGAAGGGTGTGCATGGTCCAGATCATCAAGGCTTAGTGCCAAGGCGGTACCGAGATTGTGGAAGAACGTACCTAGAAGCCAAGAAGGGTGTGCATGGTCCAGATCATCAAGGCTTAGTGCTAAGGCGGTACCGATATTGTGGAAGAGCGTACCGGGAAGCCAAGAGGGGTGTGCGTATGGTCCAGATCATCAAGGCTTAGTGCTAAGGCGGTACCGATATTGTGGAAGAACGTACCTGGAAGGCAAGAAGGGTGTGCATGGTCCAGATCATCAAGGCTTAGTGCTAAGGCGGTACCGATATTGTGGAAGAACGTACCTGGAAGGCAAGAAGGGTGTGCATGGTCCAGATCATCAAGGCTTAGTGCCAAGGCGGTACCGAGATTGTGGAAGAACGTACCTGGAAGCCAAGAAGGGTGTGCGTATGGTCCAGATCATCAAGGCTTAGTGCTAAGGCGGTACCGATATTGTGGAAGAACGTACCTGGAAGGCAAGAAGGGTGTGCGTGGTCCAGATCATCAAGGCTTAGTGCTAAGGCGGTACCGATATTGTGGAAGAACGTACCTGGAAGCCAAGAAGGGTGTGCATGGTCCAGATCATAAAGGCTTAGTGCTAAGGCGGTACCGAGATTGTGGAAGAACGTACCTGGAAGCCAAGAAGGGTGTGCATGGTCCAGATCATCAAGGCTTAGTGCTAAGGCGGTACCGATATTGTGGAAGAACGTACCTGGAAGGCAAGAAGGGTGTGTGTATGGTCCAGATCATCAAGGCTTAGTGCTAAGGCGGTACCGATATTGTGGAAGAACGTACCTGGAAGCCAAGAAGGATGTGCATGGTCCAGATCATCAAGGCTTAATGCTAAGGCGGTACCGATATTGTGGAAGAACGTACCTGGAAGGCAAGAAGGGTGTGCATGGTCCAGATCATCAAGGCTTAATGCTAAGGCGGTACCGATATTGTGGAAGAACGTACCTGGAAGCCAAGAAGGGTGTGCATGGTCCAGATCATCAAGGCTTAGTGCCAAGGCGGTACCGAGATTGTGGAAGAACGTACCTGGAAGCCAAGAACTGTGTGCATGGTCCAGATCAGCAAGGCTTAGTGCTAAGGCGGTACCGATATTGTGGAAGAACGTACCTGGAAGCCAAGAAGGATGTGCATGGTCCAGATCATCAAGGCTTAATGCTAAGGCGGTACCGATATTGTGGAAGAACGTACCTGGAAGGCAAGAAGGGTGTGCATGGTCCAGATCATCAAGGCTTAATGCTAAGGCGGTACCGATATTGTGGAAGAACGTACCTGGAAGCCAAGAAGGGTGTGCATGGTCCAGATCATCAAGGCTTAGTGCCAAGGCGGTACCGAGATTGTGGAAGAACGTACCTGGAAGGCAAGAAGGGTGTGCATGGTCCAGATCATCAAGGCTTAATGCTAAGGCGGTACCGATATTGTGGAAGAACGTACCTGGAAGCCAAGAAGGGTGTGCATGGTCCAGATCATCAAGGCTTAGTGCCAAGGCGGTACCGATATTGTGGAAGAACGTACCTGGAAGCCAAGAAGGATGTGCATGGTCCAGATCATCAAGGCTTAATGCTAAGGCGGTACCGATATTGTGGAAGAACGTACCTGGAAGGCAAGAAGGGTGTGCATGGTCCAGATCATCAAGGCTTAATGCTAAGGCGGTACCGATATTGTGGAAGAACGTACCTGGAAGCCAAGAAGGGTGTGCATGGTCCAGATCATCAAGGCTTAGTGCCAAGGCGGTACCGAGATTGTGGAAGAACGTACCTGGAAGGCAAGAAGGGTGTGCATGGTCCAGATCATCAAGGCTTAATGCTAAGGCGGTACCGATATTGTGGAAGAACGTACCTGGAAGCCAAGAAGGGTGTGCATGGTCCAGATCATCAAGGCTTAGTGCCAAGGCGTTACCGAGATTGTGGAAGAACGTACCTGGAAGCCAAGAAGGGTGTGCATGGTCCAGATCATCAAGGCTTAGTGCCAAGGCGGTACCGATATTGTGGAAGAACGTACCTGGAAGGCAAGAAGGGTGTGTGTATGGTCCAGATCATTAAGGCTTAGTGCTAAGGCGGTACCGATATTGTGGAAGAACGTACCGGGAAGGCAAGAAGGGTGTGCATGGTCCAGATCATCAAGGCTTAGTGCCAAGGCGGTACCGATATCGTGGAAGAACGTACCTGGAAGCCAAGAAGGGAGTGCGTATGGTCCAGATCATCAAGGCTTAGTGCTAAGGCGGTACCGATATTGTGGAAGAACGTACCTGGAAGCCAGGAAGGGTGTGCATGGTCCAGATCATCAAGGCTTAGTGCTAAGGCGGTACCGATATTGTGAAAGAACGTACCTGGAAGGCAAGAAGGGTGTGCATGGTCCAGATCATCAAGGCTTAGTGCCAAGGCGGTACCGAGATTGTGGAAGAACGTACCTGGAAGCCAAGAAGGGTGTGCGTATGGTCCAGATCATCAAGGCTTAGTGCTAAGGCGGTACCGATATTGTAGAAGAACGTACCTGGAAGCTAAGAAGGGTGTGCATGGTCCAGATCATCAAGGATTAGCGCTAAGGCGGTACCGATATTGTGGAAGAACGTACCTGGAAGCCAAGAATAGTGTGCATGATCCAGATCATTAAGGCTTAGTGCCAAGGCGGTACCGAGATTGTGGAAGTACGTACCTGGTAGCCAAGAAGGGTGTGCATAGTCCAGATCATCAAGGCTTAGTGCTAAGGCGGTACCGATATTGTAGAAGAACGTACCTGGAAGCCAAGAAGGGTGTGCATGGTCCAGATCATCAAGGCTTAGTGCTAAGGCGGTACCGATATTGTGGAAGAACGTACCTGGAAGCCAAGAAGGGTGTGTGTATGGTCCAGATCATCAAGGCTTAGTGCTAAGGCGGTACCGATATTGTGGAAGAACGTACCTGGAAGCCAAGAAGGGTGTGCATGGTCCAGATCATCAAGGCTTAGTGCTAAAGCGGAACCGAGATTGTGGAAGAACGTACCTGGAAGCCAAGAAGGGTGTGCATGGTCCAGATCATCAAGGCTTAGTGCTAAGGCGGTACCGAGATTGTGGAAGAACGTACCTGGAAGCCAAGAAGGGTGAGCATGGTCCAGATCATCAAGGCTTAGTGCCAAGGCGGTACTTAGATTGTGGAAGAACTTACCTGGAAGCCAAGAAGGGTGTGTGCATGATCCAGATAATCAAGGCTTAGTGCCAAGGCGGTACCGAGATTGTGGAAGAACGTACCTGGAAGCCAAGAAGGGTGTGCGCATGGTCCAGATCATCAAGGCTTATTTCCAAGGCTGTACCGAGATTGTGGAAGAACGTACCTGGAAGCCAAGAAGGGTGTGCGCATGGTCCAGATCATCAAGGCTTATTTCCAAGGCTGTACCGAGATTGTGGAAGAACTTACCTGGAAGCCAAGAAGGGTGTGCATGGTCCAGATCATCAAGGCTTAGTGCCAAGGCGGTACCGAGATTGTGGAAGAACTTACCTGGATGCCAAGAAGGGTGTGTGCTTGATCCAGATAATCAAGGCTTAGTGCCAAGGCGGTACCGAGATTGTGGAAGAACGTACCTGGAACCCAAGAAGGGTGTGCATGGTCCAGATCATCAAGGCTTAGTGCTAAGGCGGTACCGATATTGTGGAAGAACGTACCTGGCAGCCAAGAAGGGTGTGCATGGTCCAGATCAACAAGGCTTAGTGCCAAGGCGGTACCGAGATTGTGGAAGAACGTACCTGGATGCCAAGAAGGGTGTGTGCATGATCCAGATAATCAAGGCTTAGTGCCAAGGCGGTACCGAGATTGTGGAAGAACTTACCTGGATGCCAAGAAGGGTGTGTGCATCATCCAGATAATCAAGGCTTAGTGCCAAGGCGGTACCGAGATTGTGGAAGAACTTACCTGGATGCCAAGAAGGGTGTGTGCATCATCCAGATAATCAAGGCTTAGTGCCAAGGCGGTACCGAGATTGTGGAAGAACTTACCTGGATGCCAAGAAGGGTGTGTGCATCATCCAGATAATCAAGGCTTAGTGCCAAGGCGGTACCGAGATTGTGGAAGAACGTACCTGGAACCCAAGAAGGGTGTGCATGGTCCAGATCATCAAGGCTTAGTGCTAAGGCGGTACCGATATTGTGGAAGAACGTACCTGGCAGCCAAGAAGGGTGTGCATGGTCCAGATCAACAAGGCTTAGTGCCAAGGCGGTACCGAGATTGTGGAAGAACGTACCTGGAAGCCAAGAAGGGTGTGCATGGTCCAGATCATCAAGGCTTAGTGCCAAGGCGGTACCGAGATTGTGGAAGAACGTACCTGGAAGCCAAGAAGGGTGTGCATGGTCCAGATCATCAAGGCTTAGTGCTAAGGCGGTACCGATATTGTGGAAGAACGTACCTGGAAGGCAAGAAGGGTGTGCATGGTCCAGATCATCAAGGCTTAGTGCCAAGGCGGTACCGAGATTGTGGAAGAACGTACCTGGAAGCCAAGAAGGGTGTGCGTATGGTCCAGATCATCAAGGCTTAGTGCTAAGGCGGTACCGATATTGTGGAAGAACGTACCTGGAAGGCAAGAAGTGTGTGTGTATGGTCCAGATCATCAAGGCTTAGTGCTAAGGCGGTACCGATATTGTGGAAGTACGTACCTGGTAGCCAAGAAGGGTGTGCATAGTCCAGATCATCAAGGCTTAGTGCTAAGGTGGTACCGATATTGTAGAAGAACGTACCTGGAAGCCAAGAAGGGTGGGCATGGTCCAGATCATCAAGGCTTAGTGCTAAGGCGGTACCGATATTGTGGAAGAACGTACCTGGAAGCCAAGAAGGGTGTGTGTATGGTCCAGATCATCAAGGCTTAGTGCTAAGGCGGTACCGATATTGTGGAAGAACGTACCTGGAAGCCAAGAAGGGTGTGCATGGTCCAGATCATCAAGGCTTAGTGCTAAAGCGGAACCGAGATTGTGGAAGAACGTACCTGGAAGCCAAGAAGGGTGTGCATGGTCCAGATCATCAAGGCTTAGTGCTAAGGCGGTACCGAGATTGTGGAAGAACGTACCTGGAAGCCAAGAAGGGTGAGCATGGTCCAGATCATCAAGGCTTAGTGCCAAGGCGGTACTGAGATTGTGGAAGAACTTACCTGGAAGCCAAGAAGGGTGTGTGCATGATCCAGATAATCAAGGCTTAGTGCCAAGGCGGTACCGAGATTGTGGAAGAACGTACCTGGAAGCCAAGAAGGGTGTGCGCATGGTCCAGATCATCAAGGCTTATTTCCAAGGCTGTACCGAGATTGTGGAAGAACTTACCTGGAAGCCAAGAAGGGTGTGTGCATCATCCAGATCATCAAGGCTTAGTGCCAAGGCGGTACCGAGATTGTGGAAGAACTTACCTGGATGCCAAGAAGGGTGTGTGCATGATCCAGATAATCAAGGCTTAGTGCCAAGGCGGTACCGAGATTGTGGAAGAACGTACCTGGAAGCCAAGAAGGGTGTGCATGGTCCAGATCATCAAGGCTTAGTGCTAAGGCGGTACCGATATTGTGGAAGAACGTACCTGGCAGCCAAGAAGGGTGTGCATGGTCCAGATCAACAAGGCTTAGTGCCAAGGCGGTACCGAGATTGTGGAAGAACGTACCTGGAAGGCAAGAAGGGTGTGCATGGTCCAGATCATCAAGGCTTAGTGCTAAGGCGGTACCGATATTGTGGAAGAACGTACCTGGAAGGCAAGAAGGGTGTGCATGGTCCAGATCATCAAGGCTTAGTGCCAAGGCGGTACCGAGATTGTGGAAGAACGTACCTGGAAGCCAAGAAGGGTGTGCGTATGGTCCAGATCATCAAGGCTTAGTGCTAAGGCGGTACCGATATTGTGGAAGAACGTACCTGGAAGGCAAGAAGGGTGTGCGTGGTCCAGATCATCAAGGCTTAGTGCTAAGGCGGTACCGATATTGTGGAAGAACGTACCTGGAAGCCAAGAAGGGTGTGCATGGTCCAGATCATAAAGGCTTAGTGCTAAGGCGGTACCGAGATTGTGGAAGAACGTACCTGGAAGCCAAGAAGGGTGTGCATGGTCCAGATCATCAAGGCTTAGTGCTAAGGCGGTACCGATATTGTGGAAGAACGTACCTGGAAGGCAAGAAGGGTGTGTGTATGGTCCAGATCATCAAGGCTTAGTGCTAAGGCGGTACCGATATTGTGGAAGAACGTACCTGGAAGCCAAGAAGGATGTGCATGGTCCAGATCATCAAGGCTTAATGCTAAGGCGGTACCGATATTGTGGAAGAACGTACCTGGAAGGCAAGAAGGGTGTGCATGGTCCAGATCATCAAGGCTTAATGCTAAGGCGGTACCGATATTGTGGAAGAACGTACCTGGAAGCCAAGAAGGGTGTGCATGGTCCAGATCATCAAGGCTTAGTGCCAAGGCGGTACCGAGATTGTGGAAGAACGTACCTGGAAGCCAAGAACTGTGTGCATGGTCCAGATCAGCAAGGCTTAGTGCTAAGGCGGTACCGATATTGTGGAAGAACGTACCTGGAAGCCAAGAAGGATGTGCATGGTCCAGATCATCAAGGCTTAATGCTAAGGCGGTACCGATATTGTGGAAGAACGTACCTGGAAGGCAAGAAGGGTGTGCATGGTCCAGATCATCAAGGCTTAATGCTAAGGCGGTACCGATATTGTGGAAGAACGTACCTGGAAGCCAAGAAGGGTGTGCATGGTCCAGATCATCAAGGCTTAGTGCCAAGGCGGTACCGAGATTGTGGAAGAACGTACCTGGAAGGCAAGAAGGGTGTGCATGGTCCAGATCATCAAGGCTTAATGCTAAGGCGGTACCGATATTGTGGAAGAACGTACCTGGAAGCCAAGAAGGGTGTGCATGGTCCAGATCATCAAGGCTTAGTGCCAAGGCGGTACCGATATTGTGGAAGAACGTACCTGGAAGCCAAGAAGGATGTGCATGGTCCAGATCATCAAGGCTTAATGCTAAGGCGGTACCGATATTGTGGAAGAACGTACCTGGAAGGCAAGAAGGGTGTGCATGGTCCAGATCATCAAGGCTTAATGCTAAGGCGGTACCGATATTGTGGAAGAACGTACCTGGAAGCCAAGAAGGGTGTGCATGGTCCAGATCATCAAGGCTTAGTGCCAAGGCGGTACCGAGATTGTGGAAGAACGTACCTGGAAGGCAAGAAGGGTGTGCATGGTCCAGATCATCAAGGCTTAATGCTAAGGCGGTACCGATATTGTGGAAGAACGTACCTGGAAGCCAAGAAGGGTGTGCATGGTCCAGATCATCAAGGCTTAGTGCCAAGGCGGTACCGAGATTGTGGAAGAACGTACCTGGAAGCCAAGAAGGGTGTGCATGGTCCAGATCATCAAGGCTTAGTGCCAAGGCGGTACCGAGATTGTGGAAGAACGTACCTGGAAGGCAAGAAGGGTGTGTGTATGGTCCAGATCATTAAGGCTTAGTGCTAAGGCGGTACCGATATTGTGGAAGAACGTACCGGGAAGGCAAGAAGGGTGTGCATGGTCCAGATCATCAAGGCTTAGTGCCAAGGCGGTACCGATATTGTGGAAGAACGTACCTGGAAGCCAAGAAGGGAGTGCGTATGGTCCAGATCATCAAGGCTTAGTGCTAAGGCGGTACCGATATTGTGGAAGAACGTACCTGGAAGCCAGGAAGGGTGTGCATGGTCCAGATCATCAAGGCTTAGTGCTAAGGCGGTACCGATATTGTGAAAGAACGTACCTGGAAGGCAAGAAGGGTGTGCATGGTCCAGATCATCAAGGCTTAGTGCCAAGGCGGTACCGAGATTGTGGAAGAACGTACCTGGAAGCCAAGAAGGGTGTGCGTATGGTCCAGATCATCAAGGCTTAGTGCTAAGGCGGTACCGATATTGTAGAAGAACGTACCTGGAAGCTAAGAAGGGTGTGCATGGTCCAGATCATCAAGGATTAGCGCTAAGGCGGTACCGATATTGTGGAAGAACGTACCTGGAAGCCAAGAATAGTGTGCATGATCCAGATCATTAAGGCTTAGTGCCAAGGCGGTACCGAGATTGTGGAAGTACGTACCTGGTAGCCAAGAAGGGTGTGCATAGTCCAGATCATCAAGGCTTAGTGCTAAGGCGGTACCGATATTGTAGAAGAACGTACCTGGAAGCCAAGAAGGGTGTGCATGGTCCAGATCATCAAGGCTTAGTGCTAAGGCGGTACCGATATTGTGGAAGAACGTACCTGGAAGCCAAGAAGGGTGTGTGTATGGTCCAGATCATCAAGGCTTAGTGCTAAGGCGGTACCGATATTGTGGAAGAACGTACCTGGAAGCCAAGAAGGGTGTGCATGGTCCAGATCATCAAGGCTTAGTGCTAAAGCGGAACCGAGATTGTGGAAGAACGTACCTGGAAGCCAAGAAGGGTGTGCATGGTCCAGATCATCAAGGCTTAGTGCTAAGGCGGTACCGAGATTGTGGAAGAACGTACCTGGAAGCCAAGAAGGGTGAGCATGGTCCAGATCATCAAGGCTTAGTGCCAAGGCGGTACTTAGATTGTGGAAGAACTTACCTGGAAGCCAAGAAGGGTGTGTGCATGATCCAGATAATCAAGGCTTAGTGCCAAGGCGGTACCGAGATTGTGGAAGAACGTACCTGGAAGCCAAGAAGGGTGTGCGCATGGTCCAGATCATCAAGGCTTATTTCCAAGGCTGTACCGAGATTGTGGAAGAACTTACCTGGAAGCCAAGAAGGGTGTGTGCATCATCCAGATCATCAAGGCTTAGTGCCAAGGCGGTACCGAGATTGTGGAAGAACTTACCTGGATGCCAAGAAGGGTGTGTGCTTGATCCAGATAATCAAGGCTTAGTGCCAAGGCGGTACCGAGATTGTGGAAGAACGTACCTGGAACCCAAGAAGGGTGTGCATGGTCCAGATCATCAAGGCTTAGTGCTAAGGCGGTACCGATATTGTGGAAGAACGTACCTGGCAGCCAAGAAGGGTGTGCATGGTCCAGATCAACAAGGCTTAGTGCCAAGGCGGTACCGAGATTGTGGAAGAACGTACCTGGATGCCAAGAAGGGTGTGTGCATCATCCAGATAATCAAGGCTTAGTGCCAAGGCGGTACCGAGATTGTGGAAGAACTTACCTGGATGCCAAGAAGGGTGTGTGCATCATCCAGATAATCAAGGCTTAGTGCCAAGGCGGTACCGAGATTGTGGAAGAACGTACCTGGAACCCAAGAAGGGTGTGCATGGTCCAGATCATCAAGGCTTAGTGCTAAGGCGGTACCGATATTGTGGAAGAACGTACCTGGCAGCCAAGAAGGGTGTGCATGGTCCAGATCAACAAGGCTTAGTGCCAAGGCGGTACCGAGATTGTGGAAGAACGTACCTGGAAGCCAAGAAGGGTGTGCATGGTCCAGATCATCAAGGCTTAGTGCCAAGGCGGTACCGAGATTGTGGAAGAACGTACCTGGAAGCCAAGAAGGGTGTGCATGGTCCAGATCATCAAGGCTTAGTGCTAAGGCGGTACCGATATTGTGGAAGAACGTACCTGGAAGGCAAGAAGGGTGTGCATGGTCCAGATCATCAAGGCTTAGTGCCAAGGCGGTACCGAGATTGTGGAAGAACGTACCTGGAAGCCAAGAAGGGTGTGCGTATGGTCCAGATCATCAAGGCTTAGTGCTAAGGCGGTACCGATATTGTGGAAGAACGTACCTGGAAGGCAAGAAGTGTGTGTGTATGGTCCAGATCATCAAGGCTTAGTGCTAAGGCGGTACCGATATTGTGGAAGTACGTACCTGGTAGCCAAGAAGGGTGTGCATAGTCCAGATCATCAAGGCTTAGTGCTAAGGTGGTACCGATATTGTAGAAGAACGTACCTGGAAGCCAAGAAGGGTGGGCATGGTCCAGATCATCAAGGCTTAGTGCTAAGGCGGTACCGATATTGTGGAAGAACGTACCTGGAAGCCAAGAAGGGTGTGTGTATGGTCCAGATCATCAAGGCTTAGTGCTAAGGCGGTACCGATATTGTGGAAGAACGTACCTGGAAGCCAAGAAGGGTGTGCATGGTCCAGATCATCAAGGCTTAGTGCTAAAGCGGAACCGAGATTGTGGAAGAACGTACCTGGAAGCCAAGAAGGGTGTGCATGGTCCAGATCATCAAGGCTTAGTGCTAAGGCGGTACCGAGATTGTGGAAGAACGTACCTGGAAGCCAAGAAGGGTGAGCATGGTCCAGATCATCAAGGCTTAGTGCCAAGGCGGTACTGAGATTGTGGAAGAACTTACCTGGAAGCCAAGAAGGGTGTGTGCATGATCCAGATAATCAAGGCTTAGTGCCAAGGCGGTACCGAGATTGTGGAAGAACGTACCTGGAAGCCAAGAAGGGTGTGCGCATGGTCCAGATCATCAAGGCTTATTTCCAAGGCTGTACCGAGATTGTGGAAGAACTTACCTGGAAGCCAAGAAGGGTGTGTGCATCATCCAGATCATCAAGGCTTAGTGCCAAGGCGGTACCGAGATTGTGGAAGAACTTACCTGGATGCCAAGAAGGGTGTGTGCATGATCCAGATAATCAAGGCTTAGTGCCAAGGCGGTACCGAGATTGTGGAAGAACGTACCTGGAAGCCAAGAAGGGTGTGCATGGTCCAGATCATCAAGGCTTAGTGCTAAGGCGGTACCGATATTGTGGAAGAACGTACCTGGAAGCCAAGAAGGGTGTGCATGGTCCAGATCATCAAGGCTTAGTGCCAAGACGGTACCGAGATTGTGGAAGAACGTACCTGGAAGCCAAGAAGGGTGTGCATGGTCCAGATCAACAAGGCTTAGTGCCAAGGCGGTACCGAGATTGTGGAAGAACGTACTTGGAAGCCAAGAAGGGTGTGCATGGTCCAGATCATCAAGGCTTAGTGCTAAGGCGGTACCGATATTGTGGAAGAACGTACCTGGAAGCCAAGAAGGGTGTGCATGGTCCAGATCATCAAGGCTTAGTGCCAAGGCGGTACCGAGATTGTGGAAGAACGTACCTGGAAGCCAAGAAGGGTGTGCATGGTCCAGATCAACAAGGCTTAGTGCTAAGGCGGTACCGATATTGTGGAAGAACGTACCTGGAAGCCAAGAAGGGTGTGCATGGTCCAGATCATCAAGGCTTAGTGCTAAGGCGGTACCGATATTGTGGAAGAACGTACCTGGAAGCCAAGAAGGGTGTGCATGGTCCAGATCAACAAGGCTTAGTGCCAAGGCGGTACCGAGATTGTGGAAGAACGTACTTGGAAGCCAAGAAGGGTGTGCATGGTCCAGATCATCAAGGCTTAGTGCCAAGGCGGTACCGAGATTGTGGAAGAACGTACCTGGAAGCCAAGAAGGGTGTGCATGGTCCAGATCATCAAGGCTTAGTGCCAAGGCGGTACCGAGATTGTGGAAGAACGTACCTGGAAGCCAAGAAGGGTGTGCATGGTCCAGATCATCAAGGCTTAGTGCTAAGGCGGTACCGATATTGTGGAAGAACGTACCTGGAAGGCAAGAAGGGTGTGCATGGTCCAGATCATCAAGGCTTAGTGCTAAGGCGGTACCGATATTGTGGAAGAACGTACCTGGAAGGCAAGAAGGGTGTGTGTATGGTCCAGATCATCAAGGCTTAGTGCTAAGGCGGTACCGATATTGTGGAAGAACGTACCTGGAATCAAGAAGGGTGTGCATGGTCCAGATCATCAAGGCTTAGTGCTAAGGCGGTACCGATATTGTGGAAGAACGTACCTGGAAGGCAAGAAGGGTGTGTGTATGGTCCAGATCATCAAGGCTTAGTGCTAAGGCGGTACCGATATTGTGGAAGAACGTACCTGGAAGCCAAGAAGGATGTGCATGGTCCAGATCATCAAGGCTTAGTGCTAAGGCGGTACCGATATTGTGGAAAAACGTACCTGGAAGGCAAGAAGGGTGTGCATGGTCCAGATCATCAAGGCTTAGTGCCAAGGCGGTACCGAGATTGTGGAAGAACGTACCTGGAAGCCAAGAAGGGTGTGCATGGTCCAGATCATCAAGGCTTAGTGCTAAGGCGGTACCGATATTGTGGAAGAACGTACCTGGAAGCCAAGAAGGGAGTGCGTATGGTCCAGATCATCAAGGCTTAGTGCTAAGGCGGTACCGATATTGTGGAAGAACGTACCTGGAAGCCAAAAAGGGTGTGTGCATGATCCAGATCATCAAGGCTTAGTGCTAAGGCGGTACCGATATTGTGGAAGAACGTACCTGGAAGCCAAGAAGGGTGTGCATGATCCAGATCATTAAGGTTTAGTGCCAAGGCTGTACCGAGATTGTGGAAGAACGTACCTGGAAGCCAAGAAGGGTGTCCATAGTCCAGATCATCAAGGCTTAGTGCTAAGGCGGTACCGATATTGTAGAAGAACGTACCTGGAAGCCAAGAAGGGTGTGCATGGTCCAGATCATCAAGGCTTAGTGCTAAGGCGGTACCGATATTGTGGAAGTACGTACCTGGAAGCCAAGAAGGGTGTGTGTATGGTCCAGATCATCAAGGCTTAGTGCTAAGGCGGTACCGATATTGTGGAAGATCGTACCTGGAAGGCAAGAAGGGTGTGCATGGTCCAGATCATCAAGGCTTAGTGCCAAGGCGGTACCGAGATTGTGGAAGAACGTACCTGGAAGCCAAGAAGGGTGTGCATGGTCCAGATCATCAAGGCTTAGTGCTAAGGCGGTACCGATATTGTGGAAGAACGTACCTGGAAGCCAAGAAGGGTGTGCGTATGGTCCAGATCATCAAGGCTTAGTGCTAAGGCGGTACCGATATTGTGGAAGAACGTACCTGGAAGGCAAGAAGGGTGTGCATGGTCCAGATCATCAAGGCTTAGTGACACGGCGGTAATGAGATTGTGGAAGAACGTACCTGGAAGCCGAGAAGGGTGTGCATGGTCCAGATCATCAAGGCTTAGTGCTAAGGCGGTACCGATTTTGTGGAAGAACGTACCTGGAAGCCAAGAAGGGTGCGTATGGTCCAGATCATCAAGGCTTAGTGCTAAGGCGGTACCGATATTGTGGAAGAACGTACCTGGAAGCCAAGAAGGGTGTGTGCATGATCCAGATCGTCAAGGCTTAGTGCCAAGGCGGTACCGAGATTGTGGAAGAACGTACCTGGAAGCCAAGAAGGGTGTGCATCGTCCAGATCATCAAGGCTTAGTGCCAAGGCGGTACCGAGATTGTGGAAGAACTTACCTGGAAGCCAAGAAGGGTGTGTGCATGATCCAGATAATCAAGGCTTAGTGCCAAGGCGGTACCGAGATTGTGGAAGAACGTACCTGGAAGCCAAGAAGGGTGTGCGCACGGTCCAGATCATCAAGGCTTATTTCCAAGGCTGTACCGAGATTGTGGAAGAACTTACCTGGAAGCCAAGAAGGGTGTGCATGGTCCAGATCATCAAGGCTTAGTGCCAAGGCGGTACCGAGATTGTGGAAGAACGTACCTAGAAGCCAAGAAGGGTGTGCATGGTCCAGATCATCAAGGCTTAGTGCTAAGGCGGTACCGATATTGTGGAAGAACGTACCGGGAAGCCAAGAGGGGTGTGCGTATGGTCCAGATCATCAAGGCTTAGTGCTAAGGCGGTACCGATATTGTGGAAGAACGTACCTGGAAGGCAAGAAGGGTGTGCATGGTCCAGATCATCAAGGCTTAGTGCTAAGGCGGTACCGATATTGTGGAAGAACGTACCTGGAAGGCAAGAAGGGTGTGCATGGTCCAGATCATCAAGGCTTAGTGCCAAGGCGGTACCGAGATTGTGGAAGAACGTACCTGGAAGCCAAGAAGGGTGTGCGTATGGTCCAGATCATCAAGGCTTAGTGCTAAGGCGGTACCGATATTGTGGAAGAACGTACCTGGAAGGCAAGAAGGGTGTGCGTGGTCCAGATCATCAAGGCTTAGTGCTAAGGCGGTACCGATATTGTGGAAGAACGTACCTGGAAGCCAAGAAGGGTGTGCATGGTCCAGATCATAAAGGCTTAGTGCTAAGGCGGTACCGAGATTGTGGAAGAACGTACCTGGAAGCCAAGAAGGGTGTGCATGGTCCAGATCATCAAGGCTTAGTGCTAAGGCGGTACCGATATTGTGGAAGAACGTACCTGGAAGGCAAGAAGGGTGTGTGTATGGTCCAGATCATCAAGGCTTAGTGCTAAGGCGGTACCGATATTGTGGAAGAACGTACCTGGAAGCCAAGAAGGATGTGCATGGTCCAGATCATCAAGGCTTAATGCTAAGGCGGTACCGATATTGTGGAAGAACGTACCTGGAAGGCAAGAAGGGTGTGCATGGTCCAGATCATCAAGGCTTAATGCTAAGGCGGTACCGATATTGTGGAAGAACGTACCTGGAAGCCAAGAAGGGTGTGCATGGTCCAGATCATCAAGGCTTAGTGCCAAGGCGGTACCGAGATTGTGGAAGAACGTACCTGGAAGCCAAGAACTGTGTGCATGGTCCAGATCATCAAGGCTTAGTGCTAAGGCGGTACCGATATTGTGGAAGAACGTACCTGGAAGGCAAGAAGGGTGTGTGTATGGTCCAGATCATTAAGGCTTAGTGCTAAGGCGGTACCGATATTGTGGAAGAACGTACCGGGAAGGCAAGAAGGGTGTGCATGGTCCAGATCATCAAGGCTTAGTGCCAAGGCGGTACCGATATTGTGGAAGAACGTACCTGGAAGCCAAGAAGGGAGTGCGTATGGTCCAGATCATCAAGGCTTAGTGCTAAGGCGGTACCGATATTGTGGAAGAACGTACCTGGAAGCCAGGAAGGGTGTGCATGGTCCAGATCATCAAGGCTTAGTGCTAAGGCGGTACCGATATTGTGAAAGAACGTACCTGGAAGGCAAGAAGGGTGTGCATGGTCCAGATCATCAAGGCTTAGTGCCAAGGCGGTACCGAGATTGTGGAAGAACGTACCTGGAAGCCAAGAAGGGTGTGCGTATGGTCCAGATCATCAAGGCTTAGTGCTAAGGCGGTAACGATATTGTAGAAGAACGTACCTGGAAGCCAAGAAGGGTGTGCATGGTCCAGATCATCAAGGATTAGCGCTAAGGCGGTACCGATATTGTGGAAGAACGTACCTGGAAGCCAAGAATAGTGTGCATGATCCAGATCATTAAGGCTTAGTGCCAAGGCGGTACCGAGATTGTGGAAGTACGTACCTGGTAGCCAAGAAGGGTGTGCATAGTCCAGATCATCAAGGCTTAGTGCTAAGGCGGTACCGATATTGTAGAAGAACGTACCTGGAAGCCAAGAAGGGTGTGCATGGTCCAGATCATCAAGGCTTAGTGCTAAGGCGGTACCGATATTGTGGAAGAACGTACCTGGAAGCCAAGAAGGGTGTGTGTATGGTCCAGATCATCAAGGCTTAGTGCTAAGGCGGTACCGATATTGTGGAAGAACGTACCTGGAAGCCAAGAAGGGTGTGCATGGTCCAGATCATCAAGGCTTAGTGCTAAAGCGGAACCGAGATTGTGGAAGAACGTACCTGGAAGCCAAGAAGGGTGTGCATGGTCCAGATCATCAAGGCTTAGTGCTAAGGCGGTACCGAGATTGTAGAAGAACGTACCTGGAAGCCAAGAAGGGTGAGCATGGTCCAGATCATCAAGGCTTAGTGCCAAGGCGGTACTTAGATTGTGGAAGAACTTACCTGGAAGCCAAGAAGGGTGTGTGCATGATCCAGATAATCAAGGCTTAGTGCCAAGGCGGTACCGAGATTGTGGAAGAACGTACCTGGAAGCCAAGAAGGGTGTGCGCATGGTCCAGATCATCAAGGCTTATTTCCAAGGCTGTACCGAGATTGTGGAAGAACTTACCTGGAAGCCAAGAAGGGTGTGTGCATCATCCAGATCATCAAGGCTTAGTGCCAAGGCGGTACCGAGATTGTGGAAGAACTTACCTGGATGCCAAGAAGGGTGTGTGCATGATCCAGATAATCAAGGCTTAGTGCCAAGGCGGTACCGAGATTGTGGAAGAACGTACCTGGAACCCAAGAAGGGTGTGCATGGTCCAGATCATCAAGGCTTAGTGCTAAGGCGGTACCGATATTGTGGAAGAACGTACCTGGCAGCCAAGAAGGGTGTGCATGGTCCAGATCAACAAGGCTTAGTGCCAAGGCGGTACCGAGATTGTGGAAGAACGTACCTGGAAGCCAAGAAGGGTGTGCATGGTCCAGATCATCAAGGCTTAGTGCCAAGGCGGTACCGAGATTGTGGAAGAACGTACCTGGAAGCCAAGAAGGGTGTGCATGGTCCAGATCATCAAGGCTTAGTGCTAAGGCGGTACCGATATTGTGGAAGAACGTACCTGGAAGGCAAGAAGGGTGTGCATGGTCCAGATCATCAAGGCTTAGTGCCAAGGCGGTACCGAGATTGTGGAAGAACGTACCTGGAAGCCAAGAAGGGTGTGCGTATGGTCCAGATCATCAAGGCTTAGTGCTAAGGCGGTACCGATATTGTGGAAGAACGTACCTGGAAGGCAAGAAGTGTGTGTGTATGGTCCAGATCATCAAGGCTTAGTGCTAAGGCGGTACCGATATTGTGGAAGTACGTACCTGGTAGCCAAGAAGGGTGTGCATAGTCCAGATCATCAAGGCTTAGTGCTAAGGCGGTACCGATATTGTAGAAGAACGTACCTGGAAGCCAAGAAGGGTGGGCATGGTCCAGATCATCAAGGCTTAGTGCTAAGGCGGTACCGATATTGTGGAAGAACGTACCTGGAAGCCAAGAAGGGTGTGTGTATGGTCCAGATCATCAAGGCTTAGTGCTAAGGCGGTACCGATATTGTGGAAGAACGTACCTGGAAGCCAAGAAGGGTGTGCATGGTCCAGATCATCAAGGCTTAGTGCTAAAGCGGAACCGAGATTGTGGAAGAACGTACCTGGAAGCCAAGAAGGGTGTGCATGGTCCAGATCATCAAGGCTTAGTGCTAAGGCGGTACCGAGATTGTGGAAGAACGTACCTGGAAGCCAAGAAGGGTGAGCATGGTCCAGATCATCAAGGCTTAGTGCCAAGGCGGTACTGAGATTGTGGAAGAACTTACCTGGAAGCCAAGAAGGGTGTGTGCATGATCCAGATAATCAAGGCTTAGTGCCAAGGCGGTACCGAGATTGTGGAAGAACGTACCTGGAAGCCAAGAAGGTTGTGCGCATGGTCCAGATCATCAAGGCTTATTTCCAAGGCTGTACCGAGATTGTGGAAGAACTTACCTGGAAGCCAAGAAGGGTGTGTGCATCATCCAGATCATCAAGGCTTAGTGCCAAGGCGGTACCGAGATTGTGGAAGAACTTACCTGGATGCCAAGAAGGGTGTGTGCATGATCCAGATAATCAAGGCTTAGTGCCAAGGCGGTACCGAGATTGTGGAAGAACGTACCTGGAAGCCAAGAAGGGTGTGCATGGTCCAGATCATCAAGGCTTAGTGCTAAGGCGGTACCGATATTGTGGAAGAACGTACCTGGCAGCCAAGAAGGGTGTGCATGGTCCAGATCAACAAGGCTTAGTGCCAAGGCGGTACCGAGATTGTGGAAGAACGTACCTGGAAGCCAAGAAGGGTGTGCATGGTCCAGATCATCAAGGCTTAGTGCCAAGGCGGTACCGAGATTGTGGAAGAACGTACCTGGAAGCCAAGAAGGGTGTGCATGGTCCAGATCATCAAGGCTTAGTGCTAAGGCGGTACCGATATTGTGGAAGAACGTACCTGGAAGGCAAGAAGGGTGTGCATGGTCCAGATCATCAAGGCTTAGTGCCAAGGCGGTACCGAGATTGTGGAAGAACGTACCTGGAAGCCAAGAAGGGTGTGCGTATGGTCCAGATCATCAAGGCTTAGTGCTAAGGCGGTACCGATATTGTGGAAGAACGTACCTGGAAGCCAAGAAGGGTGTGCATGGTCCAGATCATCAAGGCTTAGTGCTAAGGCGGTACCGAGATTGTGGAAGATCGTACCTGGAAGCCAAGAAGGGTGTGTGCATGATCCAGATCATCAAGGCTTAGTGCCAAGGCGGTACCGAGATTGTTTAAGAACGTACCTGGAAGCCAAGAAGGGTGTGCGTATGGTCCAGATCATCAAGGCTTAGTGCTAAGGCGGAACCGAGATTTTGGAAGAACTTACCTGGAAGCCAGGAAGGGTGTGTGCATGATCCAGATAATCAAGGCTTAGTGCTAAGGCGGTACCGAGATTGTGGAAGATCGTACCTGGAAGCCAAGAAGGGTGTGTGCATGATCCAGATCATCAAGGCTTAGTTCGAAGTCTGTACCGAGATTGTGGAAGAACTTACCTGGAAGCCAAGAAGGGTGTGTGCATGGTGTAGATCATCAAGACTTAGTGCTAAGGCGGTACCGAGATTGTGGAAGAACGTACCTGGAAGGCAAGAAGGGTGTTTGCATGGTCCAGATCAGCAAGTCTTAGTGCTAAGGCTGTACCGAGATTGTGGTAGAACTTGCCTTTATGCCAAGAAGGGTGTGCATGGTCCAGATCATCAAGGCTTAGTGCCAAGGCGGTACCGAGATTGTGGAAGAACTTGCCTTTATGCCAAGAAGGGTGTGCATGGTCCAAATCATCAAGGCTTAGTGCCAAGGCGGTACCGAGATTGTGGAAGAACTTGCCTTTATGAAAAGAAGGGTGTGCATGGTCCAGATCACCAAGGCTTAGTGCCAAGGCGGTACCGAGATTGTGGAAGAACGTACCTGGAAGCCAAGAAGGGTGTGCATGATCCAGATCATCAAGGCTTAGTGCCAAGGCGGTACCGAGATTGTGGAAGAACGTACCTGGAAGCCAAGAAGGGTGTGCATGATCCAGATCATTAAGGCTTAGTGCTAAGGCGGTACCGATATTGTGGAAGAACTAACCTGGAAGCCAAGAAGGGTGTGCATGATCCAGATCATCAAGGCTTAGTGCCAAGGCGGTACCGAGATTGTGGAAGAACGTACCTGGAAGCCAAGAAGGGTGTGCATGATCCAGATCATCAAGGCTCAGTGCTAAGGCGGTACCGATATTGTGGAAGAACGTACCTGGAATGCAAGAAGGGTGTGCATGGTCCAGATCATCAAGGCTTAGTGCCAAGGCGGTACCGAGATTGTGGAAAAACGTACCTGGAAGCCAAGAAGGGTGTGCATGATCCAGATCATTAAGGCTTAGTGCTAAGGCGGTACCGATATTGTGGAAGAACTAACCTGGAAGCCAAGAAGGGTGTGCATGATCCAGATCATCAAGGCTTAGTGCCAAGGCGGTACCGAGATTGTGGAAGAACGTACCTGAAAGCCAAGAAGGGTGTGCATGATCCAGATCATCAAGGCTTAGTGCTAAGGCGGTACCGATATTGTGGAAGAACGTACCTGGAAGGCAAAAGGGTGTGCATGGTCCAGATCATCAAGGCTTAGTGCCAAGGCGGTACCGAGATTGTGGAAGAACGTACCTGGAAGGCAAGAAGGGTGTGCATGGTCCAGATCATCAAGGCTTAGTGGCAAGGCGGTACCGAGATTGTGGAAGAACGTACCTGGAAGCCGAGAAGGGTGTGCATGGTCCAGATCATCAAGGCTTAGTGCTAAGGCGGTACCGATATTGTGGAAGAACGTACCTGGAAGCCAAGAAGGGTGCGTATGGTCCAGATCATCAAGGCTTAGTGCTAAGGCGGTACCGATATTGTGGAAGAACGTACCTGGAAGGCAAGAAGGGTGTGCATGGTCCATATCATCAAGGCTTAGTGCCAAGGTGGTACCGAGATTGTGGAAGAACGTACCTGGAAGCCAAGAAGGGTGTGCATGGTCCAGATCATCAAGGCTTAGTGCTAAGGCGTACCGAGAATGTGGAAGAACGTACCTGGAAGCCAAGAAGGGTGTGTGCATGATCCAGATCATCAAGGCTTAGTGCCAAGGCGGTACCGAGATTGTGGAAGAACGTACCTGGAAGCCAAGAAGGGTGTGCATGGTCCAGATCATCAAGGCTTAGTGCTAAGGCGGTACCGAGATTGTGGAAGAACGTACCTGGAAGCCAAGAAGGGTGTGCATGGTCCAGATCATCAAGGCTTAGTGCCAAGGCGGTACCGAGATTGTGGAAGAACTTACCTTGAAGCCAAGAAGGGTGTGTGCATGATCCAGATAATCAAGGCTTAGTGCCAAGGCGGTACCGAGATTGTGGAAGAACGTACCTGAAAGCCAAGAAGGGTGTGCATGATCCAGATCATCAAGGCTTAGTGCTAAGGCGGTACCGATATTGTGGAAGAACGTACCTGGAAGGCAAGAAGGGTGTGCATGGTCCAGATCATCAAGGCTTAGTGCCAAGGCGGTACCGAGATTGTGGAAGAACGTACCTGGAAGGCAAGAAGGGTGTGCATGGTCCAGATCAGCAAGGCTTAGTGCTAAGGCGGTACCGAGATTGTGGAAGAACGTACGTGGAAGCCAAGAAGGGTGTGCATGGTCCAGATCATCAAGGCTTAGTGCTATGGCGGTACCGATATTGTGGAAGAACGTACCTGGAAGGCAAGAAGGGTGTGTGTATGGTCCAGATCATCAAGGCTTAGTGCTAAGGCGGTACCGATATTGTGGAAGAACGTACCTGGAAGCCAAGAAGGATGTGCATGGTCCAGATCATCAAGGCTTAATGCTAATGCGGTACCGATATTGTGGAAGAACGTACCTGGAAGGCAAGAAGGGTGTGCATGGTCCAGATCATGAAGGCTTAGTGCCAAGGCGGTACCGAGATTGTGGAAGAACGTACCTGGAAGCCGAGAAGGGTGTGCATGGTCCAGATCATCAAGGCTTAGTGCTAAGGCGGTACCGATATTGTGGAAGAACGTACCTGGAAGCCAAGAAGGGTGCGTATGGTCCAGATCATCAAGGCTTAGTGCTAAGGCGGTACCGATATTGTGGAAGAACGTACCTGGAAGGCAAGAAGAGTGTGCATGGTCCATATCATCAAGGCTTAGTGCCAAGGCGGTACCGAGATTGTGGAAGAACGTACCTGGAAGCCAAGAAGGGTGTGCATGGTCCAGATCATCAAGGCTTAGTGCTAAGGCGGTACCGAGATTGTGGAAGAACGTACCTGGAAGCCAAGAAGGGTGTGTGCATGATCCAGATCATCAAGGCTTAGTGCCAAGGCGGTACCGAGATTGTGGAAGAACGTACCTGGAAGCCAAGAAGGGTGTGCATGGTCCAGATCATCAAGGCTTAGTGCTAAGGCGGTACCGAGATTGTGGAAGAACGTACCTGGAAACCAAGAAGGGTGTGCATGGTCCAGATCATCAAGGCTTAGTGCCAAGGCGGTACCGAGATTGTGGAAGAACTTACCTGGAAGCCAAGAAGGGTGTGTGCATGATCCAGATAATCAAGGCTTAGTGCCAAGGCGGTACCGAGATTGTGGAAGTACGTACCTGGAAGCCAAGAAGGGTGTGCGCATGGTCCAGATCATCAAGGCTTATTTCCAAGGCTGTACCGAGATTGAGGAAGAACTTACCTGGAAGCCAAGAAGGGTGTGTATGGTCCAGATCAACAAGGCTTAGTGCCAAGGCGGTACCGAGATTGTGGAAGAACGTACCTGGAAGCCAAGAAGGGTGTGCATGGTCCAGATCATCAAGGCTTAGTGCCAAGGCGGTACCGAGATTGTGGAAGAACGTACCTGGAAGCCAAGAAGGGTGTGCATGGTCCAGATCATCAAGGCTTAGTGCTAAGGCGGTACCGATATTGTGGATGAACGTACCGGGAAGCCAAGAGGGGTGAGCGTATGGTCCAGATCATCAAGGCTTAGTGCTAAGGCGGTACCGATATTGTGGAAGAACGTACCTGGAAGGCAAGAAGGGTGTGCATGGTCCAGATCATCAAGGCTTAGTGCTAAGGCGGTACCGATATTGTGGAAGAACGTACCTGGAAGGCAAGAAGGGTGTGCATGGTCAAGATCATCAAGGCTTAGTGCCAAGGCGGTACCGAGATTGTGGAAGAACGTACCTGGAAGCCAAGAAGGGTGTGCGTATGGTCCAGATCATCTAGGCTTAGTGCTAAGGCGGTACCGATATTGTTTAAGAACGTACCTGGAAGGCAAGAAGGGTGTGCATGGTCCAGATCATCAAGGCTTAGTGCTAAGGCGGTACCGATATTGTGGAAGAACGTACCTGGAAGCCAAGAAGGGTGTGCATGGTCCAGATCATAAAGGCTTAATGCTAAGGCGGTACCGATATTGTGGAAGAACGTACCTGGAAGGCAAGAAGGGTGTGCATGGTCCAGATCATCAAGGCTTAGTGCCAAGGCGGTACCGAGATTGTGGAAGAACGTACCTGGAAGCCAAGAAGGTTGTGCATGGTCCAGATCATCAAGGCTTAGTGCTAAGGCGGTACCGATATTGTGGAAGAACGTACCTGGAAGCCAAGAAGGGAGTGCGTATGGTCCAGATCATCAAGGCTTAGTGCTAAGGCGGTACCGATATTGTGGAAGAACGTACCTGGAAGCCAAAAAGGGTGTGTGCATGATCCAGATCATCAAGGCTTAGTGCTAAGGCGGTACCGATATTGTGGAAGAACGTACCGGGAAGGCAAGAAGGGTGTGCATGGTCCAGATCATCAAGGCTTAGTGCCAAGGCGGTACCGATATTGTGGAAGAACGTACCTGGAAGCCAAGAAGGGAGTGCGTATGGTCCAGATCATCAAGGCTTAGTGCTAAGGCGGTACCGATATTGTGGAAGAACGTACCTGGAAGCCAGGAAGGGTGTGCATGGTCCAGATCATCAAGGCTTAGTGCTAAGGCGGTACCGATATTGTGAAAGAACGTACCTGGAAGGCAAGAAGGGTGTGCATGGTCCAGATCATCAAGGCTTAGTGCCAAGGCGGTACTGAGATTGTGGAAGAACGTACCTGGAAGCCAAGAAGGGTGTGCGTATGGTCCAGATCATCAAGGCTTAGTGCTAAGGCGGTACCGATATTGTAGAAGAACGTACCTGGAAGCCAAGAAGGGTGTGCATGGTCCAGATCATCAAGGATTAGTGCCAAGGCGGTACCGAGATTGTGGAAGAACGTACCTGGAAGCCAAGAAGGGTGTGCATGGTCCAGATCATCAAGGCTTAGTGCTAAGGCGGTACCGATATTGTGGAAGAACGTACCTGGAAGCCAAGAAGGGTGTGCATGATCCAGATCATTAAGGCTTAGTGCCAAGGCGGTACCGACATTGTGGAAGAACGTACCTGGTAGCCAAGAAGGGTGTGCATAGTCCAGATCATCAAGGCTTAGTGCCAAGGCGGTACCGAGATTGTGGAAGAACGTACCTGGAAGCCAAGAAGGGTGTGCATGGTCCAGATCATCAAGGCTTAGTGCCAAGGCGGTACCGAGATTGTGGAAAAACGTACCTGGAAGCCAAGAAGGGTGTGCATGATCCAGATCATTAAGGCTTAGTGCTAAGGCGGTACCGATATTGTGGAAGAACTAACCTGGAAGCCAAGAAGGGTGTGCATGATCCAGATCATCAAGGCTTAGTGCCAAGGCGGTACCGAGATTGTGGAAGAACGAACCTGAAAGCCAAGAAGGGTGTGCATGATCCAGATCATCAAGGCTTAGTGCTAAGGCGGTACCGATATTGTGGAAGAACGTACCTGGAAGGCAAAAGGGTGTGCATGGTCCAGATCATCAAGGCTTAGTGCCAAGGCGGTACCGAGATTGTGGAAGAACGTACCTGGAAGGCAAGAAGGGTGTGCATGGTCCAGATCATCAAGGCTTAGTGGCAAGGCGGTACCGAGATTGTGGAAGAACGTACCTGGAAGCCGAGAAGGGTGTGCATGGTCCAGATCATCAAGGCTTAGTGCTAAGGCGGTACCGATATTGTGGATGAACGTACCTGGAAGCCAAGAAGGGTGCGTATGGTCCAGATCATCAAGGCTTAGTGCTAAGGCGGTACCGATATTGTGGAAGAACGTACCTGGAAGGCAAGAAGGGTGTGCATGGTCCATATCATCAAGGCTTAGTGCCAAGGTGGTACCGAGATTGTGGAAGAACGTACCTGGAAGCCAAGAAGGGTGTGCATGGTCCAGATCATCAAGGCTTAGTGCTAAGGCGTACCGAGAATGTGGAAGAACGTACCTGGAAGCCAAGAAGGGTGTGTGCATGATCCAGATCATCAAGGCTTAGTGCCAAGGCGGTACCGAGATTGTGGAAGAACGTACCTGGAAGCCAAGAAGGGTGTGCATGGTCCAGATCATCAAGGCTTAGTGCTAAGGCGGTACCGAGATTGTGGAAGAACGTACCTGGAAGCCAAGAAGGGTGTGCATGGTCCAGATCATCAAGGCTTAGTGCCAAGGCGGTACCGAGATTGTGGAAGAACTTACCTTGAAGCCAAGAAGGGTGTGTGCATGATCCAGATAATCAAGGCTTAGTGCCAAGGCGGTACCGAGATTGTGGAAGAACGTACCTGAAAGCCAAGAAGGGTGTGCATGATCCAGATCATCAAGGCTTAGTGCTAAGGCGGTACCGATATTGTGGAAGAACGTACCTGGAAGGCAAGAAGGGTGTGCATGGTCCAGATCATCAAGGCTTAGTGCTAAGGCGGTACCGAGATTGTGGAAGAACGTACCTGGAAGGCAAGAAGGGTGTGCATGGTCCAGATCAGCAAGGCTTAGTGCTAAGGCGGTACCGAGATTGTGGAAGAACGTACGTGGAAGCCAAGAAGGGTGTGCATGGTCCAGATCATCAAGGCTTAGTGCTATGGCGGTACCGATATTGTGGAAGAACGTACCTGGAAGGCAAGAAGGGTGTGTGTATGATCCAGATCATCAAGGCTTAGTGCTAAGGCGGTACCGATATTGTGGAAGAACGTACCTGGAAGCCAAGAAGGATGTGCATGGTCCAGATCATCAAGGCTTAATGCTAATGCGGTACCGATATTGTGGAAGAACGTACCTGGAAGGCAAGAAGGGTGTGCATGGTCCAGATCATCAAGGCTTAGTGCCAAGGCGGTACCGAGATTGTGGAAGAACGTACCTGGAAGCCGAGAAGGGTGTGCATGGTCCAGATCATCAAGGCTTAGTGCTAAGGCGGTACCGATATTGTGGAAGAACGTACCTGGAAGCCAATAAGGGTGCGTATGGTCCAGATCATCAAGGCTTAGTGCTAAGGCGGTACCGATATTGTGGAAGAACGTACCTGGAAGGCAAGAAGAGTGTGCATGGTCCATATCATCAAGGCTTAGTGCCAAGGCGGTACCGAGATTGTGGAAGAACGTACCTGGAAGCCAAGAAGGGTGTGCATGGTCCAGTTCATCAAGGCTTAGTGCTAAGGCGGTACCGAGATTGTGGAAGAACGTACCTGGAAGCCAAGAAGGGTGTGTGCATGATCCAGATCATCAAGGCTTAGTGCCAAGGCGGTACCGAGATTGTGGAAGAACGTACCTGGAAGCCAAGAAGGGTGTGCATGGTCCAGATCATCAAGGCTTAGTGCTAAGGCGGTACCGAGATTGTGGAAGAACGTACCTGGAAACCAAGAAGGGTGTGCATGGTCCAGATCATCAAGGCTTAGTGCCAAGGCGGTACCGAGATTGTGGAAGAACTTACCTGGAAGCCAAGAAGGGTGTGTGCATGATCCAGATAATCAAGGCTTAGTGCCAAGGCGGTACCGAGATTGTGGAAGAACGTACCTGGAAGCCAAGAAGGGTGTGCGCATGGTCCAGATCATCAAGGCTTATTTCCAAGGCTGTACCGAGATTGAGGTAGAACTTACCTGGAAGCCAAGAAGGGTGTGCATGGTCCAGATCAACAAGGCTTAGTGCCAAGGCGGTACCGAGATTGTGGAAGAACGTACCTGGAAGCCAAGAAGGGTGTGCATGGTCCAGATCATCAAGGCTTAGTGCCAAGGCGGTACCGAGATTGTGGAAGAACGTACCTGGAAGCCAAGAAGGGTGTGCATGGTCCAGATCATCAAGGCTTAGTGCTAAGGCGGTACCGATATTGTGGATGAACGTACCGGGAAGCCAAGAGGGGTGAGCGTATTGTCCAGATCATCAAGGCTTAGTGCTAAGGCGGTACCGATATTGTGGAAGAACGTACCTGGAAGGCAAGAAGGGTGTGCATGGTCCAGATCATCAAGGCTTAGTGCTAAGGCGGTACCGATATTGTGGA
This sequence comes from Prosapia bicincta, assembly GCA_036971475.1. Lineage (NCBI taxonomy): Eukaryota > Metazoa > Arthropoda > Insecta > Hemiptera > Cercopidae > Prosapia > Prosapia bicincta. The sequence goes on from JBAIZL010000004.1 coordinate 209,827,785, forward strand.
AGAACGTACCTGGAAGGCAAGAAGGGTGTGCATGGTCCAGATCATCAAGGCTTAGTGCCAAGGCGGTACCGAGATTGTGGAAGAACGTACCTGGAAGCCAAGAAGGGTGTGCGTATGGTCCAGATCATCTAGGCTTAGTGCTAAGGCGGTACCGATATTGTTTAAGAACGTACCTGGAAGGCAAGAAGGGTGTGCATGGTCCAGATCATCAAGGCTTAGTGCTAAAGCGGTACCGATATTGTGGAAGAACGTACCTGGAAGCCAAGAAGGGTGTGCATGGTCCAGATCATAAAGGCTTAATGCTAAGGCGGTACCGATATTGTGGAAGAACGTACCTGGAAGGCAAGAAGGGTGTGCATGGTCCAGATCATCAAGGCTTAGTGCCAAGGCGGTACCGAGATTGTGGAAGAACGTACCTGGAAGCCAAGAAGGTTGTGCATGGTCCAGATCATCAAGGCTTAGTGCTAAGGCGGTACCGATATTGTGGAAGAACGTACCTGGAAGCCAAGAAGGGAGTGCGTATGGTCCAGATCATCAAGGCTTAGTGCTAAGGCGGTACCGATATTGTGGAAGAACGTACCTGGAAGCCAAAAAGGGTGTGTGCATGATCCAGATCATCAAGGCTTAGTGCTAAGGCGGTACCGATATTGTGGAAGAACGTACCGGGAAGGCAAGAAGGGTGTGCATGGTCCAGATCATCAAGGCTTAGTGCCAAGGCGGTACCGATATTGTGGAAGGACGTACCTGGAAGCCAAGAAGGGAGTGCGTATGGTCCAGATCATCAAGGCTTAGTGCTAAGGCGGTACCGATATTGTGGAAGAACGTACCTGGAAGCCAGGAAGGGTGTGCATGGTCCAGATCATCAAGGCTTAGTGCTAAGGCGGTACCGATATTGTGAAAGAACGTACCTGGAAGGCAAGAAGGGTGTGCATGGTCCAGATCATCAAGGCTTAGTGCCAAGGCGGTACTGAGATTGTGGAAGAACGTACCTGGAAGCCAAGAAGGGTGTGCGTATGGTCCAGATCATCAAGGCTTAGTGCTAAGGCGGTACCGATATTGTAGAAGAACGTACCTGGAAGCCAAGAAGGGTGTGCATGGTCCAGATCATCAAGGATTAGCGCTAAGGCGGTACCGATATTGTGGAAGAACGTACCTGGAAGCCAAGAAGGGTTTGCATGATCCAGATCATTAAGGCTTAGTGCCAAGGCGGTACCGAGATTGTGGAAGAACGTACCTGGTAGCCAAGAAGGGTGTGCATAGTCCAGATCATCAAGGCTTAGTGCTAAGGCGGTACCGATATTGTAGAAGAACGTACCTGGAAGCCAAGAAGGGTGTGCATGGTCCAGATCATCAAGGCTTAGTGCTAAGGCGGTACCGATATTGTGGAAGAACGTACCTGGAAGCCAAGAAGGGTGCGTATGGTCCAGATCATCAAGGCTTAGTGCTAAGGCGGTACCGATATTGTGGAAGAACGTACCTGGAAGGCAAGAAGGGTGTGCATGGTCCATATCATCAAGGCTTAGTGCCAAGGCGGTACCGAGATTGTGGAAGAACGTACCTGGAAGTCAAGAAGGGTGTGCATGGTCCAGATCATCAAGGCTTAGTGCTAAGGCGGTACCGAGATTGTGGAAGAACGTACCTGGAAGCCAAGAAGGGTGTGTGCATGATCCAGATCATCAAGGCTTAGTGCCAAGGCGGTACCGAGATTGTGGAAGAACGTACCTGGAAGCCAAGAAGGGTGTGCATGGTCCAGATCATCAAGGCTTAGTGCTAAGGCGGTACCGAGATTGTGGAAGAACGTACCTGGAAGCCAAGAAGGGTGTGCATGGTCTAGATCATCAAGGCTTAGTGCCAAGGCGGTACCGAGATTGTGGAAGAACTTACCTGGAAGCCAAGAAGGGTGTGTGCATGATCCAGATAATCAAGGCTTAGTGCCAAGGCGGTACCGAGATTGTGGAAGAACGTACCTGAAAGCCAAGAAGGGTGTGCATGATCCAGATCATCAAGGCTTAGTGCTAAGGCGGTACCGATATTGTGGAAGAACGTACCTGGAAGGCAAGAAGGGTGTGCATGGTCCAGATCATCAAGGCTTAGTGCCAAGGCGGTACCGAGATTGTGGAAGAACGTACCTGGAGGGCAAGAAGGGTGTGCATGGTCCAGATCAGCAAGGCTTAGTGCTAAGGCGGTACCGAGATTGTGGAAGAACGTACGTGGAAGCCAAGAAGGGTGTGCATGGTCCAGATCATCAAGGCTTAGTGCTATGGCGGTACCGATATTGTGGAAGAACGTACCTGGAAGGCAAGAAGGGTGTGTGTATGGTCCAGATCATCAAGGCTTAGTGCTAAGGCGGTACCGATATTGTGGAAGAACGTACCTGGAAGCCAAGAAGGATGTGCATGGTCCAGATCATCAAGGCTTAATGCTAAGGCGGTACCGATATTGTGGAAGAACGTACCTGGAAGGCAAGAAGGGTGTGCATGGTCCAGATCATCAAGGCTTAGTGCCAAGGCGGTACCGAGATTGTGGAAGAACGTACCTGGAAGCCGAGAAGGGTGTGCATGGTCCAGATCATCAAGGCTTAGTGCTAAGGCGGTACCGATATTGTGGAAGAACGTACCTGGAAGCCAAGAAGGGTGCGTATGGTCCAGATCATCAAGGCTTAGTGCTAAGGCGGTACCGATATTGTGGAAGAACGTACCTGGAAGGCAAGAAGGGTGTGCATGGTCCATATCATCAAGGCTTAGTGCCAAGGCGGTACCGAGATTGTGGAAGAAAGTACCTGGAAGCCAAGAAGGGTGTGCATGGTCCAGATCATCAAGGCTTAGTGCTAAGGCGGTACCGAGATTGTGGAAGAACGTACCTGGAAGCCAAGAAGGGTGTGTGCATGATCCAGATCATCAAGGCTTAGTGCCAAGGCGGTACCGAGATTGTGGAAGAACGTACCTGGAAGCCAAGAAGGGTGTGCATGGTCCAGATCATCAAGGCTTAGTGCTAAGGCGGTACCGAGATTGTGGAAGAACGTACCTGGAAGCCAAGAAGGGTGTGCATGGTCCAGATCATCAAGGCTTAGTGCCAAGGCGGTACCGAGATTGTGGAAGAACTTACCTGGAAGCCAAGAAGGGTGTGTGCATGATCCAGATAATCAAGGCTTAGTGCCAAGGCGGTACCGAGATTGTGGAAGAACGTACATGGAAGCCAAGAAGGGTGTGCGCATGGTCCAGATCATCAAGGCTTATTTCCAAGGCTGTACCGAGATTGTGGAAGAACGTACCTGGAAGCCAAGAAGGGTGCGTATGGTCCAGATCATCAAGGCTTAGTGCTAAGGCGGTACCGATATTGTGGAAGAACGTACCTGGAAGGCAAGAAGGGTGTGCATGGTCCAGATCATCAAGGCTTAGTGCCAAGGCGGTACTGAGATTGTGGAAGAACGTACCTGGAAGCCAAGAAGGGTGTGCGTATGGTCCAGATCATCAAGGCTTAGTGCTAAGGCGGTACCGATATTGTAGAAGAACGTACCTGGAAGCCAAGAAGGGTGTGCATGGTCCAGATCATCAAGGATTAGCGCTAAGGCGGTACCGATATTGTGGAAGAACGTACCTGGAAGCCAAGAAGGGTGTGCATGATCCAGATCATTAAGGCTTAGTGCCAAGGCGGTACCGAGATTGTGGAAGAACGTACCTGGTAGCCAAGAAGGGTGTGCATAGTCCAGATCATCAAGGCTTAGTGCTAAGGCGGTACCGATATTGTAGAAGAACGTACCTGGAATTCAAGAAGGGTGTGCATGGTCCAGATCATCAAGGCTTAGTGCTAAGGCGGTACCGATATTGTGGAAGAACGTACCTGGAAGCCAAGAAGGGTGCGTATGGTCCAGATCATCAAGGCTTAGTGCTAAGGCGGTACCGATATTGTGGAAGAACGTACCTGGAAGGCAAGAAGGGTGTGCATGGTCCATATCATCAAGGCTTAGTGCCAAGGCGGTACCGAGATTGTGGAAGAACGTACCTGGAAGTCAAGAAGGGTGTGCATGGTCCAGATCATCAAGGCTTAGTGCTAAGGCGGTACCGAGATTGTGGAAGAACGTACCTGGAAGTCAAGAAGGGTGTGTGCATGATCCAGATCATCAAGGCTTAGTGCCAAGGCGGTACCGAGATTGTGGAAGAACTTACCTGGAAGCCAAGAAGGGTGTGTGCATGATCCAGATAATCAAGGCTTAGTGCCAAGGCGGTACCGAGATTGTGGAAGAACGTACCTGAAAGCCAAGAAGGGTGTGCATGATCCAGATCATCAAGGCTTAGTGCTAAGGCGGTACCGATATTGTGGAAGAACGTACCTGGAAGGCAAGAAGGGTGTGCATGGTCCAGATCATCAAGGCTTAGTGCCAAGGCGGTACCGAGATTGTGGAAGAACGTACCTGGAGGGCAAGAAGGGTGTGCATGGTCCAGATCAGCAAGGCTTAGTGCTAAGGCGGTACCGAGATTGTGGAAGAACGTACGTGGAAGCCAAGAAGGGTGTGCATGGTCCAGATCATCAAGGCTTAGTGCTATGGCGGTACCGATATTGTGGAAGAACGTACCTGGAAGGCAAGAAGGGTGTGTGTATGGTCCAGATCATCAAGGCTTAGTGCTAAGGCGGTACCGATATTGTGGAAGAACGTACCTGGAAGCCAAGAAGGATGTGCATGGTCCAGATCATCAAGGCTTAATGCTAAGGCGGTACCGATATTGTGGAAGAACGTACCTGGAAGGCAAGAAGGGTGTGCATGGTCCAGATCATCAAGGCTTAGTGCCAAGGCGGTACCGAGATTGTGGAAGAACGTACCTGGAAGCCGAGAAGGGTGTGCATGGTCCAGATCATCAAGGCTTAGTGCTAAGGCGGTACCGATATTGTGGAAGAACGTACCTGGAAGCCAAGAAGGGTGCGTATGGTCCAGATCATCAAGGCTTAGTGCTAAGGCGGTACCGATATTGTGGAAGAACGTACCTGGAAGGCAAGAAGGGTGTGCATGGTCCATATCATCAAGGCTTAGTGCCAAGGCGGTACCGAGATTGTGGAAGAACGTACCTGGAAGCCAAGAAGGGTGTGCATGGTCCAGATCATCAAGGCTTAGTGCTAAGGCGGTACCGAGATTGTGGAAGAACGTACCTGGAAGCCAAGAAGGGTGTGTGCATGATCCAGATCATCAAGGCTTAGTGCCAAGGCGGTACCGAGATTGTGGAAGAACGTACCTGGAAGCCAAGAAGGGTGTGCATGGTCCAGATCATCAAGGCTTAGTGCTAAGGCGGTACCGAGATTGTGGAAGAACGTACCTGGAAGCCAAGAAGGGTGTGCATGGTCCAGATCATCAAGGCTTAGTGCCAAGGCGGTACCGAGATTGTGGAAGAACTTACCTGGAAGCCAAGAAGGGTGTGTGCATGATCCAGATAATCAAGGCTTAGTGCCAAGGCGGTACCGAGATTGTGGAAGAACGTACATGGAAGCCAAGAAGGGTGTGCGCATGGTCCAGATCATCAAGGCTTATTTCCAAGGCTGTACCGAGATTGTGGAAGAACGTACCTGGAAGCCAAGAAGGGTGCGTATGGTCCAGATCATCAAGGCTTAGTGCTAAGGCGGTACCGATATTGTGGAAGAACGTACCTGGAAGGCAAGAAGGGTGTGCATGGTCCAGATCATCAAGGCTTAGTGCCAAGGCGGTACTGAGATTGTGGAAGAACGTACCTGGAAGCCAAGAAGGGTGTGCGTATGGTCCAGATCATCAAGGCTTAGTGCTAAGGCGGTACCGATATTGTAGAAGAACGTACCTGGAAGCCAAGAAGGGTGTGCATGGTCCAGATCATCAAGGATTAGCGCTAAGGCGGTACCGATATTGTGGAAGAACGTACCTGGAAGCCAAGAAGGGTGTGCATGATCCAGATCATTAAGGCTTAGTGCCAAGGCGGTACCGAGATTGTGGAAGAACGTACCTGGTAGCCAAGAAGGGTGTGCATAGTCCAGATCATCAAGGCTTAGTGCTAAGGCGGTACCGATATTGTAGAAGAACGTAGCTGGAAGCCAAGAAGGGTGTGCATGGTCCAGATCATCAAGGCTTAGTGCTAAGGCGGTACCGATATTGTGGAAGAACGTACCTGGAAGCCAAGAAGGGTGTGTGTATGGTCCAGATAATCAAGGCTTATTGCTAAGGCGGTACCGATATTGTGGAAGAACGTACCTGGAAGGCAAGAAGGGTGTGCATGGTCCAGATCATCAAGGCTTAGTGCCAAGGCGGTACCGAGATTGTGGAAGAACGTACCTGGAAGCCAAGAAAGGTGTGCATGGTCCAGATCATCAAGGCTTAGTGCTAAGGCGGTACCGATATTGTGGAAGAACGTACCTGGAAGCCAAGAAGGGTGTGCGTATGGTCCAGATCATCAAGGCTTAGTGCTAAGGCGGTACCGATATTGTGGAAGAACGTACCTGGAAGGCAAGAAGGTTGTGCATGGTCCAGATCATCAAGGCTTAGTGCCAAGGCGGTACCGAGATTGTGGAAGAACGAACCTGGAAGCCGAGAAGGGTGTGCATGGTCCAGATCATCAAGGCTTAGTGCTAAGGCGGTACCGATATTGTGGAAGAACGTACCTGGAAGCCAAGAAGGGTGTGTGCATGATCCAGATCATCAAGACTTAGTGCCAAGGCGGTACCGAGATTGTGGAAGAACGTACCTGGAAGCCAAGAAGGGTGTGCATGGTCCAGATCATCAAGGCGAGTGCTAAGGCGGTACCGAGATTGTGGAAGAACGTACCTGGAAGCCAAGAAGGGTGAGCATGGTCCAGATCATCAAGGCTTAGTGCCAAGGCGGTACTGAGATTGTGGAAGAACTTACCTGGAAGCCAAGAAGGGTGTGTGCATGATCCAGATAATCAAGGCTTAGTGCCAAGGCGGTACCGAGATTGTGGAAGAACGTACCTGGAAGCCAAGAAGGGTGTGCGCATGGTCCAGATCATCAAGGCTTATTTCCAAGCCTGTACCGAGATTGTGGAAGAACTTACCTGGAAGCCAAGAAGGGTGTGTGCATCATCCAGATCATCAAAGCTTAGTGCCAAGGCGGTACCGAGATTGTGGAAGAACTTAGCTGGAAGCCAAGAAAGGTGTGTGCATGATCCAGATAATCAAGGCTTAGTGCCAAGGCGGTACCGAGATTGTGGAAGAACGTACCTGGAAGCCAAGAAGTGTGTGCATGGTCCAGATCATCAAGGCTTAGTGCTAAGGCGGTACCGATATTGTGGAAGAACGTGCCTGGCAGCCAAGAAGGGTGTGCATGGTCCAGATCAACAAGGCTTAGTGCCAAGGCGGTACCGAGATTGTGGAAGAACGTACCTGGAAGCCAAGAAGGGTGTGCTTGGTCCAGATCATCAAGGCTTAGTGCCAAGGCGGTACCGAGATTGTGGAAGAACGTACCTGGAAGCCAAGAAGGGTGTGCATGGTCCAGATCATCAAGGCTTAGTGCTAAGGCGGTACCGATATTGTGGAAGAACGTACCTGGAAGCCAAGAGGGTTGTGCGTATGGTCCAGATCATCAAGGCTTAGTGCTAAGGCGGTACCGATATTGTGGAAGAACGTACCTGGAAGGCAAGAAGGGTGTGCATGGTCCAGATCATCAAGGCTTAGTGCTAAGGCGGTACCGATATTGTGGAAGAACGTACCTGGAAGGCAAGAAGGGTGTGCATGGTCCAGATCATCAAGGCTTAGTGCCAAGGCGGTACCGAGATTGTGGAAGAACGTACCTGGAAGCCAAGAAGGGTGTGCGTATGGTTCAGATCATCAAGGCTTAGTGCTAAGGCGGTACCGATATTGAGGAAGAACGTACCTGGAAGCCAAGAAGGGTGTGCATGGTCCAGATCATCAAGGCTTAGTGCTAAGGCGGTACCGAGATTGTGGAAGATCGTACCTGGAAGCCAAGAAGGGTGTGTGCATGATCCAGATCATCAAGGCTTAGTGCCAAGGCGGTACCGAGATTGTGGATGAACGTACCTGGAAGCCAAGAAGGGTGTGCATGGTCCAGATCATCAAGGCTTAGTGCTAAGGCGGTACCGAGATTGTGGAAGAACTTACCTGGAAGCCAAGAAGGGTGTGTGCATGATCCAGATAATCAAGGCTTAGTGCCAAGGCGGTACCGAGATTGTGGAAGAACGTACCTGGAAGCCAAGAAGGGTGTGCGCATGGTCCAGATCATCAAGGCTTAGTTCGAAGTCTGTACCGAGATTGTGGAAGAACTAACCTGGAAGCCAAGAAGGGTGTGTGCATGATCCAGATCATCAAGGCTTAGTGCTAAGGCGGTACCGAGATTGTGGAAGAACTAACCTGGAAGCCAAGAAGGGTGTGTGCATGATCCAGATCATCAAGGCTTAGTGCTAAGGTGGTACCGATATTGTGGAAGAACTAACCTGGAAGCCAAGAAGGGTGTGCATGGTCCAGATCATCAAGGCTTAGTGCCAAGGCGGTACCGAGATTGTGGAAGAACTTGCCTTTATGAAAAGAAGGGTGTGCATGGTCCAGATCACCAAGGCTTAGTGCCAAGGCGGTACCGAGATTGTGGAAGAACTAACCTGGAAGCCAAGAAGGGTGTGCATGATCCAGATCATCAAGCCTTAGTGCCAAGGCGGTACCGAGATTGTGGAAGAACTAACCTGGAAGCCAAGAAGGGTGTGTGCATGATCCAGATCATCAAGGCTTAGTGCTAAGGCGGTACCGATATTGTGGAAGAACTAACCTGGAAGCCAAGAAGGGTGTGCATGGTCCAGATCATCAAGGCTTAGTGCCAAGGCGGTACCGAGATTGTGGAAGAACGTACCTGGAAGCCAAGAAGGGTGTGCATGATCCAGATCATCAAGGCTTAGTGCCAAGGCGGTACCGAGATTGTTGAAGAACGTACCTGGAAGCCAAGAAGGGTGTGCATGATCCAGATCATTAAGGCTTAGTGCTAAGGCGGTACCGATATTGTGGAAGAACTAACCTGGAAGCCAAGAAGGGTGTGCATGATCCAGATCATCAAGGCTTAGTGATAAGGCGGTACCGATATTGTGGAAGAACGTACCTGGAAGGCAAGAAGGGTGTGCATGGTCCAGATCATCAAGGCTTAGTGCCAAGGCGGTACCGAGATTGTGGAAGAACGTACCTGGAAGCCAAGAAGGGTGCGCATGATCCAGATCATTAAGGCTTAGTGCTAAGGCGGTACCGATATTGTGAAAGAACTAACCTGGAAGCCAAGAAGGGTGTGCATGATCCAGATCATCAAGGCTTAGTGCCAAGGCGGTACCAAAATTGTGGAAGAACGTACCTGGAAGCCAAGAAGGGTGTGCATGATCCAGATCATCAAGGCTTAGTGCTAAGGCGGTACCGATATTGTGGAAGAACGTACCTGGAAGGCAAGAAGGGTGTGCATGGTCCAGATCATCAAGGCTTAGTGCTAAGGCGGTACCGAGATTGTGGAAGAACGTACGTGGAAGCCAAGAAGGGTGTGCATGGTCCAGATCATCAAGGCTTAGTGCTAAGGCGGTACCGATATTGTGGAAGAACGTACCTGGAAGGCAAGAAGGGTGTGTGTATGGTCCAGATCATCAAGGCTTAGTGCTAAAGCGGTACCGATATTGTAAAAGAACGTACCTGGAAGCCAAGAAGGGAGTGCGTATGGTCCAGATGATCAAGGCTTAGTGCTAAGGCGGTACCGATATTGTGGAAGAATGTACCTGGAAGCCAAAAAGGGTGTGTGCATGATCCAGATTATCAAGGCTTAGTGTTAAGGCGGTACCGATATTGTGGAAGAACGTACCGGGAAGGCAAGAAGGGTGTGCATGGTCCAGATCATCAAGGCTTAGTGCCAAGGCGGTACCGATATTGTGGAAGAACGTACCTGGAAGCCAAGAAGGGAGTGCGTATGGTCCAGATCATCAAGGCTTAGTGCTAAGGCGGTACCGATATTGTGGAAGAACGTACCTGGAAGCCAGGAAGGGTGTGCATGGTCCAGATCATCAAGGCTTAGTGCTAAGGCGGTACCGATATTGTGAAAGAACGTACCTGGAAGGCAAGAAGGGTGTGCATGGTCCAGATCATCAAGGCTTAGTGCCAAGGCGGTGCCGAGATTGTGGAAGAACGTACCTGGAAGCCAAGAAGGGTGTGCGTATGGTCCAGATCATCAAGGCTTAGTGCTAAGGCGGTACCGATATTGTAGAAGAACGTACCTGGAAGCCAAGAAGGGTGTGCATGGTCCAGATCATCAAGGCTTAGTGCTAAGGCGGTACCGATATTGTGGAAGAACGTACCTGGAAGCCAAGAAGGGTGTGTGTATGGTCCAGATCATCAAGGCTTAGTGCTAAGGCGGTACCGATATTGTGGAAGAACGTACCTGGAAGGCAAGAAGGGTGTGCATGGTCCAGATCATCAAGGCTTAGTGCTAAGGCGGTACCGATATTGTGGAAGAACGTACCTGGAAGCCAAGAAAGGTGTGCGTATGGTCCAGATCATCAAGGCTTAGTGCTAAGGCGGTACCGATATTGTGGAAGAACGTACCTGGAAGGCAAGAAGGGTGTGCATGGTCCAGATCATCAAGGCTTAGTGCCAAGGCGGTACCGAGATTGTGGAAGAACGTACCTGGAAGCCGAGAAGGATGTGCATGGTCCAGATAATCAAGGCTTAGTGCTAAGGCGGTACCGATATTGTGGAAGAACGTACCTGGAAGCCAAGAAGGGTGCGTATGGTCCAGATCATCAAGGCTTAGTGCTAAGGCGGTACCGATATTGTAGAAGAACGTACCTGGAAGGCAAGAAGGGTGTGCATGGTCCAGATCATCAAGGCTTAGTGCTAAGGCGGTACCGAGATTGTGGAAGAACGTACCTGGAAGCCAAGAAGGGTGTGCATGGTCCAGATCATCAAGGCTTAGTGCTAAGGCGGTACCGAGATTGTGGAAGAACGTACCTGGAAGCCAAGAAGGGTGTGTGCATGATCCAGATCATCAAGGCTTAGTGCCAAGGCGGTACCGAGATTGTGGAAGAACGTACCTGGAAGCCAAGAAGGGTGTGCATGGTCCAGATCATCAAGGCTTAGTGCTAAGGCGGTACCGAGATTGTGGAAGAACGTACCTGGAAGCCAAGAAGGGTGTGCATGGTCCAGATCATCAAGGCTTAGTGCCAAGGCGGTACCGAGATTGTGGAAGAACTTACCTGGAAGCCAAGAAGGGTGTGTGCATGATCCAGATAATCAAGGCTTAGTGCCAAGGCGGTACCGAGATTGTGGAAGAACGTACCTGGAAGCCAAGAAGGGTGTGCGCATGGTCCAGATCATCAAGGCTTATTTCCAAGGCTGTACCGAGATTGTGGAAGAACTTACCTGGAAGCCAAGAAGGGTGTGTGCATCATCCAGATCATCAAGGCTTAGTGCTAAGGCGGTACCGAGATTGTGGAAGAACGTACCTGGCAGCCAAGAAGGGTGTGCATGGTCCAGATCAACAAGGCTTAGTGCCAAGGCGGTACCGAGATTGTGGGAGAACGTACCTGGAAGCCAAGAAGGGTGTGCATGGTCCAGATCATCAAGGCTTAGTGCCAAGGCGGTACCGAGATTGTGGAAGAACTTACCTGGAAGCCAAGAAGGGTGTGTGCATGATCCAGATAATCAAGGATTAGTGCCAAGGCGGTACCGAGATTGTGGAAGAACGTACTTGGAAGCCAAGAAGGGTGTGCATGGTCCAGATCATCAAGGCTTAGTGCTAAGGCGGTACCGATATTGTGGAAGAACGTACCTGGCAGCCAAGAAGGGTGTGCATGGTCCAGATCAACAAGGCTTAGTGCCAAGGCGGTACCAAGATTGTGGGAGAACGTACCTGGAAGCCAAGAAGGGTGTGCATGGTCCAGATCATCAAGGCTTAGTGCCAAGGCGGTACCGAGATTGTGGAAGAACGTACCTGGAAGCCAAGAAGGGTGTGCGTATGGTCCAGATCATCTAGGCTTAGTGCTAAGGCGGTACCGATATTGTTTAAGAACGTACCTGGAAGGCAAGAAGGGTGTGCATGGTCCAGATCATCAAGGCTTAGTGCTAAGGCGTTACCGATATTGTGGAAGAACGTACCTGGAAGCCAAGAAGGGAGTGCGTATGGTCCAGATCATCAAGGCTTAGTGCTAAGGCGGTACCGATATTGTGGAAGAATGTACCTGGAAGCCAAAAAGGGTGTGTGCATGATCCAGATTATCAAGGCTTAGTGCTAAGGCGGTACCGATATTGTGGAAGAACGTACCGGGAAGGCAAGAAGGGTGTGCATGGTCCAGATCATCAAGGCTTAGTGCCAAGGCGGTACCGATATTGTGGAAGAACGTACCTGGAAGCCAAGAAGGGAGTGCGTATGGTCCAGATCATCAAGGCTTAGTGCTAAGGCGGTACCGATATTGTGGAAGAACGTACCTGGAAGCCAGGAAGGGTGTGCATGGTCCAGATCATCAAGGCTTAGTGCTAAGGCGGTACCGGTATTGTGAAATAACGTACCTGGAAGGCAAGAAGGGTGTGCATGGTCCAGATCATCAAGGCTTAGTGCCAAGGCGGTACCGAGATTGTGGAAGAACGTACTTGGAAGCCAAGAAGGGTGTGCATGGTCCAGATCATCAAGGCTTAGTGCTAAGGCGGTACCGATATTGTGGAAGAACGTACCTGGCAGCCAAGAAGGGTGTGCATGGTCCAGATCAACAAGGCTTAGTGCCAAGGCGGTACCGAGATTGTGGGAGAACGTACCTGGAAGCCAAGAAGGGTGTGCATGGTCCAGATCATCAAGGCTTAGTGCCAAGGCGGTACCGAGATTGTGGAAGAACGTACCTGGAAGCCAAGAAGGGAGTGCGTATGGTCCAGATCATCAAGGCTTAGTGCTAAGGCGGTACCGATATTGTGGAAGAACGTACCTGGAAGCCAGGAAGGGTGTGCATGGTCCAGATCATCAAGGCTTAGTGCTAAGGCGGTACCGGTATTGTGAAATAACGTACCTGGAAGGCAAGAGGGGTGTGCATGGTCCAGATCATCAAGGCTTAATGCCAAGGCGGTACCGAGATTGTGGAAGAACGTACTTGGAAGCCAAGAAGGGTGTGCATGGTCCAGATCATCAAGGCTTAGTGCTAAGGCGGTACCGATATTGTGGAAGAACGTACCTGGCAGCCAAGAAGGGTGTGCATGGTCCAGATCAACAAGGCTTAGTGCCAAGGCGGTACCGAGATTGTGGGTGAACGTACCTGGAAGCCAAGAAGGGTGTGCATGGTCCAGATCATCAAGGCTTAGTGCCAAGGCGGTACCGAGATTGTGGAAGAACGTACCTGGAAGCCAAGAAGGGTGTGCGTATGGTCCAGATCATCTAGGCTTAGTGCTAAGGCGGTACCGATATTGTTTAAGAACGTACCTGGAAGGCAAGAAGGGTGTGCATGGTCCAGATCATCAAGGCTTAGTGCTAAGGCGGTACCGATATTGTGGAAGAACGTACCTGGAAGCCAAGAAGGGAGTGCGTATGGTCCAGATCATCAAGGCTTAGTGCTAAGGCGGTACCGATATTGTGGAAGAATGTACCTGGAAGCCAAAAAGGGTGGGTGCATGATCCAGATTATCAAGGCTTAGTGCTAAGGCGGTACCGATATTGTGAAATAACGTACCTGGAAGGCAAGAAGGGTGTGCATGGTCCAGATCATCAAGGCTTAGTGCCAAGGCGGTACCGAGATTGTGGAAGAACGTACTTGGAAGCCAAGAAGGGTTTGCATGGTCCAGATCATCAAGGCTTAGTGCTAAGGCGGTACCGATATTGTGGAAGAACGTACCTGGCAGCCAAGAAGGGTGTGCATGGTCCAGATCAACAAGGCTTAGTGCCAAGGCGGTACCGAGATTGTGGGAGAACGTACCTGGAAGCCAAGAAGGGTGTGCATGGTCCAGATCATCAAGGCTTAGTGCCAAGGCGGTACCGAGATTGTGGAAGAACGTACCTGGAAGCCAAGAAGGGTGTGCGTATGGTCCAGATCATCTAGGCTTAGTGCTAAGGCGGTACCGATATTGTTTAAGAACGTACCTGGAAGGCAAGAAGGGTGTGCATGGTCCAGATCATCAAGGCTTAGTGCTAAGGCGGTACCGATATTGTGGAAGAACGTACCTGGAAGCCAAGAAGGGAGTGCGTATGGTCCAGATCATCAAGGCTTAGTGCTAAGGCGGTACCGATATTGTGGAAGAATGTACCTGGAAGCCAAAAAGGGTGGGTGCATGATCCAGATTATCAAGGCTTAGTGCTAAGGCGGTACCGATATTGTGGAAGAACGTACCGGGAAGGCAAGAAGGGTGTGCATGGTCCAGATCATCAAGGCTTAGTGCCAAGGCGGTACCGATATTGTGGAAGAACGTACCTGGAAGCCAAGAAGGGAGTGCGTATGGTCCAGATCATCAAGGCTTAGTGCTAAGGCGGTACCGATATTGTGGAAGAACGTACCTGGAAGCCACGAAGGGTGTGCATGGTCCAGATCATCAAGGCTTAGTGCTAAGGCGGTACCGGTATTGTGAAAGAACGTACCTGGAAGGCAAGAAGGGTGTGCATGGTCCAGATCATCAAGGCTTAGTGCCAAGGCGGTACCGAGATTGTGGAAGAACGTACCTGGAAGCCAAGAAGGGTGTGCGTATGGTCCAGATCATCAAGGCTTAGTGCTAAGGCGGTACCGATATTGTAGAAGAACGTACCTGGAAGCCAAGAAGGGTGTGCATGGTCCAGATCATCAAGGATTAGCGCTAAGGCGGTACCGATATTGTGGAAGAACGTACCTGGAAGCCAAGAAGGGTGTGCATGATCCAGATCATTAAGGCTTAGTGCCAAGGCGGTACCGAGATTGTGGAAGAACGTACCTGGAAGCCAAGAAGGGTGTGCATGGTCCAGATCATCAAGGCTTAGTGCCAAGGCGGTACCGAGATTGTGGAAGAACTTACCTGGAAGCCTAGAAGGGTGTGTGCATGATCCAGATAATCAAGGCTTA